>CM059974.1:14148165-14748165 GCA_030490835.1 Annona cherimola
GATTAGGATTGAGATATATTAAATGGGTTAGGTTTAGGATTAGGCTCCAACCCGTTCAACCCGATCCGTTAACACCCCTAGTTCCAACAACCTGCTAAGGCCTATAACTTAAAGAGGTGGTAGATCAGATATTAGAAAGAACTTTTAACTTGTTTTTGGCAAGCTTCTCATAAGGTTTTCAAAGATCGAAGAGCTTTAAAACACAAATCTTCAATCCATTCAAGAAGTTTCCCCAAGCTCTCAAACTGTGGTTAGAAAGACACACTTACAGATTTTGAGCAAGTTTCTCAAAAGGTGGTCAAAGATCAACAAAGAGCTGTCCAATGAAAGTCTTCAACCCATTAAAAAAGAAGTTTAAACTATGGTAAATTTACACTTAGATTATGTGTTAACTTTTATAACTTTTATAACTTTCTTACCAAGAGAGGAATTACTTTCTTTCTCGTATTCCTTGTATGTTTGTGTTCTCAGTCATATAGACAACTGGGTTGACCCTCATAGATAAGCTCCCTATAGCTTAAATCTAGATCACAGTCAAAGATGATTGCCATGTTGTAAAACTAGTGCTTACAAGTATCCCAAACATCATGTAATCATTTAACAGAATGTAAGAATCTAAGACCTCTTTAGGCTAGCTGAAGAATTTTGTACTTATCAAATTCACGGCGTGGTGACTCGGTCAGCCATATAGATAGAGTTGTGTACCTTAGGTTGGCTGAATATGTTATGCATTACACCTCCATGGTTTGAGTAGACTTGCTGTGATACCCCTGAATCCCACATCAGATACCTTGAGCTGTGAAGTCCATTACTAAATCTTATGAGACACCCTTTGGACGAAAGAAGCAGTTCAATGAGCCAAAGTAGGCAATGCCTCACATGTGTTGGGCCGGAGTGCTACATTTGTAAGTCATAGTCGTATTTATAGTCCAGAAATTAAGATCTCGATTATTTTCTATCAATATGCATCAGAAATTCATGATTTTTCCTACTTTACGAGGAATTCACCAATTATACAATCCCAAGAAACGAACTTTCGTAACAATTCACACCATGAAAAGCCCGGATCTATGTCCATGGCATCGATGTATTTAAGATATTAGATAGAGACACTAATCAAATGCAGAAAGAAGAATTAAAACCCTATTTGGAATTAGGAACGAGACGGTAGTTGAATTGAGGTTCTTGCGCTAGTTTTGGCTGACCTCCTCGGACCCTGGAATCAAGTTCTTTGTGCTGGAGGAGCTTTTTCCGGTAGTCGCTGACGATGCTGGGCCGACGGGAAGCGTCCTCTCCGTTCATCTCCAGGTCGATGGTAAGATTTCTCTAAGCCGTCGGATTCCTCTCGTTGGTTTTTATTCGCTCTTTGCTTGGGCAGCTGCTTACTGAGAGAGAGGAACGGAAAAATCAACACAGCGTCTGAGCTGAATGCATATCTTGCCTTAGTGGCACGTGCGACAGATCACATCCATTAATAGAATTCCACTAAATGGGTTCTGGCTAGGTTGTTAATGGTCATGATCAACCTATCAATCCGCTCTTCCAACCCGTTTACAAATGAGTTTGGATTGAGATTTTAGAATAAATGAATTATAATCCGTCAACTCGTTTAACCATTTAATTAAATAAACGGATTGATGTTGATATTATATAACTCGTCAACCCGTTTAGTAACCCGTTTAACTCGTATAACTCGTTCAACTTATTCGACTCATTTAACTCATTTAATTCATTAAAGTTTTATATATAGGGTGTGTTTGTTTGGGATAAAAACATGTCAACCAAAACTTTTCAATCTAAAACTTTTCACTCTCCATAACTACTCTATTTTTTAATTATTTTTTCACATTTTCCTATATAAACTACCCTACTTTTCAATCATTTCTACACAACTATCTATACAACTAACCTATCTATTTTAACTTTATTCTCTTTACTTCTCATCATTACTCCTATTATATCACATCATTTTCTATCAATATGACAACTTCTATCTCAAAAATTTTTCATCAAAAGTTTTACCTCCAACCAAACACACCCATAAATGTAAACTCCTTAGCTATTTTTCTTCTCTACGTTTTCCTCCCGTCACCTAATTTTTATTTCTCTGCTACAGTCGCGATTTCATTTCCTATAACTGCCCTATTTTCATTTCCCCTGCGCCGAAAATACTCTCGTCTCTCCCTGTGGGATCATCATTTACTAGAGTCTAAACTTTCAGGTCATTTGCTAGACAACTCATTAACAACCCGCTAACCCGTTTATTAAATGGGTCGTAAATGGGTTAGAATTGAAGTTTTTTTAAATGGGTTAATAAACAGATTATAGTTAAGATATTTTAAATGGGTTAGAATTAGGATTAGACTCCAACCCAATCCGTTAACACCCCTAGTCCTGGCTTGATGAAGCCTAGACTCCTAAAAACTTAGATAGGGCACACTTTGACTGATATCCCCAAACCCTAAATATAATTCTAATGAAATTTTAGTGTTTTTATAGCTACAATTCATATTTTTACTATCACGGAATTATATATCATTTGAATATGAATTTTTATTTATAAATTTATAATTAAATTATGAACATATTCATCATTTTATATAAGGGCAGAAATATAAATAAAATTTCAGGCAAAATAAATGAATATATGAGAGGAAATATAAGGGTAGAAGAATAAGCTGATTTCAAAGGGAGGCGGAGATTTTGATAAAGGTTGTAGCTCAAGTAATTTTGAATTATACAATGAACTTGTTTTTACTTCTTTGAAAATTGCGTGATGACTTAAGTTTTATGGTGAATAAATTTTAGTGAGGTGAGAAAAATGGGAGGAAAATTAATTGGAGAGCTAAGAGTAAGTTGTGCCTCCTAAAGGAAGAAGATAGAATGAGATTTAGAGATTTCATAGCTTTCAATCTTGCTCTTATAGCTACAAAAGCTTAAAGGATAGCAAATGTAGCTAACACGTTATGCCACAAAATCTTCAAGGCTAAATATTTCTTAAGTAAAAATGTTCCATACTAGAACGTAAGAGTTGGATATTCTTATATATGGTGCAGCATGATAAGGGTGAAAGAGATTCTATAACAAGAGAGCAAGTAACATATTGAAAATGAGAGAAAAGTTAAATTCTTTAAGGACTGGTGGGCTAACAAGAGACTTTAGGTGACCAGTCCTCTTTCTCAAGGAGTTATTGAAGATTTGTGTGTATGTTCCTTCATCAACATAGAAAAATAAGAGGTGCAAAAAAAGATCTAATATGCATGTCAGTTGGGTAGAAAGGGCTGAACTTGATAAAAGACATCACTATACCTATCCTTTGAGGAGGAAGATTGTATTTTGGGATTGAAATCAAATAGGGATTTCAATGTGAAATCAGCCTATAAGATTGCCAATCGGAGAAGATAAAAAAGAAGGCTTGGACAACGTGGAATTGTACAATGTAGCAGCTAGATCTGTCAAAATTATTTGGAAATTGAAATTGAAATTGTTTTTGCTTGAAAAAATGATAATGAATGCGCTTTCAACAAGAGCAAAGTTAATCAATAGGGTCATTCATTTAGTGGAGGGAGCCTGGGTAATCTGAATGATGAAATTAAGGATATGAATCATCTATTTTGAAAGTGTTCTAGAGTTCAATGGATTTTGCAAGAACAATTCCTATCATCAATTGGGCAACAAATTGGTGGAAATAGACTTACTATAATCTATGAATCGACAAAACTGAAAAATAGGTACCCTCTCATGTTGTTTATGTGCCTTTGCTGGAGAATTTAGTACGTTAAAAACACAGATGCAAATTGATCTCAAAGATGTAATAAGTTGGTGTAATTCTTATCTACATTTTGTTTTGTCTTCAAAGATCATCCATAATGGCAGGATGAATCTTGAGGGAAGCCTTGCAAGATGGGTAAAGTTAATGGAATATTTCTTCAAACTTAAGATTGAAGTAGGTAGCAACTCTAAGGAACAAATGCTAGGATTTAGGATTGTCCCTAAGGATTGATATATTAGTTTTATAGTTACTAAGAGCTAGGTCAAAGATGGAATCATAGACCTTTTTGGTCTTGAGACAAAAGTTCTTTTAGGAATTAGATGGATCACTGAGGTAAGTTTGCCTCCCATAAAAGTAGAAAGCGATTCGTTAATTCTCATCAACATTCTATAAGACACCTATAGATAATGTCAAACCTGAATTTTTTTATTGGGGAGCTTCACTCTCTGTGTAGTTGTTTTGAGCAAATTTTATTTTCTTATATTCTTTGACAAGGGAATTCGATACTAGGTAGCATACAACTTACCTAGGCAAGTAGCTTTTGGTAGGGGGTGGAATGCTAGTGGGGGGCACACTCCCTCATTGTGTTGTACATGCCTTTGTTAGGGATTTAGAATTGTGTATTTTTATATAGTTAGTCTCTTTCCGTCAATCCCCTTATTTGTTTTTATAGTGATTGTACAGTTCTTGTGGGAAGGTTGAATATTGTCTATATTTATCTTTTGTATAAGAATTCACATATCAAGAAAGGGATAAAATTCATGTGCAATATTTTAATACACCCGGATGCAACATTTTTTAATTTTTTTTTGAAATTTTTTATAAATTATTGACTTATGTATATTTAATTTATAAACTTGACTAAAATACTTGATTTTTAAATGTTCAAAAATATATAAATCTCTAAAAAATTAAATATACCTTGATTAACAATTCTATTAAAAAATTTAAAAAATAAGTTTTGCACATAATCATTGAAATTTCAGTGCACTTGAATGTATTAATTCATGAGTACTTGTGGGATTCATTCTTTATTTTATCCTACGAGAAAAAACATTTTAGTTAAAACCTTGGGTTTGCCATGCTTACCTTAAAATATATAATTATGTGTGAATTATAAAAAAAAATTTGCTATCTTTTTTATTAGTTTTTGTTGTCTTTATAAAAAAAAATTAAATCCACTCATTTAAAATATATTTATAAAAGCATTCGTCATTATAGAAAGAATATTGTGGAAAGTTTAAGGGCATATTTGAATAAAAAAACTTCTTAAATTAAAATTTTTCATTCTCCATAATTATCATATTTTAAAATTATTTATTTACACATTTTCATACAACTATCTTATTTTCAATTACTTCTACACAACTACATTTACAACTAACATATTTATTTAAACTTTATTTTCTTTACTTATCATCATTACTTATATTATATTATATTATTTTCTTCTATTTTAAAAATTATACATAAAAAACTTTTCATCAAAAATTTTATCAATTCTCAGACATACTCAATTAAATTAAAAGTTTGAAATTGATATATAAATTAAATTATTTTATTAAATTGATTTTATACACATCAGGTATCATTATAACATATTTGATTTAGTTGAAATTTCTAGTAAAACGAATTATTCTAATACGATAGATTGTTTGGATTTTATATCATCATCTCGGTGGACTAAAACATTTATCTTAGTGGGAATAGGTTTGGGAACTGGTTTCATAAAAATATAACCTAACTAAATTTTAACTACAAAAATACGTATTTAGTAAATAAGGTTTAATGATGAATGAAAAATATGAGAGACTTTAGTACAAGTCAGAAGTGATTTTGACATGGTTATACGCGATGCATTATTGCATTGTTGGTTAGGTAACCCACCATGGGCCCAAGTGTATAAATTTTCGAAAATTGAAACTTTTACGTTTTTGGTGCATGGGGAGTGTGAGATAGGTGAAATTTTTTATGTGTAAAAATATGTAAAAGATGCTAAAATTGGTATATTTTGGTATATAAATTTAAATGCACTTGGACTCACGTAAAAATGAAAACAATGCTTGAAAATATTAAAAAATAAAAAATCGTTGCATCATAGGTTGCCTTGTATAGAATCAGCGCTCTAAGTTAACTAGCACTTAAATTATATGAGTAATGGGTGCAAAACGCATTTTTAAAATTTTTTAAATTTTTTATTAATTTATGTGTATTTAATCTATAAACAAAGTTTTATTATTTTGTAAGATGCATTCATATTAAAAATAAAGGGTTTTAGTTATTTTTAAATGACTAAATTACCCTTATGTTTAAAAATAAATATATAGACACATATCTAAAAATTTTAAAACTTAGGGTGTGTTTGGCAATTGACAAAACATATCAAGTTAAAACTTTTTAATCTAAAACTTTTTGCTTTCTACAATTATCATATTTTTTAATTATTTTTTCACATTTTCCTATACAACTACTCTACTTTTCAATCATTTCTACACAACTATCCACAACTAACCTATCTATTTTAACTTTATCCTCTTTACTACTCATCATTACTCCTATCATATCACATCATTTGACAACTTTTACTCTCCAAAACTTTTCACCAAAAGTTTTATACATTACCAAACACACTCTTAGTAAATAAGTTAAAGGACCATGTGTAGTGCACTTGGGTGCAAAAACTCATTTTTTAATTTTTTTAATTCTTTTTATACAGCTGTTAAACTAAGTGTATCTAATATGTGTATAAATTTTTATCATTTTTGAATACTTTTAGATATTTATTTTTGATTTCTTAAAATTAATGGCATTTTCATATTTTATGAATTACAAAAATGTCACTGATTTTAAAAAATAAAAATCTAAAAGTCTCCAAAAATGGTAAAAATTAATACACATGTTAAAAATAGTTAGATTAATTGTATAATAAATTTTCAAAAAAATAAAAAATAGATGAAATGCACCCGGGTGCATTCAGTTTGTTACATATGTTAAATACATGTATTAATAATTATATAAAAATTTTAAAAAACAAACAAATGAGTTTTGCATGAGGTGCATTAAAATTTGAATGCATCCGAATGTGTTTCAGCAGATGCAAGTACAAACTCATTCTTTAAAATTATTAATCTAAGTGTATTTAACTGATACATTAAGTTTTATTATTTTTAACAAATATTTTTTTTATTAGGAATATTCCATTCATACTCACACCATAAACTATTATTCATTTTATACCCATAATATTTCAAAAATTCTCTTGACATCCTCAGCATTTCATCCCTAATTCTCCATATGTCCACATTGTCATTTTCAATCCGAATGGATGTTCGCTACATGTAGAAATGATAAATTTGCCTACACACATTATGTAAATAAAAATAAAATAAATTCCTACTTTGTTTTTATTATAATTTGAACAAAAAATATATTAGATTTATTTTACAGAAAATAGATAGGGATTTTATTTAAAATCTTTATTTGTAAATGGTGTCGAGGGCAAAATCGACAATTCCACGTAGAATTGACATTAGTTTGGGCTAAGAAAAACAACATGAGCACCTGTAGGTTAGAAGTGAAATGTTGTGGGTGTCGAAAAAATTTCTAAAATGTTATATGAGCAAAAAGAATAATAGCTAAATGTTGTAAGTATGAGAAAATTTTCTGTTTTTATTTTTAAAAATAAGAGAGTTTTAGTCATTTCCCTTATTTTTAAAAATCAAATATATATACATGTATCTAAAAATGATAAAACTTAGTTTATAGATTAAGGGCATGTTTGACAACATAAAAACTTTTCAATCTAAAACTTTTCACCTTTTATAACTATCATATTTTTTAAATTATTTTTCACATCTTTTTGTACAACTATCGTACTTTTCAATCATTTTTACACAACTACTCATACAATTAACCTACATGTTATAAATTTATTTTTTTATTCTATATCATTACTCCTATCATATTACATCATTTTCTTTCATTTCAAAAAATTTTACATGAAAAAATTTTTCATCAAAAGTTTTATTTTTTCCCTGCACACAAAGTAAATATACTTAGATTAATAAATTAGTAAAATAAAATAAAATAAAATAATGGGTTTTACATCAGAGTTCATTGAAATTTAAGTGCATCTATTATTCAATGCACGGAGACAATTTGAAACTTGAATGCTCTCGCCGGAATCGATCCGTCCATTTATGCAGGATCTATCCAAGCCGTAGCTTTAGATGTCGGAGTTTTAGCCCTTTAAAGCCATCGTTTCCTTTTTCAGAACGCCCCCTTCCAAGCCGCGGCTGCAGCGTGTGACATAGATGAGCGGTGTAAATCGGTTGAATATGCTAAATACAACTTTAATTCATCTTATAAAATCTCAGCCTAGCCTTACTTTCAACTCTATTTTTCACACCTCAACCTAACACTATTTTAATTCAATAGAAATTGGGTTAATAAATATATAATATTTTAAAAAAATTTACTTAATTAAATCTATTTTAAAATATAAATTATATGAAAAAATAAAAATTAATCCTTTTTAGAGGAATACTTTCCAACCTATGACTTATACAATGATATAATTGCTAAATAATTTTATTTAAAAATAGTATTGTCTAGTTAATTCTTATGTGTTATGTTATAATGTATGACTATTTATTAGATTATATACTGATAAATAAAATTGGGTTGGGTCGGGTTGGCAATCATCCAACCCAAACCAATCCACTTTTGAAATCTGTTCAGTTCAAATTGAGTTATATAATTTATTTTTTTCAAAATACTCAACCTAACTCTATTATAAATCGGGTTGGTTTAGTCAGTTTTAGGTTGAAACGAATCCTATTTACATTTGTTGACATAATCCATTTCTAGTACTCCTTTACCTATTCCTAATACAACTTTACTTATTACTAATACAGATGCTGATTTCATGCACTCTGGTGCACTTATCTTTAATGCACTCGGGTGCAAATACTCATTTTTAATCTTTTTTTTGAAAATTTTTTACACAACTGTTAAAATTATTAAAATGCCACTAATTTTAAAAATGCTAAAAAAATCTAAAAATCTCAAAAAAAGATAAAAATTAATACACATGTTAAATACACTTAGATTAATAATTAGATAAAAAATTTTAAAAATAAAAAAAATATTAAACACACTTGGGTGCATTGATCCCTCACAATATATGTGGATCTCGATCTTGTACACCCGGGTGCACTTAGCTTCAGTGCACCCAGGTGCATTAACTCATTTTTCGGTTTTTTAAATCTTTTATACAAGTGTTAATATGAGTGTATTTAACACGTGTATCAATTTTTACTATTTTTAGAGTATTCTAGATATTTATTTTTGATTTTGAAAATCAATGACATTTTAGTAATTTTAAGATTACTTAAAATGCTACTGATTTTCAAAAATAAAAAATAAAAAAATTAAATACTTTAAAAATGGTAAAAATTGATACACATGTTAAATACACTTAGATTAATACTTATATAAAAAAAATTTCAAAAAAATTTTAAAAAATAAGTTAAAATGGCTTCACTGCATAGGATTGGGATCCAATATATGCTTACCCATTCCCAATACATTTTTATCTCAAATTCTCATCCATCCTCATCTTATCCCATCTTTGAACGGCTGTCTAAATAATATGCATTAGGTAATATTGGAAGCGGGGAGTTGTTAACAATACAGTACATAATTTTAACAAATTAAAGACACAAAAGAAAAAGAAAAAAAAGAAGAAGAACTGGTTTCATCACCCGCTTCTCCATGTGAGAGCTCCGGGTCCGTTGCCTGCAGCCCTGCCCGAGTTGCAACAAGTGGCATTTGGTCTAGTTCCAAAGCACATAGACTCCTTACTCCCCCCGCTGCAAATGACTAAAATGTCTTCGCTATTAGTTTCTGAATTTAAATTGGGCTGATTTCAAATATACTCACTATATTTGCTCTTAATCATAAATATATCCACTATATATGAAAATTTTCATATATACCCATTAAGTATAAGTGAAATTTTATTCATACCTATTCTGTTAGGCATAATTAAAAATTTCCACTATCCATCATATGAAATGTCCAAAATACTCTTTATTATTTAATAATAATAGTTATTTAACAATAATAGAAGTTGAAGAATATAATGAAACACACATCTAATGTGAGAAAAAATAGACTCAATGAGTTTTAACGGTTTGAATATTGCACAAATCACAACAAATGTTAAATTAATTAGGAGTATTTTGAGATTTTAAAATTTTTAAATGTTTGTAAATGTCATAATAGGTATATTCGAAATTTCAAATATACTTAATAGGTATATATGGAAGTTTTCAAACGTAGCAGGCATATTTGTAATTAAAGATAAATACAGTGGATATATTTGAAATTAACGCTTCCAAATTCCCGATCCTGAGCTGTCGTTAAAAGTGGGAGCCGTCATCTCTGCAATTACGCTGTTCCGTCCTTACTCAGTTAAGAAAAACGAAAAAGGCATTTCCAGGTAGGTGATGAAATTTCTTTGATTCGATGGAGCGTTCCTCACAACTTCTCCACGGCTGCGACAGAGTCATGGCTAAAATTTTGGAAATCTGCACGAGGAAAAACTAGCTCATTACCTTTTTTCCTTCTTCAAATACTGGAAATTAGTGCAACTAGGTTTTGATGCCTGAAGATCCCATGGAATATGTAATTGAGTTAAATCCTCTTTTTCGCTATAAGGAATTCAATTACCGTGTTTACTATCGTTTACTGGGGAAATGAAATAATTGCCATCGATTCTAATAAGCGACATTTCCTGATTTTAATAAATCTCTTAATACTGAGAGTTCTGTTGATTTCATTTTTCCTGGGAATTATCGGATTGTTTTATGCAATCCCAATGGACTTTTTTCCCAACTTGGGATCTGGTCATTTTATTATCGATTGTGGCGAAACCTGTGTGATTAGCGTAGTAACACGTGCTTTTAATTCTGCAGAAGAATGAGGCCTGATGGAAGAAGCATATCAAATGTCTGCGGTTTCGCCTTTTTGTTTCTATTCCTAGCTGTAGGTATGTTTCCTTTAGTTTGCTAATTGTGCATGTTCGGCTTTTCTATGCTTTTCTGTGCCTTTCGTGTTATATATAGAATATGTTTGCATACTATTGTTGATCCATTCTGAGGTTGATACTTGTGACAAAATCTTGAATCGGACTCTCGCAGTGCATGTAACTGAGCAGATGTATGCATCAGACTAAGCATGCTATTCAGGAGACTTGGTGCCATAGGTGCCTTGTGGCTGGCCCAGTTTGTTTTATGGAATTTGTGCTGGCGGTTGTACATTTTGATCATTTAAATTTCAGTCATTATCCTCTTCAGCATGTGATAAAACATTTCACCAGACTGGTCCATTGCTCTGGCTTGGACTTCTTGGTGGCCACCTGGAATATGCAGAGAGTAGGATTCAAGAGCCGAACAGGAGAGTGTTTTTTTCTTTCTGATGAAAAACAGGACAGTGTTTTGACCTCGTTATAACATGCTCTTGCTGTTCCAGCATTCTTGCAGGTTCATTGGGTGTCTTCTATTGTGGTGCCAACCTCAGATTGTTACGTCCTCGATAATAGCAGCCACATTTATGATTTTGTATCCTCTATCTGCCCAAACAGTTGCACCACACAAACATGCTCTTTACTTTTGCTGGGATCTACATAAATTTATATTTTTAATGTGTTCATCCTGACCTCTGAGTCAGACTGATTGGATTGGTCATGCTTTTGAATACGATGCAAAGGTAATGCTTGATTTTTTTATTTTTTTTTTTTCTTCTGGCCATATGGTTGTAACATGTTTAAATGGGACATCCCCAAATACATTATAGTTAATGATAAGGGCTCCTCCATTTATATTTATGTTTATAATTTGTTCATGTTCAACATAGTATTAGTTATTTCCCAGATACATATTTGATTCTCTAAAGTAGGAATGATTGTACATTTACTGTTTGGGTATTTTCAAAGATTTATCAGTGATTAGGTGATTATGCCATTACAATCATGTAGGATGCTGAATTGGAATCTGATTTGGTGGTTCGGTTCTGTAAAGATGTGGAGGCCAGATCACAAAAGGTATCCTAGATCATTTATTCTACATTATACTTCAGCCCATTTTTTTGCATTTTTACATTTTTTTTTTCTTGTAAGCATTTTGGACCGTTTTACAATGCACTGCTGGGTTTAGCTTAACATTGATGTTTTTAACATTCTTCAAAGGTTATTTTTACCTTGGGTTGCATGTACTCATAACACTAATAGAGAGAAAACAAAGATGAATTATCTTGAAATATGGGTTCTTCTTGTCTCTGAATTTAACTGCACAGGACAGAGAGTCTAGACAAATGAAGGAGAGACATGAAGCCAACTGAGCGGATTATGTACCTGAATCCTGCTGCCAATTGCATTAATCATCAGAGCTAATGTTAGACAGTGTATTTTCCTGCCCTGAGGTGTCAAAAGTCTTAGACACTTTAGCTGTCCATAACCCAATGGGAGAAAATTGACCACCTTAACAATGCTGTAATTGATGCAGGACCTACAAAATAGTTACTAGATAAGTTGATTCCTTTTCATCCTAAAAGGATAGTTGATAGCCCCCTCTCACCCCTTCTGCATAAGAAATTCTTCTACTGTGGCTGACTGCTGTCAAAATTGCAACTTGATCATAGTTTTGTTTATTTATGATCATTTTTTTTCCTTTTCTGATGGCACAGGGTTATGTTGACTATGGTCGTTATGCAACTTCCAATTATTTCGTAGCTGGATCTGAGCATGCAAACTTTGTTCAAGTAAAATCTCCTATTGCTTCATTTCAAAAAAACAAAGAAAAAAAAAAAACTCCTATTGCTTCAGATAGATGCAATGAATTCATATCGTAGCTAGTTTTAATTATGTAAACATTGTCCCATAAGTCACCAATTGGAGTGCATTTATTGTATCTCTACAGTACATGGCTCTTTTTCATGCACAGGCACACATACATGATCCTCACCAAGGGGATTGTATTAACATGTTTCTGAATATTGAATTGAACTAACTGTTATTTCTATTGGAAGTGTGCACTTTTAACATTTCTGCTCACTGCTAGTATAGAGTTTCTTCAACGGTGACTTGACCAACTGTGAAGGTAGTTATGACAAGATGGGGCGAACGGCTGAGGTTGGTCTCGTATTAGTTAATCTTCCAGTAGTGAAATTTGGAGATTTCTTTTGATTTTGTGTAACAGCATGCTGTAAAGTCTTTACCTTCTTTTTTTCCCAGGTACATATCATCTGTGGAAATTGTGCAAATAAACAGTGCAAAGGTGCATAACTTTGACATATGGTCAATGATATTTTCTGCTGTGCTCTCCCTTGATGGGTGGCTTTATCATTTTTCTGTGATATTCAGCAGTGACCATCTGTCTGCTATGCTCTGGATTAATATCAACAGTTTGTTTGGTTGCTTTTTACTTGTGATATAAACTGTGTTTATTGTTTTTTTCCCCTTCTTTTATGTTATTTCTCATCATTGATGCTTTTTGTCTTTGGTTCTCAATTCGTGCATTTTTTAGTAGTCATTATGGAAAAAATCTCATATGTCAAATGAAAACACACATGCGCTGTGTATTAGGATAAAAGAAATGTTATTTTCTTCATTGATTTTAAATGCACTGTCTATTTATTTGATAAATTTAGTATTTTTGGTTTTTCTTTAGACAGACATTATGCTTTGAAGGGTAGCTACTTGTTTTCTAGCTATTCTCACGACACAATCCCATTACCTGAACTGACAACCTTATTTCTTTTCACTGCATCTTTAGGGGGGTTTGGCTGCGTATGCAATGTAGCTTATGATCCAACAACGTGCAGGTCATTTCTCCATTTTGAATTCATTTACGTACTACAATCTTATTTGGATGTGCATTTTTATTACATATAGCTGTGTTGCAAGTTTCAAGTATTAATTTCAGGGCCTCTTTTGTCTGCTTCATTTGCCTGATGGAATTATGGATACCCATCTTATTTATGCTCAGCTGTATGTTGCAAATGACAAGTATTAATTATGAAACACAACCAGGGCTTTTATTGAGCTAGCCATCCCATGTGTGAAAAAGGGTTTGCGGGTTTTTGAAGGTTTCACTGTTGGGTTTCATCCTCGATCATGGGAACTGGTAAGAATTTGTTACTTGTTTATTATGATTTCCTCAATATCTGTAGAATTTTGACTGGATCAGTGGATTGTGTTATTTCAGGTCTACAATGGCTTGACTCAGATAGGTTTTGAAAAGGCTCGCCATGAGTTCAGGTGTGAAGTTTGTCTTTGTAGATATAGCCCAGTTAATACAAAAAGTTAAATGTCTAGTTCATTTTGCCGTTTTCTCATTGTCATCTGCTGGGTTGGTGGTTGAGGGTATTTAATATTCTGCAGGTGTTGGAAAATGTAGATATGCATTACATTGAGCATGCTTGCAGCAAAATTGTATAATTAAGCAGGCAACATACAAGTTGGAATCTTCTTTGGGTTGTGTAGATGGTGGTTTGCTAGTAAGTTAACTGAGAGATGTGGACTTTCTGGATGAGTATCAATTCTCTATTGTTTTGGTAAACAGTGGGAGGACAACTTTTTCCTTTATTGGAGAGCAAAACACTAGGGATGCGGCTTGAAGTAAAAGAAATATAAAAATGTGGAAAAGTAAAAGCTGTGTAAAAAGAAAAGTGATGTTATGAGTCGTGTAGTTGCAATATTATCCATAAAGGGAATAAAGATTAAATCAGCATAATTAAAACAAACCAGGGGTATAAATGGTTGTCCAACAGGTTGCTGGCTTTTCCGGTTTGACCTGACAGTTCTTCTGGTTGAACTAGTCAACCTTAGTATGACCTATCCCCAGTTAAGCTGGTTTAATCAGCCCAGTCCGGTCCAGTGTTAACAACATTGGATGAATTAGATGGAGGCTGTTTTTAGAAAAATTAGATGATATTGAGGAAAAAGGAAGGGAAGTAAGAGTAGTTAAGGTTTGTTGATCGCTGCACAAGTACTAGGAGGAAAATATGGCTTTTGCTCTCTCAATTATCCTTAAAGGGACTTTTCTTCCTCCTTACCTTAAAAGAATTTTTTTTTTTAAAAGTAACTTATCCTAATGAAAAAAAACGTCATAGGAGAAATTCTACATGTTGTGAGTCTGAGGGAGTTTCTTATAAATCTCCTGTAAATGAGGCACAATCAATTTTGTTGGGCTCCACATGTTTTCCCTGAATGTTTTCTGTTATCAAGCATACAGCAACTCTCACAGCCGTTCTGATGGCATTGTTGGTTAGCTTAATTTTTCTTGTTTCAATATTGAATTATCCATACTATTATTTTACATATTATACTCAACAATTTAACTCTTTTTGCAGCTTTGGAACTGAGCAGGCTTCCGTGTCTCTTTACATGACAGCAATTTCAGCTCTTTCACATCTGGTTGGAAAGCCAGTTTTCAGGGTATGGTGTTACATGTTAAATGCTCACTGTTGGTTGAGAGTCCTGTCGTTCATATATATTTCCTTGCATTTCCTTCTAAACAGATTGAACCGAAAAAAGGCCTCGCAGTTAAGTTGCTGGTCTCAGCTTCAAACAAGAGCCCACCTACAACTCTTTCTCCATCTATTTTGATGGTCAACTGGAGATGTATGGTTTGTAACATTTTACTTTCACACATTCTCTTCCCTCGTTGCACCATTTTCTGGAGTACATTGTTGTATGCAGGTGAAAAGGCTCACGATACTCCATATGAAGTCGTTGTTTCCATCCCAGTGGAGGGCTATGAACCTATTGAGTTTACCCTTACAAAACTATGCGGTTAGTTCTGGTATTCTATTGTTCTTCAACTTCCATTCATTTCACAGAAAATGATGATGATGATTATAATAATAATAATAACAGCAGCAGCAGCAGCAGCAAATAAATAATGAACAGTTTGGCCTCAGATTTTCAGAGCCACTGCTGGGGAATGCTTTGCAACGTCTGAATCTTTAACAGATTAGTTTTACTCCATGCGTCTCCATGGCTAGCTACAAATTTTGACCTACCGCACTTGTGAATGTCTGATTTCTGCTGGAGCCTAGAATGTCAGGCTGGATGCCTCATTGTGTGGGGCCACAGTTGCGCATCCCATGAGCTCTGTTTGTGATTTTTTAAATTTATTTTACAGCTTTTGTAAATGGCAGATGCAGTTCATATTGCGTTAATATATGATTTCTATAGTGTGCTACTGTATTTGCAGAATATAGACAAGAAGGAGCTAGTGAAGCTGCAAATGGATGGGCTACATTTGGTGTGCTTTCTTGTGTGTATGTTTTTGTACTCTCTGATTCATACGCTGCTGCCTGCTACTAAGTAATAAATGCAATTTTGTGGACCAGTTAACTGATTCAGAAGGAATTAGTTCTCATAGTATTTATACACGCACACAAATGTAACTCTCACAAGATATTTCCAGCCCGGTTCCTAAGTTGCATGATCGCTGTGTTGAGCAGATTCATAGTGTTATCAACAGCTTTTTGTTGTGGAGGATTCATTTACAAGACAAGAGTGGAGCATGAGGTTCATCTCTCTCTCTCTCTCTCTCACACACACACCCACCCACCCCCATTTGGTGGAGGACAACTTAAAGATACCATTTTTTCCGTCTGCAGCGGGGGCTCAATGCATTGCCAGGCATGACCATTCTTTCTGCTTGTTTAGAAACTGTAAGTGATATATTGATTCAAAAATAATGAATGTTTTTATCCTTTTTTGTGGCCAATTAATCCCATCTTAAAGTTACTATTGTTTTCTGAGATTTAACCCAAAGCAAGACTTCATAATTTTTTCACTCATTGTTTATAGAAATTGAATTTGGATTTGGTACTCTATAACCAAACAAAACTTGTTGGTTCATGTGCATCATACATTATTTTATTTTTGATTGACATGGAATGGTTATTTGGACTCTGGAAATTAGGTAAGTGGAAGGGCTAGAGGTGGTTATTCGGAAGCAGAGAACAGTGCTTTCATCAATCAAACATCCTGGGACCATGTGCCTGTTTCGGGTGGTGGAACACGGAGAACCACTGGAGTGAAATATGGCGCTATATGAAGTTTTGTCTTTTATATGTTTTTAATCACCAATTTTTGAGGTCCTTTGGTTACCTTCTGTGTGTATTCTGGTTTTTTCTTTCTAGGTTGCGACAGAGGCTGTGGACTTTTTTGACAGGAGGAAAGGGAATATAACAGTAAATTTCCACATGTGAAAATACCGAAAGTGCCCGTATCTTGTATTAGCTTACTTTTCTAATATTCTACACAAAGTCATGAAGGTTATAATCATGGTGGTTAATAGAAGAATGATAATCTTGAGTAAGTGATTTTATTTGTCTGGACTTTTCCTTATATCGAATTAGCCTTTCGCTTGTCAGTTTTCATGTGTAAGTAAAAGTTTTGTTCTTAGGACAGCTATTGGCTGTATTGAATTTCGGGCAAAATTTCAGCAGCTTTTTGCTAAACTTGCTTTCCTATTGTAATTCATGTCAAACAGGATGCAAAATAGATTTTCATTCTGTATCTAGTTATTTTTATTGGCTGTTGTGCTTAGGAAGGTGAAATTGGAAAATGTTTCCCCAATTACTGAATTCTGATTGGAAAAAAATAACAAAAAAGAAAGTGTATGTGCCCCATTCCAATGAAACAAGAAGCATAGGATCCTTTGTTCATTAGTCACTCATTAGTTGAATTCGGTATGAATTCCTAGACCATCTGTTTTATGACACCAAATGGATAGGCAAACAGCCACCAAGAAAATAAATAGCGATGTAGCAACATGCGAAAGAAGCCCACAATCTTATTATAACTCAAAGCTAAATCCATCAGCTAGAAACTCCATTCCATTGCAACCCAGACAACCTAGTACAATTGACACGCTTACAAGTCCTTTGAGGTTTAAACGTAAAAGGAGATGCAGAAATCAACGTACAACACCTGAAACTTTTTAATTTACGCTGTGGCAGTTCTTCCGGACCTCACCATTGTAGCCTGTGAGGGGACCGATGCTCCCCATTTTAACCATGGATTTTGCAAATTGATCGAAGAAAAGTCCTTCATCTTCTGCATAACCCTTTACTAAATTCATTGTGTTAAATCCATTTCCAGTCAGCAGCACTTCATCTGAATTGAGAAGACCCTTTCCCCACAAGATCAGCTTGAAGTAAGTGTTATCGAACCTTGCTGGAGAAATGAAATCCAATGGGGAAATGTTGTCATCTCCCCCAGAGCTAGGGCAGACTGATGTCAAACTTACGTAGAAGCTCTTCTCCAGTGTCTCATCTGGTTGGTTGTTTCCATTCTGGTTGTAGAGCCTCTGCTTGAAGCTCACACATCTTGCCATCCCAATTGTGTGACTCCCTAGAAAGAAAGGAATGTTGTGCTTTTATGAAATGCGCTTGTGCATCAAAGTGTTTAATGCAGCAACCACGAAGAAAATGCCTCGTTTTAATATTTCTGAGCAATTTTTATCGAGTCACGATTCTGTGCACTTAGCCTCCTGCCTTCGGCTGCAAAAATTTATTTTTTAATTTTTTGAATTTTTTTTATACAACTGTTAATTTAAGTGTATTTAACATGAGTATCAAGTTTTACCTTTTTGGGGATTTGTAGATATTTTTAAAATTTTTTAAGAAACAGCGACATTTTAGGATTTGAATTCTTTGACTTCTATTTAACCACAATTCTGGATCACAAGATAGGATTTTTTATTTTTTTTTAATGGAACACAGGGTAAGATTTTGATAATACTTGTTGCACCCATGTGATGTTATGCATTGAGAAACCAAATTATAATGAATTAACCAATTAGCATTTCACCCCTCTTGGTCAAAATACGTAATTAGAGTTTTTCTTGGAGTGAAAAGCTGACCTGATAGTGCAACCAGGTCACTTTCGTCAAGGCCTTGACGATTGAAGAGTGTTATCAAGTTCTGAAGAGTCGAGTTGGGTGGGGGGATGTTATTGTTTGAGTCGCTTAGGCTTGCTGTCTTTGAGTCTCTCCTTCCCAGCGGAAGCTCCCAGCTAGGCCCACCGCTCTGCAAAGTCATCCACACCAAACCATAAAAATAGGAAAATGGCATTTTCTGATCTTTTTTCACATGTCAAGAAACTACAGGAATATATAGACTTATAACGAATGAAGATTATGATACATTACCAGCACAGTGGAACCTCTGGCCGCCAGTGCAAGGATGTCTGCACAGGAGACCGTCTGGGGGCATGCCTCTTCCAATTTTGCCTTTATCTCATCGATCACGTCGAATCCTCTGACTGAATTCCTGTTGGGGTTCGATTGTTTCTCACTGACTATGGTAGCACTATCGTCCAACAGAATCGATGCATCACAGCCCTGAAAATGTCAAAGTTCAACCGACGCATGATATTATTAGTTATAGATATATGTCCAGTTGGGCGTCAAACCAAACAGAAATTTGTGTTTGTTTCCAAACATAAATATGATTGCATACTATTGGATGAATGGATTACTTTCTTGAATAATCAGGTGATGAATATACAGTTACAGATTGGGTGGGTGGAGAAGTTTGATGATGACTGTAGAAGATATGAATGCAGAATCCAAAAAATACGCCTTGTTTATAACCATTATTTGAACCTGAGCAAAGCAGTCATGGAAGTGAAGCCTAAGCAAAGAGGCAGCCATCCTGGGCTCTTGTGCTATGGCCTCCTGTAGCACAGACATGATAATGTCATTAGCTTGAGGGCATGAATACTGGTAGAAGTCTGGAACAAGACCAAAGTCCACTCCTCCATTAAACCCCCCACCAGCACCGCCACCGCCCCACCAGCCAAAGTAGAACCCAGGATTTGCCAGGGAATACGAGGAAGAGAGCAAGATAATGACCATGACATTGAAACAAGCTCTCAATAGCTCAGACATGTTTGTGATCATTTGTCAAGTAACATAAGAGCTTAGTTTTACTTACTGATGGGTAACTGTTGTTGGGGTTTGTACTTATAGGCTAGGATGATCAACTCAACTGCTCTGCCCTCACCAAATCCTCCCAAAAAGAGAACTACATAGAATGAGTCCATCTGTAGGATACTGGAATTCAAAAAAGATATAGATCCATCTTCCGACCTAGACGAGTATACCGTTCAGACCTTCGTGCCGTCTATGGTTTGAAACCCACTCTTGAATTAGTTTCTTTGATTGGCTGTGAATTAACAAGGTGAAACCATTACTATGCAATATCAACATATAAGACTGCAAATCACTCAGTGACATCCACTGTATATTGGCCTGCTAACCTGGAGTACATACAGACTTACTAAATCACGCAAAAAAAAAAAAAGTGTTGGCAACTTTATTTGATTTGAATGGTCGGTGCACTTTCAACCTGAATGGATGGCCCACTTGAGACGGAACCCAATTGATTTTTCATATAAGTGGTCAACTTCAATTCATGGTGGTTGATTAGCATATATGAAAAGTAAAAATAAAGAATGAATGAAGAAGAAAAATCTGGCCTTTGAGATAAGGTAGCATTTGGTTTGGGTTAACCTGCTCCCACAGTCCATGCACACGAATTTTGGATAGCTTTTCACACAATCCTTCCCTCCATTCAACAGGGCCCCTTCAAAAGGAGCAAACTTGCTTACATAAGCTTTCTTGACAGCGTCAAATGCCAGAAGGTTCCATTTGCTGAAGTGAGTTGCAGAATCTTTGTCAGGAAAGCGCGTGATCCGTTGCTCCGACAGTGAACTTTCACTTCCTTGAAGAAGTCACGAGTTTTCCAAAGTAATTAGATTTTATAACATAATTATAATTATTTCCTTCAGAAAATTTAAAACGCTTTGATTTTTAACTAATTAAAGTAATGACAGCTTTGTTTCTCATCATTTATTTATTTCATGGCACTTATATTTTCCATTATTTTATTCTAAGGATGTGTCTGATAATTTGGAAAAAAAAAAAAAAAAAAAATTGTGGAAAGAGGATTGGTGATTTGCTGGGCCACCCAGTAAAAAGGATTTAAGCTTAAACTGTTTAGCCCAACATTTTGGAAAGAGCGTTTGCTCCACTGAAATTGAATTCCAGCTTCCGATATTGGTAGTCAGGGTCATTACGTTGAATGTATGCGAAGTCCTGCTATTATGGTAATCTTTACGTTGAATGTATAAAAAATTTTAAAAAAAAAATTCGTCATAAAATAATCATAATATACAACACGATTGTAATCAATTAACAACACACGTAATCTGTTAGAATTTTTATATCAAGTTAGATGCATGTACAAATATATTAGAACTTTGATTTTTAATGTATATAACACTATTTTAAATAATTGGAATGGTTTAAAATTTTCAAAATTATTTGTTGGGTGAAAGGAGGAAATGTTTTCAACGAATTTGCCCAACAAACTCGAATAAAATCTGCTTTGGACCAACTATGATGAGAAATACTCAAATGGCGTTGGCATGAATGTGTCTGATGAGCTGTGGGCTCCACGGAGATGATAAGGACAGTTCCATTCTTTACGTGGTTTAGACAGAGCCAAAGACATGGGACATATGGTCAGGTCGAATGTTAGGTTCTGGAAAGAAATCCCAAAACTTCTGATTATCTGTTTTGATCAGTGAAAGATTAGTTGACCCACTCCCACATCCACTTCAATTAATGCCATGGAATAATGAGTGGGCTATCTAGTCTTGCGTTGTCACATCATTGTTCCAAAGTCCAGTAGTTTCTTGAATCGGATAGTGTATGGGATATGTTTTCTTATTCACAAGACATTTTTTTTTAATTTTAAATATAATTTTTTATATTTTTAATATACATCATTACATTTTCGTTCATTTTGCTTCCTATTTAAGTTCATTGAATACTTTTTGAATTTTGAGCAAGACCTCAATGATTTTTCTAGTTTTGAAAGTTAATCTAGCTGGCCAACTAGCTAGATTTCTAGCTATAGCCCAAATTAAAGGGATGTTTGGTATGTCGAATTTTTGGGGTTGCAAGAGAAGATGGGGAGTAAAAAATAAAATATTTTGATAATTGAGTTATTGATAAGAAATGGTACGGATAAAGTTGAAATAAATGGAATAGTTGAAACTGAAAATAATTAAAATATAAGAGGTAAGGTCGGGGAAATAAAATTGTTGATTGATAAATTATTTATTGAAACACATACCCCCGTGCTTTCCCATCTCACTCCATGCAACCAATGATCTAAACGTGCCCTGATTCGTGGAAGATGTATGGGATGCAGAATGCAATAGTTCTTGAACTGATGCTTAGCAATAATTTTTAGCGTTAGTTGGCATGCTATCTTGCTGAGCATGCTATTAATCAATGTAATGGTCAATATGCTCACCAAGATAGCATGTTATTTTTGTGAGATAATTGTTGCATCAAGACAGGTTATGAACTGTATTAATTCGCATTCAGATGTATGTGGCTTTGATCAGAGTGAGAAATCATAACTTGAATTCTTATGATCCGCCGGTTATACCATATCGATCTAACAATGTTTCAAAAATCTTTAAGGTAATGTTTGGCATTCCATAAATGTAGTGTGGGATGGGAATGTGTGGGATTATATTTTTCAAGAGTAATCATTTATCAAATAATAACTCTATTTTTCTACTTTTATCTCTATATTTCAATTATTTTTCCTAACAACTATTCCTATCGTACTTATTTATTTCAACTTTATCTCCATCATTTTATATCAATCGCATAACTTTACCTCTAAAGCTACAGAAAACTCACTTCTTTACACAAAAAAACAATTAATGGACAGATTGGAAAGGTTATTAAGGATATATATGGTTCAGACTCTAATCGACCCTAATTAACCGGACGACGGCCCTTTGTCCCTCCTAATTATTTCTTTATAGGTGATCGAACTCATTTTATCCGGACAGCTTCAATTTCTTTAATTATTTCTTCGAATTTCTGCACAACCCAATGATGTCATTCGTCTGAATTTTGTACGAATAATGATCAGAGTGGCAGAATACAGATTAGAACAACTGTTCTCTTAAGACAGTGCTTGGAGGTAAATGCTCCACGTCCTCCATTAAAATAAGTGGCAGCTTGGGATCATTTTTCACCAACTGCAGTCATCAGGGGAGAGACAACAATATTGCAACTGTTGCGTTGAAAGAAAATGACACGCAATGAAATCCAGAGAAGCTTATTTAATTACCACGTTGTACATGATTTCCTTAGTACTTAGAATATCCAGAACATGTACGGTAACATGTATGGGAAGTATGGGGTCGGAAGTGGGGGTAGCGTGTTTCCCGAGGCTCATTATTAATCAATTAATAATCATAACTTTTCAATTTTACTTTATATTTTAATCATTTTTCCTCTTAACTATCATCCAACAAACTTATTTATTTTTATTTTATTTTATATCAATTACATAATTTTTAAAATATTCCATTTTCTATTCTCAACATATCTAACATTTCCGACAAAATTCAAATTACAAAATTATCTCCTAAAACACTACAATTGACAACTGTAACGACAACATTCTCTCCTGTGGCACAACACAATTCAATGACTATCCCTTAGAGATAGTCAAATGTCATGATCCATGCTGTATATTCTTTCTTAAGGGTGTGTTTAGCAATAAATAAAAATCGTCAAGCTAAAACTTTTTAATTTAAAACTTTTCATACTCCATAAATATCATATTTTTAATCATTTCTACACATCTTTCTATACAACTAACATATTTCAATCATTTTTATACAAATTATCTATACAACTAATTTATCTATTTTAACTTTATTCTTTTTACTTCCCATTACTATCCATATAATAACATATCATTTTTTTAATTCAAAAATTTTACCTTTAAAATTTTCATCTAAAAATTTTATTGTTTACCAGACACAGTGTAGATGTCCTCCCCCCACGCGCTTGCAGGGTTGGATTGTTCATGGACGTGTGGGGGCCAGGAACCAACCAACTCAACCTAGCAAGCCACCAAAATTATAATTCTTTATATATTGCTGCGCTGGTGTAGCTGTTGTTACAAGTGTAGTGGGTTGATCATCGATCAAGAATGTGAGGTGCCTATTTTTTTTCCCCTATGTTGGGAGATGTTACGTAATAGGTTCACCACTGCAACAAATATTGTTAACTTAAGTAGCTAAATTTTTTTGTCGTATATAAGATAACTTCTGGCTAATATAAATAGATTTATTTTTATATACATTTGACTATAAATACATTGTTACTTTAAGGTGATGGCACAACAATTTTTGCATTTTACAAAAAAAAATTAATGAAGCTACTTATATGTAGCTACAAATAATAATAAAATTAGCAAAAACTAAGTTGCTGCATTTGACACCAGCTACAGGCAACAACAGAAAGGTGGCTACTTAATTTTATGAACTTGTAGTGTACTGTCGTATAATATTTTTGCTTTAGGCAAAATTGTAATTTATTATGGTTTTTTTGACAAACATCCGTGGAGAGAGATTGAAAACTTAAAAAGGGTATGGATGTAAATATATCCTAGAAGCTAAAAGGACGAATACTTTAAGCCAAATATCAATAGCTTAACCGCATAGATGTAAAAGCATTCAAAAGCTTAATTAGGCTACAGGATTTACAAGGGCTCATATGCAGACTGCTTGCTAATGCTGGATTACAAGGGCAAAGATCAGAAATTACTTGAAAGATATTTATCAGTTAACAGAAAAAAAGCGGCCATTATGTTGAAATATTAAGGGCCATAATAAGAAGTCAGTCATGGAAAAATATAATTCGAAATATTTTCCAAAATTTCAGTAGGAGGTATTTTAAGTGCTCCTCGAGTTCTATCTTTGATCAGTCTATGAGTAAACACCATAATAAAGGTATGTTTGTTTATATAAAAACTTTTTAAACTAAAATTTTCACTTTTTATAACTATCATATTTTAAATTATTTCTTTATATTTTTTCATACATTCACCGTACTTTTCAATTACTTCGACAAAACTATGTATACAACTAAAATGTTTATTCTAACTATATTATTTTTACTTCTTATCATTATCTATATTCTATCACAACATTTTCTTCCCGTTCGAAAACTTTTATATTAAATTTTTTTTATTAAAATATTTATCACTTCTCAAACACACTTTAAATCTCATTAACTAAAAGAATTTTGGCAACTAAGGAAATTTATTCTATTTTAATATATATACATATATATGTATATATGGAAACCCAAATTTTGCATAATTAAATAGAAATTTTTTCTACTTAATTATTTATAATACGATTCATGTATTATGTTTAAAACTATTGAATTTTTTTATTTTTAATATCCAATTCATGTATTATATGTAAAACTATTTATTTAGCTTATATACATATAATAAAGTGAATCAAAAGTTTATATAATCAATAAACTTAAAAATATAATTACAAAAACCTAATGCATTCGTATCTATTGTGAAGTATATACAAATCCAGATAACATGTTTTTCATATCATGTGAAAAAAAATAAAGCAACATATAATGAATGAATTGGATTTAAAGAAAATATCGAAAAATTTAAAAATAAAAATACAACTGACTGTATATTACAATATTTGGTTACACTGAAGAAACACTCATTTATCCTAATCCTTTTCCACTTTTTTTTATCCGTGCAGTGATATTGAACTTTTCGCCATTTTATATTTTCATTAATCATATTTCCTCATAATGTTTTTAATATTTTTGTATAAAAACTGTTTATTTTTTTTCGTGGTGTTTATTTCATCTTTTCTAACCTTAACTTCAATTATTAATATATTCTCTATCATTTCACCTCATTTCACAGCCAGCAATATATCATAGAGTACACAGAAAAACTTGAAAGAGTATAACAATTGAGTTGACAACTATAGTTGATTAATTAGAAGCATCCGCAACAAGAAATTTAAATTTTTACAATAAATTTTTATCGTAAAAAGTTAAAATCTGTTACTATAAATGTCATTTATTAGAAATACTTTGTGGCATATATTTATTTGCAAAGAAAATATTCGCTTGGTTGTAAATACTTTGCAGCTTATTTGCTTTGGTAACAAAAACTCCCTTACAAATGACTATTTGATACAAATAATAAAGTTTGTAGTTACATAAATTGATGACGGTGACATAATCAGTTAATTGATGGCTAAAATCGATTTTTTTTTTTTTTTTTTTTGTAATTACCAAATACTAGCAACGTGAACAGCTTGTGCAGATTATATACGCCAACAACTTCCTCGTAGTTTAGCCAGGTTAGTCGACCACATCCTCGCGTGACTCAGCTGCAGACTTTTATACGGAGGTGAATAAAACGTGCTTTGACTACAGGGACGAATGATTTTTTCCGGATAAGTAATGTGTTACTTAGCTCTCTTGAAAATTTAATTTATAATATTTTTTTCTTTTTTCTTCGTATACTTATTATTTAAGTTTATTTAATATAAAATAATATTATAAATGAGTTTTTTTAAGTAAAATAAGCAAAATGTTTGCGTAGTTCAAGCTAACGTGATCATTCGTTAACTATATATATTTCAAGCTAATTAATTAAAATGAACAAAACTAGCAAAAGGCGTTAATTGTATTCTGTATTCTTGCATCTTTGGATCAATTTTTCACCCGATTGAGAATTTATTAATTACTACAGTTTATATACAGGGTCCCTTTGTCCGAGTCCGAGTGCAATGAAAATGGGTTATATTTTTTTTCAAATTTTTTTTACAATATCGTTAATCTATTTGTATTTAATATGTGTATAAATTTATACTATTTTAAGTAATTTAAAATTATCTAAAATGCTACTGATTTTCAAAAATTAAAAATAAATATCTAAAATACTCCGAAAATAGTAAAAATTTATAAATATGTTAAATACACTTAGATTAATAATTTTATAAAAAAAATTGAAAAAAAAAAAAAAGGTGTATACGCGGGAGCATACAGCCCGGGCTCCGTATGTTCGTGGCATGCAAAAGAGTTTAATAGAAAAGTATCAGCGTTATGTATGTATACAATGGATTAGTTTCAACGTAACCATACTGTACGTTAGCAGAAAGGAAAATGCAACCATTGGACCCACCTCTTACACTTAGAGTTAAAAATACGTATAAAATTGTGCGCAGACGTGGACCACACCCCACTTCAAGTCATGTAGCTAGTGCGGCCAACCTTTTTCTTACTATAAATATTCAAAGCCGTAGTGGGTTTGTTCAGGAAGAAGTAGAGCGACGAGGAGTACACGGACAAAGGAGAAATGAAAATGGCTGTTCCTATTAGCTACGTTATGATTTTCTCAGTTCTAGCTTTGTCTCCGGCATGTTTCTGCCAGTACCTATATCCACAGTTCTATGACCATTCGTGCCCCCAAGCTCCAGAGATCGTCCAGTCCGTTGTGGCAAAAGCTGTGTCTAAAGAAGCCCGAATGGCTGCTTCTTTGCTCAGGCTCCATTTTCACGACTGTTTTGTCAAGGTTGTTCATCTGGCCGCCCATGCATAAATCTATTTCTAGAATTCTTCACTTGGTTGCTAGAAACACCCAGATCGAGTTACAATATACAGTTACCGGTTGCATGCATTCGATCTTCTACATACGTACTATCATTGCATTAATTTTACTCAAATTTTCCTTAATCATTGGAATGGCAGGGCTGTGATGCTTCAATACTGCTGGACAGCACTGGGGACATAATCAGCGAGAAGCAATCGGGCCCCAACCGGAACTCCGCAAGAGGGTTTGAGGTCATTGACAAGATCAAATCCGAGCTGGAGAAGGCTTGCCCACACACCGTCTCATGCGCTGATATTCTGGCCCTCGCTGCCCGAGACTCTACAGTTCTCGTAAGTCCATTTATACACAGCAAGAGATACTATTTTCGCTAACTTTGTTGCTGTCGGGTCAAATTCGTTGCCCAAGAAGATAACATATAAAGGCATAGGGCTACGGAAATTCTCCAGTTTTGTTTCCGATGCTTAAACGCAACACAGCAGCAATAACAAAATTAACAACAAAATCTCACTAGCTTCGTTGCTAAAGCTAAATTATATAGTAGTGATATATCATATCCGATCCAGCTCTAATCATGCGTTTTGGCTACCAAAACGTGTGCTTTCTAAATTATTGTATTTTGCACTTTGCAGTGTGTGTATTCATCGTGGGCTTGGATCTTTGCATCTGCAATAAGATTGGTTTGAATTTTAGACGTGGCCTTCCAGGCCGTTTTCTGAGCCCAATTGCCCGGCCGAAACAGGATGGTTAAGACTCGTATTAAAAAGTTTTTGGCTTTTACAAACAATATTTAATTCCACGTGATGAGGTTTGCAAGTGTGACATGCCATGCAGGCTGGCGGCCCAAGCTGGGAAGTTCCGCTAGGAAGGAGAGACTCTAGGGGTGCAAGCGTGCAAGGGTCGAACAACCACATTCCTGCCCCAAACAACACCCTCTCAACCATCACCACAAAATTCAAACTCAAAGGCCTGGATACCGTCGATCTCGTCGCACTCTCAGGTAATTAAATTCATCACGCTGCATGCTGTGCTCTCTTTTTGCTAAAAATTACAGAGCGCAAACATCCATGTAACACGTACTCAGAAATCAAAAACACCAAAAGGGCTCTTATATATTTCATGCATGCAGGAAGCCACACCATCGGGCTCGCCCGGTGCACCTCCTTCAGGCAGAGGCTCTACAACCAGACGGGGAACGGGCAGCCTGACTACACCCTCGATCAAACCTTCGCCACGCAGCTCCGATCACGTTGCCCAAGTTCAGGTGGCGACAACAACCTCTTCCCCTTGGACCTGGTTTCCCCCACCAAATTCGATAACTACTACTTCAAGAACATTGTGGAATCCAGAGGACTTCTCAGCTCCGATCAGATCCTATTCACCAAAAGCACAGAGACGATGGAGTTAGTGGAGCTGTACGCAGAAAACAACCAACTCTTCCTTGAGCAGTTTGCGAAATCGATGATCAAGCTAGGGAATATCTCGCCCTTGACAGGTCCCAAGGGGGAGATAAGGAAGCACTGTAGGAGGATCAACAGCTCTTGAGACATACGGATCATGAACTGAGGAATACATATTGTTGTGGGCGACAAATAGAGCCCTCGAATATCGCTTCTACTTTTTCGTTCTTCATTTTCTTGTAATTCAATTTGTCGCTGTTGTCGTTGGTGTTGTCGGATGCTTTTCTCTAAATGAATTTTAATTATCTGCAAAACATGCATTTTGCTATTGTCGCATGGCCCAAATTTCACAGATCAAATGGGCTGTTGCTTAAACTAATAACCATACGTGCAAGTGGCTGCATGAGATCATTTTTCACCAACTACAGTCATCAAGGGGGGACAGCAATATTGCACTATTGCGTTGAAAGAAAATACACGCAACGAAATCCAGAGAAGCTTACTTAATTACCACGTTGTACATGATTTCCTTAGTAGTTCGAGTATCTGGAACATGCAAACGGAGGGCGGGAAAATAGTAGCGCACGTGAAATGTCACATTGCAGTAATCCTTTTCCAACCTTGTGCCCTTCCAAAGCTAACGACCTTTGTCAAAAACCAGTAACTGCAGAGGCAGACGTGCCAACCGCCATCTTGGTTCCATTAATTGCTTTAATTGGATTGTCCATCGATCAAATCAGTGTAACTAGTTATACTTCCTGTGTCTATGTGTATGTACACACATTCGTTATTGTTTAATAGAGGGACAGTACTAGAAAGGGAAACAATTAAAGTATCCCCAGAAAATGCCATTATATATTGAAACATGGTCTATTATTACCTTAAGGGATTGATCCAAGGGGCTAGATTCCATTGAAATTGTCAGAGCTTTAGTTTAATCCTTTTAATAGCTTAATTTGTGATTTAGCATGTTCATCGTCTTGAGAATATAATTATTGTCTTAATAAAAATGTTTACCCAAATAGACTTTTATTAAGTTGATAATTATATTGTGGCTAAACACGTAATGTTACTAGATTTCATAAATTAAATTATTACGACATTAAATCAAGAAATTCCTTTAAAATTTCCAAAGAATCAATTCCGTGAAGTATTGCCGTATTATCTTCTAGAGCGAGCAAAATGACGGTGTATCTGTTGTCTACATCTAGCACACGTGCAGACTAGATAAACAAGAAAGCGCCCGCACATACAGGCATGGAAAGCCCAGCTCCGCGGGCGGCAGATCGCGGGAGATTTTCAGCTCATGAACGAGTTTAATTCCACCGTACATGTATCATGCCGCAGTGTCTGACGTCATAAATTCAGCGGCGGTTCACCTCACTGAAAAATAAAAATTTCCAATTTCTATCCCGAAATTAAGATGTGACATATAAGTTAAATACATTTATAAAATTTAAATAAATACATGCCTCAACCTAAACGAACATAAGCTTGTTGGGGCTAACAAGATCATAACTATAATGATTTGTATAAGAACTGGAGCTCTTGTGAAGCCAACTTATTTTTTATTTTTTATTTTTTAAAAATTTATATTATCCTATGTATAATTTAATTTATATACTAAAAAATACATTTTCCAACCTAAACGAATATAAGATTGTTGGAGCTAATAAGATCATCATCATAATGATTTGTACAAGACCTGGAGCGCTTGCAAAGCCAACTTAATTTATATTTTTTATTTCTTCCGAAAAATATATTATCCTAAGTATATTTAATTTAGAAAAATAGTTTTGTTAGCTCAAGCTAAATAATTGTTTACTTGGTCCATCTTAAAAAATTTATTGATTTTTTTTTTACTTTTTCTCTCATAAACTTGTTAATATAGATGTATTTAACATATAAACTAAGTTTTATTATTTTAAATATATGTATATATTTTTTAAAATATTTTTAAAGAAATGAGTACTTTCGCAAAAAAAATTAATGAGTTTTTACACCTAGGCTAAGTAAGTCATTATTTAACTCAAGTTAACAAGATCATTTCTCTTTAATTTATATACTAAGGGTATTTTTGGAAAGTGATAAAACTTTTTATGAAAAATTTTTTGTATAAAAGTTTTTAAATGTAAGAAAATGATACGATAAGATAGGAGTAATAATGAGAAGTAAAGAGAATAAAGTTAAAATAAATAGGTTAGATATATGAATAGTTGTATAAAAATGATTAATTAAACAGTATGATAATTGTATATGAAGAAGTGAATAAATAATTAAAAATATGATAGTTATGAAGAATGAAATTTTTTTGAAAAGATGTGTGTTACCAAACACTTTCTAAATGTTATAATTTTTAACGTATATATTTTTATTAAAATTTAAAATCTTTATTTTGAAATTCAATAAAAATTTAAATTTTAAAGTTTGGTATATAAATTAAATATTTTTAAAATTTAATAAAAATAAAATTTGTAAATTTTAATATATAAATTAAGAACAATTAAGATAGTATGTTTTATAAAAAATAAAAATATCAATAAGCACAGCTTCATGAGAGCTCATCTGAAGCCCGGCTTACAAAATTAGCCTTATATATAAAGTAGGATAGTACAGTCATATTGTATAATACGAATAAAAAAAAGTAGGATAGAAAATACAATAATTATCATTTAGTTATGATAAGAAAACCCAGGAGAAAAAAAAAATAGTCCAGTTGATAATTTTTCTGCCAGTGGTGGGACGTACAAATTCAACGGTGGCATACGCGTGTCGCAAAGTTATTTACTAGCTGTGCAACCAGCTGTACCATGAATGAAGTCTCCCTTTCCGGTGTTGGTGGAAAAATTCGCAAGATGTTTTGAAAAGATAAATTTACATACCTGCCCTCGAGAAAGAACATGGAAAGCATATCGTGTGTATATCATTTTTTATCTCAGCAAGTAGAAAAGCCGTTTACAACCCAAGAATCTTTTTTGGTTCACACAACTTAATCCAAAAAAGTAACATTATTTGTGATTCCGTAAAGAAAAAAAAAAAGTAGAGGAAACGAAGGAGGGAAATGGCAGTCTGAGAAGGATTAAAGCTTCCCTACTTTGAATCTTTGAGAGAGAGAGAGAGAGAGAGGTGCAAAATCCAAAGAATCTAACAGAAATTCTACAGAAAGTCATCTAATGGACAGCCCCACCAAATTCACATTCTAAATCTGCTCAAAGAGATCGAAATTTCCCTCTGCTAGATCCTCGGACAGAGACACCAACGGAAAGCTGCTGTAGTCTCCAGGAATCTGAAAGTTCTGCTGTGGTTCTTGCCACGAGCTCGGCTTCATGTCTTGAGATTTCATTCCATTGAGTTGAAAATGGAATAGAGATTCCAATTTACTGTCTGAATCCCACCCAAAAACTGCATTGCCAAGCGTGTCGTTGGTCTGGAATTCCATGCTGCCATTCCTTTTGCAGCTATTGATGGCGCCCTCCCCTGTTTCGTTCAAGAACAATGGGCTCCTCATCGTCGTCGTCGAGTTGTCTGAAATCTCGGTCGCATTGCTGTAGTCGGAGACGGATAGATTGGGCATCGAAGCAAACCCAAAATCGGAGTTTGTGGTTTCGAGGTGGGTCTGATCCAAGTTCCCATAATTCTGGTGGCATTGAAGGAAGAGGTTTGTATTTGTCATGGCTGGATCAATGCCTGCCTGAACTTCGAACAAAGGGAAAGGATCGAAGACGGATTTCCTTAGAAATCTACCATTTGGAGCATTGTTGAATCCAGCTCCACCAGCATTGTAGCTATCAATAGTAGCTGATTGGCTTAAGTCGGATGTCGGCAGGCCGCGAAGCTTCTTGGGCTGCGGTTCCTCCACCAGGGCCTCCTCTTTCAAATTCTTCAAATCTTGTTCTTGAATTTCACTCAGTGGCTTGTGGGTATTCGGATCGATGCCTTGTTGCCTGAGTTTCTTCTTCAGACACGAGTTCCACAAGTTCTTAATTTCGTTATCCGTTCTACCTGGCAATTGCGCTGCAATTTGAGACCACCTGCAATCCAGAAAGTAAAAGCAATATTCAAAATGTAACTAGTTTGGCATTTGCCATGAAAAACAGAAATGGATAGAGTTTGGAAAATTTTCACGTACCTATTGCCTAAAACTTCATGAAGGCTGATGATCAAGTCCTCTTCCTGCTGAGAGAATTGGCCTCTTTTAAGATCTGGCCTGAGGTAATTTATCCATCTCAGTCTGCAACTCTTCCCACATCTTTGCAGACCTGCAGTTGAAATTTCGCTTGTTTTTTTAGACTATATTTGGTGGAAGTAATGGCGTCATTGCATCCAAGTCCAAGAGGAAAGAAAACAGAAGAAGAGAAGTATAAGGACTTGCCTGCTTGTTTCGGAACTGCACTCCAACATCCAACACCAAATCTAGTGATGTGATTGAACAGCTTCTCGTCTTCTTCAGGCGACCATAGCCCTTTGCGTAGCTTTTCTTTGTAGCAGCATGAATGGCGTCCCATTTCCGACCGAAATTCAATGGACAGAATTCAATCTTTCCGGTCCTCGGATAAACGGAAGGAACGAAACATGGAGAGGTGTTACAGACAAGAGACGATCTGATTCTGATGTTTGGTTGAAGAAATTTCGAAAATTCTTAGATGATTTAAAGAAGGCAAGAAAATAATGCTTAGGTTTCAAGTTAAGCGGGAAGAGAGAGAGAGAGAGAGAGAGAGAGAGAGAGAGAGAGAGAGAGAGAGAGAGAGAGAGAGAGAGGGAGGGAGGGAGGGAGGGAGGTGAAGCAATCAAGTGGGTTTTACGCAAATCGGGTACTGATATTGCATTAGAAATAGATTGGGTTTTAAGATATCCCTGTTTGTCTATGAATATCTATTTAGAAAATACCACTAAATGCAGCTTTAATCTCAAGCATTTCGTTTCATTTCTTGTTAGTGAGAGACCGGATTGGTTATTAATTTTTGTGCATTTAAAATGATTATTCTTATTTTTATTTAGTAGATTTTCTTTCTTATTAATAATCATTATCTTTATGTAAGTTTTATATATATATATATATGTGCGCGCGCGCGCGCGCTGTATACGTTGTAACTTGGTGTATAAACCATCCTTCCTCCAACATGCACTGCACCTTCCGGTGGGGAAGAAGGAAACCAGCCTGCCCCTGGACCACCCCCCAAAACTCGAATCTCTACCGTCCATCTTTCCCAGTACTAGTGGGGTCACCGCCATGCCGTAAGTAGACCCCACCTTTCATGGTGGCGGAATCCACTGGTTCATTTATGTAGGAATGACGCGCGGATATCAGGTTGCACGGCCGGGCCTACTGCTGGAGTTTGAAATTTCCAACGCCAACGCATGCACGTGCGGTTGACATCCGATCGTGAGTTCAGACACGATCGCTCATGGCCCATCTTTGCAGGTGACATTTCTTTTCGGCCGATAATTAATGGTTTTGTCTGCACTATCCTCCCAAACCCAGTTCATCTTGACCATCCAAGCATTGGCATTGCAATGTTCTTTATTCTCATTTGGGCCCATATATAGGCTCCATGCACGCGACTTACTGTGTCCGTCGAAGGTGGTGGGCCCCATCTTTCCATATCCACCATTCGTCTTGTCATGTTATCCACAAGACCAGATGCTCCCACGCACGTCAGCAGGAATGAGAATGGGAATTACTTAACAGCTTGCAATCTTTCGATGAAAATTGCTTAGTTTGGAGATGGTGAAAACAGCATAAGCATGCCTTCGAGGCGAATAAGCCACCGCCACTTTTGAAATGGAAGCAAACCAATTTATATTTTTCTCCAAGTAAAATAAATATAATTAAATCCTCTCTGTGTTCTCTTTCAATCGCCGACAGTACCGTAATGTATCAGGTGTCGGGTATGCAACGTATCGGGTACTAAATAGCAGAAAGTACGATGAGAAATGAGCTGTCAAAATCCATATCGTACGGTTAAGAAGAGGTGGAGTAGGTCCAAATCCACATTTTTAGAAAATGGAAATGATTCAATGATTGCTGGGTCGATGCTAGCCGTTGATGTAACCGCCAGCAGCCCACGCTTTTAATATGCAAATATAAGACATTGTCTTTGGAAATACGCGGCCAGCAACCAAAAAAAAATCGGTTGCAGATTTTTTCCAGCCGCGACCCAAATGCTTGGCAATTTCTTCTCTTCGTTTTTTCTTTTCAAATCTCTCTTCAGCCTTTCGAGTTCCAACTTCGCGTACGGTGTGCCTCACCCTTGCCAGGGGTGCAACTCGAGTCGGATTGTACTAATTTTGAGTTAACCCAAACTCTAAATATAATATTAGACTCCGAGTTCGAGTTGGGTTGGCGTTGGCTTTTGGTCTTTGTTGCCGGTTGAAATTCGGATTATTCTTAAACTAATAAAAGTTGAAATTACCAATAGAGATAACAAATTTTTAAACATTATTGCATTATTTAAACATATTGCATTCGTTAAATATTATTGCATTCGTACACAAATAATTTACACGTAAATATATTTATATGACCTATAATATCTTTGGTTTTGATGAAAGTTGGTCTTTTAATTAAAAAATAACTCTAAATACAATCAACGTAATGAATTTACACATAACAATCAAGACAAGAAAAATAAATAAAATTACATGAAATCACTATCTAAAGTTTAATGAAAGTAAAACTTATATATCTCGTAATTAATTAATGTACATGCAATAATTTTAAAGACTTGATATATTTATAATTATTTATAAATAAATTTAATATAAATGTAATATATTCAACATTTATGGACAAATGCATATAATGTTAAGATTTTATAATAAACATCTTACATTTTAATTACGATATAATTATTTGAAATAACTTTTATCACAATTATAGTTAAAATACTTAATACATAACCAAGTATAATTAGTTTAATAAATCATGGAGAATATCAATTTTGGACCGGGTCAGGTTTTGGTACAAGGTTGATGCAACCCGATATTGATTTTGGGTTTTCTTGGTTTGGGTTGAAGCCGAGTCTAATTTGAAAAAAAAATCAAAAATAAAACCCAAACTTAGTTTTGAAATCAGGTAGGGTCGGGCGGGTTCGGACCGACCCGGTACAAAGTTATACCCCTATCCCAGGGGCCGGCTGGACCATTTTTGATTTAGTCAGATTAGCAATCATTGCAAAATTGACCTTTCTTGAAGTCTGTTCGCTATTTGGAATGCTAAGTGCCTATTTAACAGGGTATAAGGTCCTTAAATGTAATTTGTATTCTCATTTTCAAGATATCTTTTTTCTATTTTAAATATAAGTTCCTTTTATTTTCGATAGAAGTTTTTCATCTGTAATATACATTATTATATTCTCATCTTAAATACCAAATTCTCTCAAGTGTTTTATATCATTTGGCACACCCCTTAATTATGGCTAGGATTAACCTGATTAATCATGAATATCTTCTCCAATCAATCTAACACGATTAGTGTCGATATGAGTACGAGGTAGTTTGTTACTATGTAGGAGATCTTTTTTACGTTGTATGGATCCTACTAATTTTTTTTTAAAAAAAACTTGATCAAGGCATGAAAAAAACTAACTACCATGTAAAAGCTGCTCGAATTCTTTTTCAAAGCAAACATGCAATACCTGATTATTTATGTTAGTAGGCGCTTTATATATGCAATTTTTCTATTGGTGTCTATAAATTATGACAATTAATATTACAATCGAGCACATTCATAACTCCGAACTCTTTTATAAACACCCCTACATCAAGGGAGAATTTGGAAAATATCTCCATAAAAGGGAGAAATCTATAAAATACTCTCATATCAAGAGAAATCAAATACTTGCTTGATGGCATCTATGCCACAGGGTACTACCACCAAGGCAACCCCTAGTGGCACTTTATATACAGAATTGATTATGACAAAATTGCTTATTTTAGAACAAATATGAATTCCTTATTTTTTTTAGAATGTATTTGGTTATATAAAATAAAATAAGATAATTTATAAATATACTCACTTAGTTTGACCATAATTCCGATTATACTACATAGTTTCAAAGATTATAAATAACTCTCATATAGTTTGACCATAATTCCAAATATATCTACGCTATTATGATAAAATTATTGCACCATCACGACGCTAAAATATTTGCAATGGTATGAAAACTAGATGGGTATATTTACAAAATCTAAATATAGGCACTTAATTTTTGAAATTATAAATGTACTCATGTAATTTGCATATCTTTACAAATATACTCACATTGTAACGGTACAGTAATAGCGTCATAACAGTGTAATTACTATTATGGTCAAACAATATGGAAGTTATTTGCAATTCTTAACATTATTTGGATCTATTTGCAATTATGGTCAAATTAAGTTCATGCATTTGCAAATCACCCAATAAAATTTTCTACTACTATGTACACACTTTTTAATATGATTCGAGATTTTAACTATTTAATTATTTTACTTTTCATTATTATTTTCACGTTTTATTTATTTTTTTGCATGATCTATATTTATTTTATTTACTTTTAATTATTATTTTTTATCATATTACGTTATTCTCTTTTTTTAAAAAAAATCTACAGGTTTTTTCACTTTTTTACCTCTCCTCAAATAGAGTATTAGTAATATAGAGAACTACTCATTTGTTTTGTTATCTCGTTATAGTTAGTTAAAATCAGTTAACCAAACTCCGCATCGATACCTATATAACCAGTAATTAACAATTCAAGGGAAGTAATTAGTGTGGACGCCTCAACCCTGAAGTAAAATCTGTAACATCTCTAGTCAGATTTATTTTGTATATAAAAATGGTTGAGATAATTAGTAAAAATGATTTGAGGCCCCCACAAAGACCCTGACCATAGACAAGCTTCACAACTCTCATAGGGCCCGCAAGATGTCCAGCCAATAAACCATGATTGAGATATTTCCGATGGGACATATGTAACTAAAATATTGGAAATAATCCATTGTTGATTTGTTGCAAGCTGTCCTTCCACCATAGATGTACGAAGAAATTTCATTTCACGTGAAACGTGATCATGTTACGCCATGCTGCCGGATTGCTGATATATAATAGGCTGCATAAAGTTTCGAGTCTGTTAAAAAAGGCCCGTCCTTTGCCAATGAATCCAGACCGTACCGCTCATGCGACGGAATCCAATTCATCCAATCTAGCTCCAGCTCTTGGTTTGTGTGAAATATGCGCCGTGTTTGCCTTTTCACTTCCATGCTTTTTAGCAACATCATTGAGTAATTTGTATTGCTAAATCATGATATCATCTTTGCCTCCTGCCATCACTTGATTATTCCGGTACTTGTCCTCGTCATTTGTCTTAAAAGTTAAAACTTCCAATCAGGTAGTTCGTTGCCAATTAAAATCCACCCTTCAACAATATATAATGTTGATTATCAACGGGCCCGGACCCACTTAATTTGACGACCCACTAATTAGTAATCGACACCATTGCAAGGGTCCGGAGGTAGAACATATATAAATATAGCTTTTTTAGTTTTGAAGACAAGTGCATTTATTAGGCTTTGGGTTTAAGTTTAGCTTTTGAGAGTCTTCACCAAACATTTTTTAGCGAGAAAGGGAACCGAACCGTACCATCCGAAAAGGATGTAACCGTGGAGGAATTTGAGATGGGAACACAAAAAGTGAAAATCCCATCTTTCGTCTTGATACCTCAAGTGCAGGTTAATGTCCAGAAGTAAGAAACAATATTCAAAACCTAATTAGCTTGTCCTATATTATCTACTCCTAGAAATCAGTCATAATAATAAAAAAAAAAATACTCCAAAATTGTCATGAACATAGGCTTACCCGCCCAACTTGTAACTACTTGCAATCTATAGACCTGCTTCAGTAATCAACAGGTATCATGAAGCAGTAAGTATTCAACCCCTGCATATATATATATATATATATATATATATATATATATATAAGCAACTGCACCGTACTCTCTCTCTCTCTCTCGTATTATTTTTCTCCGTCTCTCTCTTGTTTTGCGTATCCTCGCGCTAGTCGCAGTCCAATAATTCCGTTGGCGAAAAGACCTCAACTGCAATAATCGTCTACATCCATGCTTTACATTACTCTGTGCCGACTCCGGCCTCCGGGAACACATGCTCCACATGCATGGAAATCTTGGAGTGGAAATTCCAACCCAAAAGCTATGGCCCATTTAAGATAATAAAAATGGAAAGAGACTCAAATAATAATCCTAGTTTCAACTTCTTTTCGAAGGCCGACAATCAGAGTGTCACTGTGTCAGTAGAGTTTTAAAATTATGCCCGTCTATCTCCAATGGAGATGGACCCCCCACAATCTCTAATTTGTAATTTAAGCCATGAAATTGTGTTGAGACAAGGGGGCATTTGGGGAATCAGATGTAGCGTAATGAGAGGGGGGAAAGAGGCTTGAAATTTTGGGAAAGTGGGACCGTTAAAGGAGATTTTGTGTGCTGTAAGTATCTTCGTTTGTCGTTGACTAACGGCATTCCACGTCCAGAGGCAGTGGATTTTGGGAGCAACGCAGGCCAGGGATAACGACCGTTTACTATCCGTCAAGTCTAGCCGCCAATGCCCGTGTGCCACAGACGCGGTCCACCCAATTCCCATCGTCACGCCAGCGTGACGTGTCCGACAAAAATTTTCAAGAGCTAGACCCTTGCCACGTCACCACACTTATTTTGCTTGGATCCAAAAATAAGTGGCCTGGAAGCGTGCAGACGTGGAACTAAGGACACGTGATGGAGATGGAACTTGGAAGCCCGTAGAGGGACTGCTACGACCCATCTGAGCCGTCCTTTGTTCTTTATGGATAAGCTCTTTAAATCCACCGTTCAATCATACGAAATATCATATCCAACTTTTTTTTTTTAATGGAAAGTATCCAGCTTTTATACATCGATAGATCAGGATAGGTTTTTTCAATCAGAGTGCAACTTCGGTTAATCTTGGGCTGGGAATGAATTATCTCTAACCTTAAATCATTCAAGGTCTAAAATCTAACTTTAATTTAATCTAATATGATTTTGAAACCTCGAATTAACTTCCATTTAGTAGCTTAGGCTGCGATGAGCTACCTGCGGGTTAAATCTATGTGAAATATTTATCTTTAGGTTCTTTGTCCAATATACAACTTAATGCACATGTTAATTATTCATCATCTTTTTTTTTGGTATATTTAAGTTAATCTTAACTGATATTACAATCAATCTCTAAGACATTCTTATAAATTTTTAATATAAAGACATCATGCTCAACTTTATCATACTAGGGAGATGAGTAAATGAAATAACCAGGCCTCCACATAGGGAGACAAGTATTTTAACTCCAACGTACATTAGAGAGATTCAAAATAAGATGTTGGCTTTGGTTACTCATGTCCATAACTAACAAGATAAGCATACACTGGCATTATTCTTCATCTCTAATTCTACATATAGGGTATGTTTGGGAAGTAATAAAATTTTAATGCAAATTTTTTTGCGTAAAAATTTTTAAAATGAAAAAAAATAATATGATATAATAGAAGTGATGACAAGGAATATAAAAAAATTAAAATAGATAAGTTAAATATATAGATAGTTATATAAAAATAATTAAAAAATAAGATAATTATATAGGAAAAGTAAAAAAACAACCCCTTAATATATATTCATTTTAAAAGATAATTATATATGATGCATCATAGGTTATTTAACCAGCAATGTTCATATCCGAGCTGTCCAAAGTTTAACTTCTACCATAGCCACACGATCAAAATTAAATGCATTGGGTTTGCTTTACGACTTTAATGGACTATCAAATGCTGTGTGTGCAGGAGAGAGAAACTCTTGTAAGGAGGAAACGTGCGCAAGGAAGCCACTCCACCCCATTGAAGAACCCTAGCCAGCATTGCTGAAGACAACACGGTGGAGAGAAATCCTATAGTCGGATTTGTTAGAGACTACGACGCATATGTGTAAATTCATTCAATCATCACCGAACCACATGGAACGTATGTGAACCTTCACACAAAATAGTTATCATAATTTGCAAAATCCGGATCATAAAATAGTATGAAACGCGCAATCAAAAAAATTGTCAAAAACCAAAATTAATCCTTTTATCCTAACACGTGTATTAATATTTAATTTACTATAAATCATGGGAAGAAACCAAAATCAGCAAAATCAAAGGGAGAAAAAAAAAAAAAGGCAAGTTGACAAGAAAGAGAGCATCATTGGATTTTCCAATTGTTATTGATTCTTTCTGGATATTTTTCTTCAACTCATCTACAGCCATCCTGAAAAAGGTTCAACAAATGGTAGCAGAAATTATAATCGCGGCGTTTGAGCTCCGACACCCGCAGCCCCGTGGATTTCTCTCCTCCCCGCAGACTCCCTCGACGACACATCAAGTTTGTTTGAAAACCGAAATAAAAGGGTGTTTGTTTACACCGAAAATATTTAAAATTAAAAAATTTTAATCTAAATTTTTTTACTATCCATAATTATCCTATTTTTAATTATTTTTTACTTTTTTTTATATAATTATCTTACTTTTTTATCATTTCTACGTAACTACCAGCACATCCAATCTATCTATTTCAATTTTTTTCTCTACTCATCATCATTACCTCCATTATATCATATCGTTATCTCTCATTTTCGCACAAAAACTTTTCATCGAAAATTTTATCACTTCTCAAACACACTCAATCCATCGACAATAGTTCTTTCCCTTTCTAAGGGCGTACTGAATGCACCCCCAATAATGACTTTGTCATGTCAACAACAACACTACTTTCTCATACTCAAAGTCCATATTACATTACCACCTACAACTAACGCAAGTAGCGGGGAACATTGCATCCTTTAGATGACGTCTTTGATTTGAAACTAATCAAAAAGTGGAGGGGTTGTGTTCCCGCTGTAATTTAGGTGAAGCTTGTTATCTCTTTTACTAGTCAGGTGGGAGCTTGTTGTCTCTTTTAAGCTGGATTGTAATATCTAAAATGAATTGTAATATATACACCCAATCAAAAAAGTCCATGTTATGTTAAATATGAATAGAATGGCTTTGATAAATGCCGTAGAATGAACGGTTGCAATTATTACATTGTAGGTTAAGAAAGATTTGATGCATCATATATAATCAGCCTACATTCATTTATGGAGTTGTTTTTAAATTGATCCAATAATAATAAATCTTTATTTAAGTTCATCCTCTCAACAATTGGGATTTAATGATTGTTAACATTTTTATCTAATCCCTCATTGCAAAATCATAAGTTATTTTCCATTTATATTTAGAATGGTAGTATGAGAAAATAGTTTTAAGCAGGTTTTAGTGAGGTGAAAATGGTAGTAGGAGAAAGATGAGCTGGGTTGCATGGAATGAAATGTGTAAAGCAAAAAGTGAAGGTGGCATGGGATTCAGGGAGTTAACTTTGTTTAATCTTGCACTTTGTAGCTAAGCACTGTTGGAGACAAGTAAAAAATGGTAACTCTTTCTATTATGAAATTCTAAAGGCAAAATACTTGCCTAATGGGAGCTTTTGGGATTGTGTAGCTAGCCTTAATAATTCATTTGCTTGGAAATATATCTTAAAAGCCAGGAAAGTGGTTTTGGAAGGTGGGCAATGGAGAATTGGTAATGGGAGGTCAGTGGGGTTTTTCAAGGATTGTTGGCCGGAAAGAAAGCTTACAAAAATTGGTCCTCTGCCTGAATACATTCCTAAGCATGTAAAGGTGGAATGGTTCATTGATGTACAAAACAGATGCTGAAGAAGAGAGAGGATTTTAGCGGTTGCGGGTCATATTGGGTGGAGGGGGATTTGCCCAATCCCAATCCCACATGGGGATGTCCATAATAAAGGGTTGTAGAGGCATAGAGTAAACGAGATATTCTCACTCAAGTCAGCCTATAGAATACTAACCTTGCATCATTCTAACCTTGCAAGTACTGAGGCGACACGAGAAAGGTGTAGGAAATCCCAAAAGAAGGGCATCTTAAAGCTCATATGGAAGGCCAAGATCCGAAGCAGGATCAAGGTCTTTGGATGGCGCCTAACTAAGAATGTCCTCCCCACAAAAACAAACTTAAACAAGAGAGGGGTAGTGGACTACCTTCTATGCAGGAAGACAGCTGAAAACTCTCCACATCTATTTCTATTTTGTGAAAGATTCGTTGATGACAGAAGGGTGTTGGTTTCTAACAGAACGTTTTGGAGCCAAGAGATGCACTTAAGGGCGTTCTAAGCAGACTTTCTCATGTTGTTTCAGGTAGGGGCTTAATTGATTTTGTCATATTCTACTGAGAGTGTGGTTTCTCAAAAACCAAGCTAGAGATGAGCCTTCACAGATAGACCCAAAACAACATCATTAGGTGGTGCCAAGCTTATCAGGACAACTTCAACTCCACTTTGATGTTCGGGGAGTCTCCTTGGCTAGAAAGGGAGTTGATTCCCAAGTGGAGGAAACCAATGGTAGGCAACCTCAAGTTTAATGTGGATGAGAAAAGGTATGCTTATGGGAAGTGTATGAGTTTTGGTGCAATCTTAAGGGAATCTAATGCAAACCTCTTAGTTGCCTCTAGCTGGAAAACTGATCACAATATTGATACTATCAACATGGAAGCTATGACATTATCTTTTGGCCTAGAATTGGGTGGGCAATTAAACATTAAACAGCTTGAACTAGAAAGCAACTCACTGGTATTAATCAGTATGCTTAATGAGTGGGATCAGATTTTGTCAATAGTTGGTTGGAGAGTTCGAGCTATCCTCACAGTTGTGGAATCTTTCTAAAAAGTTTCTTTTCTGCATGTTTTGAAGGCAAGTAGTAGATGCGCCCGCCTCATAGCTAATGTTGCGGGTAAGTCGAGAGATGCAAACAAAGTGCAGTGCGGTAGTCCCCTTAGTTTTCTTGTAAATCATGTCCGAATAGACCTTGTGTATTCTTATGTTGATAGCTAATACAACAATCATTGTCATCAAAAAAACTATGTAAATCCTATTGCATCATTTTTATAATAATAAATTATATTTTTAGTAATTTTTAATATTTTCATATCCTATTTAATTATTTATGTCAATATTTTTAGGTATTCTTCTTCATTTCTTTATTATCTTCTATTTATATAAACTCGATTCTTCTAAATGATGCCATTTTTGACCTCCTTTTATATATTCAAACCATCTTTGTCTACTATCTCTTATTTTAGTATCTATGAGCTTCACTTTAATTGAATTACTTTATCTCTTTTTATCTTTTGTCCACCTCTACATCTCGTTTCTACTACAATCATTACATATATGTTATTTTTTAATTATTCAATAGTTTGTGTTGTAAAACATAGGTGGTCTAATATTTATTATGTAAAATTTTTCTTTTAATTTAATTGAAATTTGATGGTTACATAAAATTTCTAAAGCATTTTGTCATTTTTCCATCCTACATGGATTTTTGTTATCGGTTTCAATTCTATATAACCAAGTTACATAAAATCAATTTTATTTTCATTTATAATATTTTGATATTTATTAAAAATTTATTTCATTTATTTTATTTAACTAGAAAACCAAGTTTTATGCAAATCAAATATAGACATTTCTCATATTTGCTAAAAATATATAAATTCACATGTACGTTACAAAGAATGCTTATAACCATTTATTTCTATATTAGAATATAATAGTACTTTATAAAATCATTTATGCAAAAGATAATAATATTATAGATAGTCTAGATATTGAAAATATAATTTTAAAATTGATATTTAATAATAAACTATTTTATTACGTTCATTTTACATATTAGGTTCCCATTTAGGCATTTATTATTATTAAAATTGCATTTTATAGATTCAATTTTTATTGGGCAAATTCTAAAAGCAATAAAGTCTAATGTATTTTTACACTTGCTTAGTTTGAAGTTTAATATACTCTTTTCACAATCCTGTTCTAGCATTTTAAGAAAATTTCAATTAGATGGGTGCAATTTTGTTTTTACGAAATTGATATTTCACCGATGATATACGAGTGTGTTATTAACAAATTGCCGTGGAGACTAGCTACAAAGGTCTAACTTGCTGTACTTGGCTAAGCCTACGTTCGATTATAGAGGAGTTATAACGAACGGGGGAGGGGAACTGGAGATTGAAAAGGATTTCAGATTGCAGATTGCAGACAGGAAGTCGCATCCAGATGAATACTGTCTCCAGGCTGTACTTGGATGTCATGTCCATTGTACTTGTACTTAGGATCAGTACAACATTGTATGTATGCATGCATGCGTGGTAAGTCGGCGGAAAGGAAGCTTGCCTTCAAGGTAAGAGAAAATTACTACCAACGATGTCACTTTTTTTTTTTTCCCCCAGACGGTTGAATGACCGAGAAAGAGGGCAACGACGAGGCTCGCCTCATTTCTGCTCTCGCAAGCGTCGGTGCGGTGCATAAGCAACAACGACTGGTCGTTCCGCACATGTAGCAAGTGCAACCGACACGCCCACCAACTCCATGCATGCACGCCTTGCTTCACACGTGTGAAAGTCGAACCAACTCATCTTTTTTCATGGCCGCATCTATCCATGTGTTGGGGATTTTTTTTTTTTTTTTTTTTCTGGGTGCATAAGGCCCAGTAGCTGGCCTGATCTCCACAACCATGCAGCTATTTGCACATGCTCAAATAGTTAGGGGATTAAGGTGGACCCCGTTCAGAAACTGCTAGCAGTTTTCCTCTTCAGGGAATGTCCTTTTCTGCTGGTCGGGATCAACCAACAACAAAGCTTCCTTTTCAAGAGATGATGATGAGAAAATGATCAAGTGAAAGCCAAGCTTTCAAACTCTCTCAGCTGCCTCTCTCTCTCTCTCTCGTCAATAATCAAACTCTTTCCACGGATGATAATGCTTGCTTGTCTCCCTAGAAAGGAATAATTCTATCTTTTGCTTCGTCCTCTTTTTTTTTTCCACCCGTGGGACCATGCATCCCTTCTCCCATTTTTTTTTTCTACCCGTGGGACCATCCATCCCTTCTCCCATTTTTTTTTTCTACCCGTGGGACCATGCATCCCTTCTCCCATTGATTGTGTCTCCTTAGAGGTTGTTTTGTAATGTGTGTTTTAGAGGATGTTTTGTAATGTGTGTTTTGGTGGAATTTTGGGATTATATAGGAAGCGAAAAAAAAATTTAGAAAATTTTGTGAATAATATGAAATGATATAGATAAATTTGAAATAGGTTAGTTATAAAAAAAATGATTAGAGTATAAGGATAAAATTAAAAAAATAAAGTTGTTAAATAGTTAAATCATTTATGGGAAAAATAAAAACCGTGAAATACAAGCATAGCATGTTCGTAGCTAGGATCATCTTGAAATCGAATTGCCCATTTTCTAATACTCCTTTATCTAATGTCATTTCTCATTCCCAATACATTTTCATTTCAATGTGTTTATATACAAAAGAACTTTTCAACCTCAAATTTTTCACACTCTAGCACTATTATAATTTTTTAATTATTTATTTACATTTTTCTATATAATTATTTTATTTTTCAATCATTTTTACACAATTACCTATACAATTAAAAAATCTATTTTAATTTTATTTTTTATTCTTCATCATTATTCATAATATATCACATTATTTTTTATTTTAAAATTTTTTTAATCTAAAAATTTTATGACTTTCTAAACACATCATACTTTTCCAATTCAGATCTCTTTCTTTCCATCCAAGTTCTGAACATCCCGTTAGCTTCAATTACAGAGAACTAACTGTACACCATTCGCCAGTCCCCATATGTGTAGGATGCAAGATTCCCGACGGCTCCTTAAATTCCTCCATGCACATAAGGCTCGCGCTATGGGTCAACAGCTCATTACAGCGCTCATGAAAATATTACTAAATACTAATCATGTCGAATCACTGGTTTCTCTGATCCGATCCCTTGGGTCATGCTCCATCAGCACCTCCTATCTATTCCATTGATTAAATCGGCCTGCTCGATGAGCACCTCCCATCCACTCTATCTATCCCAACATTTCTTCACACATGAGGTTCGGTCATTTTGGTGATGGAGTAGAGGGAAAAGTGAAAGAAAATTTTTTATTTTTTTTTTGTAAAATGTAAAACTAGTGTGATATAATAAAACTACCGTAATTTTGTGAAAAGGTAATTGAAATATAAGAATAAAAATAAAAAATAATTAGTTAATAAAGATATTAAATTAAATTTGAGAAAAATGTAAGGGAACCGGGTTTCACACCTCAACCCTTTACCAAATGGAGCCTTCACATATATATAATATATAATGAGATCTTAGCCATCCATCAATTGCAGTTGGTAAAATTGTCTATGACGAACTGTTCTAATTATAATCCTTCAGGGTTGTTTAATGGCTCACCTGGCCGTCGTGCATGTTAAATGCCTATCTAGTATCTATGTGTATGTCGGCTGCATGCACTTTCCAAGTCCCACAGAGCAACCAAGCCAAAAATGTCAAAAAAGTGGTTTTGATCGTGAGAGCCATATACGTTCGGCTGTCGTCTTTTGGTAGCAAGCTGCGTTCCAGCTTCATTGCATCTGCCTGTCGAAATGACGCTGGCTGTTTGCTACCTCTACATAATTACCATAATACGTGCCGACACTGATACAATCTTACCGTTATTTACTTTCTCCCTTCCGCAACAGAAAGTAGTAGACCTGAAGACATTAGAATTTCTAACCTTGTCATTCAAGCATCCACTGAATAATTATTAATTTCTTGGCAATATGGATTTTCGCCTAGAAAATCACAACCTCATTGCTAGCTAGCTAGCTGCATTTATAAGTGAAGATGTCAATAAACAGATGGACAACGGAGGCTCTTTTCTTTTTTGTGGGTGAACTATGACTAATTAATATGCAGTGCAACTGAAGCATTGAGTTTCCCTACGGCTGTCCATGTGGGTTATTTCTTTTTTAAAAAATGTAAATAATCTAAAGGTAACTCTATTTGTGAATAACGATTAGCCTGATTTTAATTTTTTGAATTTTGGTTGTTCAAATTTTATTTAATTAAAATTAAATTAGATTCCAATTATAACCTAAAATCCTTAATTTTTTAATTTCGGCAGCGTATATATACATATATAATTTATAAACAATTGCATATGGATTTATGTTGGTTTGCATATAGCAGTTTTATGATCTAATATGTTTATAAGAAAATTAGTGATCATATTTATTTAATATGACACATAACGCTACCAAGGCAGTGCCTTGGGGTATGGGACAAGGGCGCACAATCTGCCCACCGGGGATTCTAGTCTGCCAAGTGTAGGTTTATTGCATTTTCCCCTTATTGTAAGGATTTTACGGATTTCCTCCTTAGATGGGTGTAATGCATTTTCCCCTTATTGTAAGGATTTTACGGATTTTATGGATTTCCTCCTCAGATGGGAGTGAAGGTTGTAAAAGTACTTTATTGTATTACTAGTTGTCAAATTATATAAATACCAACCAAGAAAATACAACACATAACAATTTTTCTCAAAAAAAAAAAAAAAAAAAACACATAACAATAAAAAGTACACGCTCAGATATCATTCCGCAGGCCACAAATGTACTCTCGGAAATATGAATCAACACATGAAGGACCGAGCCAATCATCTTATCAATGTTTCGGTGGGCCATAAATAAATTACAGCAAGATATGGCCATTAAAGCATCAAATCCTTACCCACCTCATGAGGTTACGTCCTGTCTTTTTTTCAATATGGTCATGTTAAGTGATGTAAGTGGGGCTAGAAAAATGATAACGCATTAACACCTAATATAAAATAACTGGTGGGAATTTCAACTGCGGTTGAAAAAAAAGAACGATTTACAGTAGTAGCCAAGTCACTGCAAATGACTTATCGAAAAAATAAAAGAAGTCACAGCAAATGAGTGCTACGTAAGGTTGCAGTGATGTGAATTTGACTAAATTGCAGTACGTAGGTTGGTCAATACGTGTAAAATATCAATTCATCGTCTCTTTTTCTTGTCAATGCGTGATTCCGCTTGAAATGGATGTTTGGACTCTTTGCTTCAAAATACGTTAATAAGAAATCTAAGTGTGATTACAATTAGAATAATAGATCGTTGAAATTGTTTATCAACAGTTGTTTATATTTTGCAAAATAACTTTACAGTAGAAGCTTTCGTAAAAAAAATTTTTTTTTTTATTTTTAAAAAAAAAACTTTACAGTGGAAGTTAGCACACAAAAATCACTACAATAAAGCTAACATTTTGCAAGACGTTTAACACTTTTTACTACAAAGGATAATATTTAAAAATATAAATAATTATTATCGTTAAAAACTATCTTTTAATGATAATAATATAAAGAATGTTGCAAAAGGTAGTCTTTTAGCGACATAAATTTTACCACTAAAAACGTAACTTTTAGTGACAATCTTAAAATAACATCACTAGAGCCGTTGTAACTAACTTACAATAACTTAGTTTTGGTGGCATTACAATAAAAATTGATGTCTTTAGTGAAAAATGTAACTTCAATTTCTTGTAGTGAATTTATTCTAATGAGAAACTATTATCATCGTTCGATCATTGCATGTCTTGACAAGGAAAAGTTTCCATATAATACTAGAGTTGAATACGCAGAGCATTGTAATGAATGAGCATTTGCAGTAATACTATAACTGTTATTCATGGTTGCATGTTCATTATCAGTTGGTCGAATATAATATACGATGTCTATATGGTCATAAAATATTATAAAAAATGTAAAAGCTTTGATCAACTGCCATCGTAAGACAGGTTTTGCATGTTATTTATTATAATTAAAAATCTAAGGTGTGGAAAATTTTAAGAATAGTTCAAATAAAAATGTATCTCTAATTACAATTATGAGTAAAGGAGAAAATTAATTTAATTTACAAATTTACCTGAAAAAGTAACTTGGGGTTAGGTTCAAACTTCAAAGTAACACCAACCAACTGATTAGTTGGTTTGTACTTTTTTATAACTTGGGGTGAAACAATTAGGTTCTGAAAATGGGATTAGAATCAGGCAAAAGGTTTCATTAAATAACCTAACATCCCAACAGGGGGTGAAAATTGGGTCGTATTTGGCCCGCCACTCACCGAACCGATTTTGTCAAGTTAAATTGGTATTGTCATAACTTGTATTGGTTCGACTTGCAAAACCTAATCTAAATTCAAAAAATAGGATAATGCCTGCTATGTCCCTATTCACCTTTCACATATCCATTTCTTTAAAAATTTACAAATATCTTTTTATCTTATTCTCATTTTCTTTTAAATTTTTTGCATTATTACAGTAATTATATTTTAATATAATATATTAATTCACATGTAAGTTTGATATAAGTGAAAAATTAGGCTAAATAATATTTAGAATAAAAAAAATTTTAAATTGACTAGAATTTTCATCTCGGATTACCAACTCACATTTGACCTAATTTCTAAGGATTAGATTGACTTTGTTGCAATCTGGTATGATAAATAGGTATGAAATTTTCTAAATAAAGTTAATAATTTTTTTATATACATTGAATGACAATGAGACCATGCTCCTACCAGCACAACGAGGATCAGCACACGTGTACCCGCATGTCACATCACTTGGCAATGCGGGAGCCTAGCACAATTTTCATCCCCCCACGTCCCTCTCCTTCATTGGGAGGGATGGGCTGGATATATCTGGGCCAAGTGACGTGGTTTAGATTGTGGGCCGCATTAATTGCGTTGGACCCACCCAAGCCGTGACGAGCGCGCGCGCGGCAAATGCGAAGGCTCGCGAGACGTGCAGCAAAGCCGCGGAATAAAGTGGGATTGAAGTGACATGGGACTGGAGGGCCATAATATAATAATTTAATAAAAACAAAAGAAGAAAAGAAATAAAAGTAGCGTAGAGAGGCAGCAGCCGAAGTCGTTGACTGCTTGCCGCACATCTTTTAAGTTTTATCCCCACACACACGTTCGCCGCTGCAATTGCACCTCAGAGATTTCGTCCATTGGCGGGCCAGGCCCCATGTACGGATTCGTGGCTTCCAGCGTAGACGCACGCCGAAGTCCAAACTCGAAAGAAATGAAAGTCGACGGCCGACAAATACAAACCACCCGAGAGACCCCTATTGGCCCAGCTGACTCTGGGACTATCGGGCGTCGCATTTCCATGATTTTATTGACTTTTTAATTTAAAAAACGGATGAGTTGGACGTACAAAGCGGTGGGGCCCTGACAACTGGAGTAGCCCAATTGCCCAAAGTGGCCTTTTTTTGAAGTACCACCGCCACCACCAGCAGAAGTCGGGTGCCAGACAAATCCAAGAAGCTACCTACCCCCTGGCCCATTTTGAGCACAAGTGGCCCAAAATCATAAATGAAGCCCAATACGTTAAACCTGCGATTCTGCGGCCATGGAAGACGCAGAATAGACGATACCGCAGTACTTCGCATAACATCACTGACACAAATCAAGAAAAATCCATCAGACTTTTTTTTTTTTTTTTTCACTGCATCGGAACCGTTTAAGCGGCTCAGATGGTCATGTTTCCAAATCCGCACCAACAGGTCCTGAGCAGACGAACCTGCCCAACCCCAACATCGACTCTTGGCGCATACGATCACGACCGTTCATTCCAGGCAGCCGATGGAGTAGGCCTGATCCATGCATGCTGGATTTGTAGTTTTGTTTGGTGAAAAGGGTAAACTGAATCCTACGTAGGACGATGGAGACGCCTGTAATTCCATCTTGGGAAGAGAACAACGGTCACGGTCTCTCGCAGCCCGCTTTTTGCGGGCGCCACCCTTTTAACTTGGCGCCAAAACGTGCTCCAATCCAAATTCGTTTCGCTTCCCGCCAACCCCAGCTTCGGGCAGCCCGGGCAGCCGGGCAGGCTGGCGGCTGCTCAGTGCTGCTGCGAACCTGCGACCGCCGGAGGGCTTATCGCCACCAGCTTTTTAACGGTCCATGTTTTTCAATTAACATCAGATGCCAACAACAAAACTCCCAATTTTCTTAACCATCTCCTCCAATTATCATCTTTTCATTCAATATTCCTAGCTTAATCCTTTGATTGTATTGATTCTGAGATCATCCGTATTTAACTTATCTCTAGAAAGAACGAGTCAGATCTAGGCATAAATAGTTGTGCAGGCCCCGTAACTTTCGACACACAACAGCATCCAAGCCGCTGACGATGCATAATTGCATCTCTCTTTAAATCCTCCCCCCGTTCTGGACTTCTTTCCTGACGGCCTCCGCTGAGCTGCGCGCGTGACGATTCCCCCCTCCGCGCGCGGCCACACATTCACGGTGACGTTTGTAACGTTCCACCGTGGAAAGCCGTGGGAGAATGGAGTCGCCCTCGTACGCCGTTATCATTTTTCGAAATATTATTTAAAATTTTAATAACTATATTTTTCCGTCTTTACTTTTGTATTTTAATTATTTTCTTTTTTAGTTATCCTATTTATTCCAATTTTACTCCAATTATTTTGTATAATTACATAATTTTCCTCTCATCTCATCCTATCCTAAAATACCACAAAAATACACATTAACAAAATCCTCGAATTTGGAAAGAACTTGCAAAGATTTTATCTTTCCATGTTTGGGTGGGTAAGACGCTACAGGCTCATTAGATGGTCCAGTTGAATGCACATGTCAGTCCCAACCACGTCACAGAACTGATCCTGGAAAGAATGATTCCTGGCTGTTTATTTTTTTCCCAGGATCTTGCATCTCATCCGATCGTCAAAGCGCCGGAGCTTTAACCCGGAAATGCCCCAAACGATGACCCACCTGGTGGAGAGTTCCGATTAGCCGCACGTGTTCGAGGGTCCCGCGTGTTTAAGTGCGGATAGGGAGTGCATGGATGTGCGTGTAGAGACAGTAAACCGTTGCGCTTAGGATTCCCTCGATGGCCATGTGTGCATATGCGTACACGATACATAGGATTCCTTTATCCGTGTCATTATACAGTGAATGGACCTGAATTTCAGCCCTCCTTCGCAGCCATTGAAGTCTCCTTCTTATCTTTCGCCAGATTGCAATGATGGTTCACCACCATTTATTACACGGCACTAAATAAGGAGCAATCCTAGCCGCCCAAATCAACTACCTTATTATGGCTGTAATAAATGGAAAATCTCACCAGAAACATTAATTTGGAACACGCTTCTCCGTGACATCTCCATTTCAATTCCCACCATGGATTCGAATTTTGATATCAATCATGGGTTCATTTCAATTGGTTATGTTTTTGTGACATCCCACATGGGCCTATTGAAATTTTGCACATGGATTCCACATGGGTTGTGTTGAGTCCATGTGGCTTTTACAGGGGCAAAAGGTTTGAGATGTTTCAATCATGCGTTGCACTTGTTAGTGCCTGTGTGTCCAAAGGCGGCCCTTGCGACGTTTTTGGAACAGGATAGAGGGACGTTTAGTAATGTGTAAAATTATAGGATTATAAAAAATTGTGAAAAATGAAAAAGATAATATTTTAATAAATGTATGGTTAATAAGAAATTATATGGGTATAATTGGAATAAATAAATTTATTGTATGTAGTTTGTAGAAAAAATAATTGAAATGTAAGGATAAAAGTGAGAAAAATAGTATAATTAACAGAATAATAATTAACCTTAAAGAAACCAAATCTCATGATTTCCGATGCCCTACCGTGGCTGCTAGCTGACAGGTGTGCGGCCGTTTTTTTCTTTTCTTTTTTTTTTTCTTTTCCCCTCCCTCCTTTAACCCCGGCAAAAGCGCTTTTAACATTCCGATGCGCAAAAATCCCCGTGCGACGATCCCCGTGCAGATTTTCCGCCATATTTCATTTCAAAAGTCGGTTAGGAATTTTTCGTTGTTTCGCGAACCGCCAAAAAATTGTGGCAGACGCGCGGTTCGTGGGACATTACTCTTGTAATTGTCTGTAATTTCTACAAACATTATCCTTCACCGTACCTTATCGGCACGTTATTCCGATGCCTAGCACGTAAGGTTTTATGTGGGAAAGGTTTAAAAACTTAAAATCCTTTCTTTTGTCGCTAGCAACAGATGCTTAATCCATATTATCATGCTCGCCTATAATTGGTGCCTATTCATATGATAAACAAAGAGAACCGACACCAACACCCAACTTCTTTGATAGATAAAGCCCTGTTCTTCTGCTTGAATTGATGCGATACTACAATTTGTACCGCAACAAGTGCTAAAATTGGGTGTCAAATTGGCTTCCTAAACTCCCATTCTCTAGTCTCTACACGCATGGGACAGTAATGAAAAAATTAATAGAGGGGCTTGGGATATTATTTTATTGACACCCAACATGAAAATTGGCCTTCCCTTGCAAAAAGCCGAAGCAGTGAGAGAGGGTGACTTTGAAAAGGTTTATGGGATTTGTTCGAGCAAGAGATGAAGCATCCGTGTGGCGTTTGACGACCCAAACGTGAAAAGATTTACTTTTTACATGTAATGTATGTTTGTATGCAGTCAATTTTGACCCGCAACTTAGATTTTAAAAAATGGAAGTACCACCCACTGACCCACGCATAGTTGAATGTTGAAACTCGGAAGCATGTCGCTCGGCTGTTTGTACTCTGCCATGCTACCTCAGGCTCTTGGTGCTTCAACGTTTTACAAGTCAGGCAAAAACACAAAGCAACAGGTTGTTGGTAGTCAGGAATATTGGAACCCTTTTTCTCATTAATCTCATCACAGGAAAGCTAAACAACCAACTGGGTTCCATGACACAGTAACACTGATCAATGAAAAGATATGATTCAAGTAAAAATGGAAAGAAATGTTTATCATTGATACTGATCCTGAGAGAAACTAGCTAGCTAGGCTCAATACAAGTTAATAAACTTAAGAAAAGAAACAAAGAAAGATATTGCATATGGCTATAAATCTGTACACGGCAGCACGTCTTCTCTTTTACAAAGCAAGTCCATCTTAAAGCCCCGCCCCGACGACTGAGATAAGAGGAGAGAAACTAACAGAACAGGGACAATACTCCTTTCAGCTTTACTTGGCCCGCTCCGGGCGTCGGACGAAGACAGAATCCAAGTCGGGGGGATTGAAGAACTCCCTAGCTCCACTAATATGGCACTTGGGAGCAGGTTTCTTCTTCTTGGGAGCAGGCGGGCACGGAAGCACGCGCGGTATTCTCGACTCTTCCGCCGTCGGAGTCGTCGAACACCCTTCCTCCTCCTCTCCTTCAGCTTCTCCGCCGCCCACCAACTTCTCCAGCCGACTCGTAGCTATGGGCTTCAGATGATGAGGCCGAAGAGGAATTCCAGTGATAAACCACTTCTTCCCTTCCGACTCCAGTCCCACCTCTACTTGAACTTTCTCCGAAATACCCATGTCTTTGATTTCAGGTACCAACTCCAGCCCTCGTATATAAAACAGAACCTCTCTCTCTCTCGCTCTCTGACTTCGTCTGGTCTTTTAGTGCAAGAGAATAAGCAGCAGAAGGAGCTATGACTTTATGCAAAGAAGGCTGCTAAATCAGCAGAAAACAGCACATAAAGATGGGGGGGTCTAGAACTTAGTGAGGAATGGGTGGAGGATAGAAGGGAAGAGGAGGAATCAAAAGAAAAGGATTCTCTCTTTTTTCCCTCTACTCTTTTTCGCGGAGAGAAGGCTGACGGAGTTTAAATGATGGTGGCGAGTGGGGTGGGGGGAGAGAAGGCGAGAGGAAGTTTAGGCGGAGAGAGAGAGTCCGTGACCTAAGCAAAAGCTACAACCTTTGTGCCCATGCCAATGCTTCCGTACATCGGAACCTTAGATTGCTCCGCGTACTTTCCTGACAAGTACACGTCCAAGAACACATGAAGTTTTCCCACTCTCTTCATAAATCATAGGCCGACACGGGTTTGTTTTATTTATTTTTGTTTCAGACCATTATTGGATAGATAAAGCAGATTTTTTTTTAATTGTTGGCTCGTCTTTGATCCAGTGAATAATCAGAAAACCAGAAACATATAATCCATCTTGTTTTCTCTTGTATTATCTTTTATGTCTACGACTTTCGATTGCAAGATCTTGCCAACAAAGGTCGCCAATTTGCCCGCGCATGTGCACGGGAAATAGCTCGGTCGGCAGAGCATCTTAACATACTCGTTGGCACCGAAGGCCAGAGCAGGCAAGAGCTGCCCGGAAGAAGTGCTGACCGCGGTCAGCAGCACCACTTGCCCCTTGCCCTGTGTTTTGGCAGCAATTAGGGGTGTTTACGTCTCTGTTCGGTATCCGAAGCATTCTCGCGTCTGATTGGCCACAAGGTTCGGTCCCATCAAATCAACCCCTCGAAGGTGGGACCCACCTTTCTATCTCAGAATCCTCATCGACGGCCAAGATCTCATTTGGTGGGACCGATGCTAACACACGCACCCCACGGTATTATTTCTCTTCCGATTAAATGTAGGGATGAATATCATCGCCTCAGTAAATAGACTTTCTGCTGGACAACAAACGTCCAACATCGGAAAATAGGGCTCTTCTCTTCTCGATGTAGCTTGAGACCAACGGTTCAGATCAATTAAACTTTCGGTCACCGTTCTTGATTTTCGATTTTCTACTCTTATGAATAGATCAGAAAAATGAACATTTTTCCGCCAGCTTAGCTACACGTTTTTAAAACATGTAATATTATATTTAACTTTGAAACTCACTTATAAATCAACAGAAACTTTCTCTCCTTTTCGATACGGGGACAATTAGAGTATAATTTTTCATTTCTCCATCCGCAGCAATCAATCCTGGTCCAATCTCTTCATCTATATCTCATCTCATTATTGATAATCTTTAACTATTATTAATAATCATATTTTCTATTGTTGTCCATGGTCTATTTTCTTACTTTTCTGGGAAAATTATTTTTTTAGTGATATCATCTCCTATTATAATTTTAATCTAATTTTTCTTCTCAAATTATAATATATTCAAATTGACCACGAAGAAAATTGCCCATTATGATCCTTTGAGATGTTTTAATTATTTCTAAAAAAATTTCAACTATAGCAAGATGATTATGGAAATCTAACGCATCTATCCATTTTTAAAAACTTCTCAAAGATTTGCATCTGATATGCATAGCATAACGATTCGGTATCTACACATTTTTCAAAAATTTGAAATGTAGCAAAATGATAGTTTATAATATTCTAGTTCTAAAAACGTTGATCATCTTTTATTAAGACAAATTGTTTACAAGTATTTGTGTAGCTATATATTTTTAACAAAATAATTGAGCATTTAAATTATCATTTTTAGATCACAATTCGCACGAAAATTACCATTTCCAAAACTTTTCGTGCAAGTAACAGAATCCGTGATTGGGGTAAGATAACACTCAAAAAACCAGCAAGTACACACACACAAAATTCGAAAAAACCAGCAAGTACCGACATCGGCTACCTTCAACCAGCCAGAATTACAGTTTTTTATTCTTATTATTTTTTAATAATCCTGCTTTTTATGTAAAGCAACACACAGCAATGCAGAGCTTATCCGATGAAATTGGGCCACATGGGACCTGGGTAAATGGAACCTTTTTGGATGGATTATCGCCATCGTCTTAATTGCAAAAAATTCATTGAGAAATCAGAGGCTCTTTGCAGACACGAGTATGATAAAATCTGGCTTCTGTTACATTACTCCACTAGCAAGTACGGGCTTTTATTGGCCCCTGATTATCCTACCGCCACAAAGTCATCAGGACAAAACTTGTATTTTGTCTCCTTCATAGACCTTCACGTTCATAGCCGTAGAAGAGGCCGCGCTCTCATAAACGTAGACCCACCGAACATCTGTCTGCGTGTGACTGCTTTTGTTTCCGAAAATAATAATAATAATAATAACAATATAAAAAAATTAATTCATTTAGATATTTATTCTACTTCAATTCCGATTTCCTACACTGGCTTTGACGAATGACGACCACCATACTCGATACGCTTGCCTGCCGTGTAAGCGTAGCGTCAGGGGATAGAGAGCGATGTTGGGAGATGTCCCTTTCAGCATTAACTTCTGACATGTTCCAAAATGATACTAGATTTTAGCATTAAATCTATATTATCATTCCTAATATAGTTTTTTAATTTCCAAGGTGATTTTTTTAATTTTCAATATAATTTTACTCATTCTCAATACAACTTTACTTATTCTCAATATATATCATTACATTCTTATTTTAAATATAGATTAAATCTCGTATTATTTAGAATACACTCTTAAGTTGGGCAGCCAAGTTTCCGTACAACATTATTCTCATGGCTTTTTTCTATTCTCAAAAACGATAATTCGCTTTTCTCATTAACTTTTTCCAATTACTAGGTAACTTTTTCATTTCCAATATACAACAAAACCAAGTCAATGGAAAAAAATTTCCTCCGAAGTTACCATTCTCCGTAATTTCACTTAAACCTTAATATTACTACTACAAAACCCGTCCAAAATGCTGGTTATAGCTGGCAAGCTTTGTTTTGTTACGAAGCTATGACGCCAATCTAGAACCAGCTGTCTTCACTCAGCTAAAGAAATTGAGAAGCTTAAAGTCGAGAATTAGGCAGGACGTCACAAAATTTGCTTCTCATCAGAAACAGAAAAATCAGATTATTTTCATCATAAATAGTAAAAATGGACCGCCAATTGGATTCTAAGCTAAGACGTAAGTTGCATCCAAAACTAAAAGACGCCTGTGAACGTGATGAGTGCATCCAAAACTAAAAAAGGGATGGCCCGCCAGTCTCCATAACCGTGAAAGAAAACCATGTGGGAATGTTGGAGAGTGACGGCTTATAAAAGATGAGAATCCTGACCAAGAAAGGGAATGGGCAGGAAATAGCTCGCCTTCCGCCTGCTGCTGCGCCGGCCAGCGGGCGTTAGACGACATCAAGTGTCGCGATCGGTGTGAGGGACGGCAGATCTACACCAAGCAAGGCCAGTCAATAGTCATCGATTGAAAGGACACCTAACAGAACACCCCAAAAGTCGAAACGTGGGACAAAATCTGAATGCTTCTTTTGCTGTAATGTTCATCATCCATCAATGGTGGTCCTCAAAACACGTCCATGCATCAGGTGTACCCAAAAATGTGAAATGTTCGATGAGACAAATACAACCACCGTGGTCCACAACAAGGTTGTTGTAAGAAAAGGAACTACCATTATCAAACATTGGTAAAAAAAAAAAAAGGCAATACCAGTCCAAATCGCAAAAGACCCTAATTCAGATAGCAGAAGGGACTGGGAATTTTGGTTAATAAAGAATCTATCAAGAGTTCAAGACAGATGACTAAATAGGAATATAATTTCATTATTTCTATTTATAGAAGGATCTGTAGAGCTAGCTCAGCATCTTACACTGACAATGGTAATCCGATGTGCAAGTAATTGACTTGGCATTTGCAAACATTCGAGTGAAGAATTTATTTCAGCAATTATCTTACAGCCTTGAATAGCCATTGTGGCCTTCATATTCCTCCATGAACTCATCATTGAGCTTCTTGAAACTGGCCATGATTGCAGGCATGTCTTCTTTGGCAGGTAAGGTAGTTGCTCTCAAGTGGAAGACCCTGGTACAATAAAGAAGATTTCTCATGATATTGCAGCTGGAAGCGAAGGAAACGCTACACAAATTTCTTTTCCTTCGAATTTCTGATCTCAGTTGAGAGAGCGGCCAACCAAAATTTTCCCTTGGCCCAGCCAACTCCAATTTTGGCCAATCAGGAAAGCTTTCAAGGAGACGCATAGAAAGGAAATTCAACACCCAACAAACATCCCCCAACATTTTGTGATTCTCATTGATTCTGCGCTCAATCTTGGATGATAAGTCCTAAAATTCCCACCAGTGTTAATTTACAGCATCCAATGGGCAGCATCGAAAATTTTAGATCAATATCCAAAGAAATCTAAAATGGTTAGAGACATTCAAAATTGCAAGTTCAGTTTAAGATTTCATGTACAGATTCCTAGAGCTGACCAGTAAGCTAGCAGACACCAAATTTACCAAAGCATGCACAGGATGCAAGTTGGATATGCACTTGCATTGCTTAGCCCTCAGTGCACTAACCATAATTTGAAAGTTTTACCCCTCAGTGCATTGCTTAGCCTCCTTTCTCTTTATTTAGGAGAATGATCAGAAAGAATTCACAAATAATTACCCCTTTTTCTGGCCAAAGCCTGAACGAGGAACAGAGGAAATTCCTGTTGATTCCAAAAGCTTAAGACAATAAAAGACATCAGGGACCTTTCCAGCCTTCTTGGCAGCTTCAATTGCTCTCGGGGGTAAGCATATTTGTGGAAACGAATACATGGCCCCTGAAATAAATTCTCTTATTAGTTGTCAGTGCTTGACAAGAGAATTTTTATGTCAAGCTAAATATAATATGGAAAGCAATGAAAACGAATTAAGCAAGTGCTTACCTTCTGTAAAATTACAGACTACATTTCTGCAGCTATTGAATCCATCAGTCATTATGCGTGGTCTCCTCCTTGCTGCAATTTTGAGCTTCAAAATTTGTCATAAAAAATCACTTGGAGAGTACAACTATATAGCAGTAAGAAGAAAATTCATCAAGACGAGCACTATCGAGTGTGCTCTAATGTGAATATGTGAGGAATAGGGGCAGGCAAACATGTCTACGTGTGCGTGCGTGCGTGCGTGTGTGTTTGTATGCGTGCACATGCAACTAAAAGGATCAAAACTTCCAAGCAAAATATGCAAACTCCGCTTGGAGCAGGGAACAAGGACAATATAGAACATTGAACAAATCAATCGTGTTGAGATCTCATAAACCAGGCTTAAAAGAAGGAAACTGTACCATATCTCTCTACCAAAAGTGTGAGAGTACAAGAAAGGCTGGATAAAAACAATAACCATAAATATACACAACCATAAACATTGTATATTTCACTTCTTGGTACACTGAAACAGGAGAAATAGAAAAAAGAACTACAATTTCTGATAAACATTAATCCATTGCTTTGAATACAGGGCAACCAAATATTTTTGTAAAATGCACATTTCGCACATTTTGCCCATGCCCTACAAACCATAAGCTTAATTGGAGCTGAGACTTACAGAAGGCATAACCAGTTCCATCCAAATCATCATTAGCCTGTCCCAAATCCCAGGGATGGTTCTGTTGCATCATGTATTAAACGTAACATGAATGGTGCTAACAATTTAGATCTTCGATGCAAGCAGCGCATACCTCTCCATCTCAAACTTCGAATATGAGATATCTCCTGGTTTGGGAGGATTGACCATCAGCCCTAGCTGGAAATCAAAAGAGCATGTCAAAGAGGGAGATTGGGAAGACTATATCCAGCACAACAAAAGCGAGTACTTTGAAAATTTTAGCTCCTGTGAAGAATATCAGATTCAATTTTCTCTCGAGTCTCAGTGCTCCTGTACAAAAGTTCAAAGTGAAATACTCAATTTTCACTGTTTCTACTGGATTAAGAAATTACAGTACCAACAAAAAGTAGTAGTTGGTTTCTTTACATCTAGAGAATGGTAAAGACAAAACAAGTTACTCAGATATCTCTATAATGCAATAAAAAAGGATCCGAAATCATCATCATCATTATATACTATTTCCCACCTAAGTGGGCATTAAGATCCTGAACATCCAATATCAGCCAACCATGCATAAGACTAAACCCAGAGTGAACAGTGATAATTTTACTGACTGAGCTAGCTCCATTCTGACTTACAAATATCTGAGCGGGAACATTCGAGAGTGAAATGGAAGCAACTTTATAGATTTCATCAACTGTCTGCAATGGATCAATTAGAAACAAAGTAAAAGGGATTATTACACGTACTCCCTAATCGTGGGAATTGCCAAAAGCAGACTAAGGACGGTTCTTCAAGTCATAACATACAAGATGTATCATGATATGATTTGCATTCCACAGGAATATTCAGACTCAATTTCAAGCTTCCTCAACAAAGAGAAACTGAAATAAGATTATATGAAGAACCAGTAGAAGCAGAGTGTTAGATATGATTTGGAAAGTATATCCATATGACGCTCTGTGTCTGGTGAAATTTTCTATTAAATCCAACAGAAATGAAAAAAGAGTACGAAACAATATCTGACTTCGAGCATTTCAAGAGATCCTCTTAAATGGACTTCGGAATGCTGCATGTTCATAAAAGAAATAGCAAAAGAAGAAACAAGTACTAGAAGAGGCCCAAAAATCCCTCACAAATATTTGCAAGACACAAAAGGAAGTGGGAAAATCTTAACCACATGCACCTTAGCAGGGATGTTGGTCATCTCGAAGCACCCCCCACGCTGCCCACATTCTCCTCAGTAACCCTTTGATACTGTGTGGAATGAGACAAGCTGCATGTCCTTGCTTATTGGTGGGCCCATCTCCATCAACATCTTGCAATGTTTGAAACATTATTTGCTTAGAACATCTGGTCAAGATAACCTTAACATCTGGGCAAGAAAGCTCTATCCATACCTTTCTTGCACTTATGCCGCTCATCTTGGTATATATTCTGTTGATAGACTTCATCTGCAAGTAGGACTAAGTTTTCTCTGAAACAAAATTGCAAAAGTTCCCTAAGATTAAATTTGCTCAAACATTGACTAGTTGGATTGCCTGGGTTTATAATCACCATGGCTCGGACCTAATCCAAAAAGGTACATGTTGGTCAGTACCAGCATGTATAACAGATTATGCCAACCATAAGAATAAGGCATGATTGTGGTGCATCGGATCATGTAATATGTCCTGATGTACCCAGTCCATCCTTCGGAAGACCATGCTTTGCTGATTTGGATGGTTAATATGATGGGCTACTGATAGAACAAGCAAACATACCAAAATGACAAATAAAAAAATAATGACTTAAATTAAAATAAAACAGTGGTAAGGAAATTGATATATCAGTCTCAGGAAAAGACATTGCGATAACTATGAACTTCTAAGGTGAACACCTTGCAGGCATTCTCATCCATTAGCAACCAAGCATGTCTGCAGCCCAAATCATTAACCCCCTTGAATATACTGTTATGCAGGACGATCCCAAAATTAAGGGATGGAAAGCAGAGAAATGCCAGTCGGTGTGCTTGGAGCCTCGGACACGCTTTTCAAAGAAACTATAAATTCATGTGTATACTTATAAATGGCTACGAAAAGTGGGAGTTCTGCCCTAGGCTTAATAGAAAGAGGATGAACACGTTATCCAGTTCAATGCACCAATCAAGCTGAAATAAATGAATGCACAATTTCATTGTACTCAATTACTGCAAGTTATTTGTCCTCAATGAAACCCAAATGTTAGTCAACTGTCTTCAAATTACAAAATCAAGTTTGTAGGCATATCCATAAACCAAGAATATCAACAGGGCTAAAACAGAAAGTGGGGGAAAAAAAAAAGAAGCAAAAAGCATACTCACTGTTATTCCTTTCCGCCAAGACTCTGCTACTGACCGGCAAATATTTTGGATGTCAAGACCCCAATTTGCACTCTCCTCCAGGTAATATGGTACAAGTGAACCCCCACATAAAGATATTGTAGCAGAGTGGAGGGGGTATCGTGGAACTGCTACAAGAATCTGACACAAAATACACACAGGATTCAGTGAAAAGGAGTCTCGGAACAGATTAGAAATCGGAAGGCATAAAATAATTGAGATTAGCATTTTGTAAATTTTCTATCATTTCTCAGGACCATGTGTTTCTATGATGCTACTCAAACCCTGTGGAATCTAAAGTGTCCTTCTATTGGTTTCCACAATGTAAATAAGCTTTGCACAAAAGCCATGTTATGCATAAATCACCTTAGCCTTGATCTATTAAAATAAATGGAAACTAAGATGCTCAGCACGCTTGGTAGGTGGCTAGGTCTGGTTTTCATCCATGCTATCTAAATGATATGTCAATGACGGAACATACTTCATGGGACTTCAATCAATCATTTAATCCACCAGTTGGCTCAGCATATTAGGTGGGACGGGGTTGTATGCGAGAGTGTGATTCCAACAATAGAATTATTAGTGAGAATTTTAATACCCCATCCTTTTCATCACGGATTATTGTATTCAAGATCTGCATTATGCCTTTCTTGCACCATCTGTAAGAAATATAAGCTCTGGATCTCATGAATCAGCAGACCTCATGAATCAGCAGATTACTCGAATTAATGCAAATTGTGTAAGGATAGGACTTAAATTTCTACACTGGAGCCGAATACCTAGGATAACCATCACGCTTTTCAATGAAGTCAGCCACTTCTTTTCTTATTCCTGGAATTCCACTAGAGTCACTGTACGCTCCTAATCATCTAAGAAACACAACAGTTTACCTCGTGGAAGAGGGCGAAATGCGACTCATCTTGATAAAAGCAAGAAATGAATTGCCAGTTTGACAGATTATCAAGAGGAAACTGTAACAGTACAACGGGTTTTTTAAGTCTTAAACAAAGGTTCATAGCGGAAACCGAAAAAGGCTTTATGGAAATGGGTTATAGACTATGCCATTCTTTGAAATACCTATTACAACCATCTAGGTAAGGGTGCGATACTTTATGGTAATGATATAAACATTTCCAGAAAAGAGAGAGAGAGAGAAAGAATGCTTGTACAATTTTGAAAATTGAAATCTTTATTGTGACTGTAATGAAATAAGTATGAATGTACCTAAACCCCCAAGAGTTAGAGAAAGATAATGCTTAGATCTTGCAATTGCATCTGCAGGGAATAGAAGTCCTACGTTTGGATCCTCTAAGAGAAATGGAACTTGGCATAGTGCTATCACCTACAAAGGGGGCCATCCGGTGCCAATATAAATTTCAAAGAAAGACTACGACTTCTGAGCATGAATCTATCAGTGCATATTCCATAAAATCATAAAAACAACTGTAGAAAACAGTCTGATTCCTGCATTAGCAAGAAGTATATGATGCTAGATTATGTCTTCATATTAACCAAAAAAATACAGACTTCTCTTTCTTTCTTTGTTTTTCTCAAGCATTTGAAAATGAAGTGATATGAATGAGGAAGCATAGGACTGGCTATTAACCTGGCGTGCGAAGGTTAGCGGCTTTTGTCCCCATGCATGAGGATTCCCCACGTTTTTGAAAATGATCTGTACAAAAAACCTATGGCAGTTAGAACATTAAACATACACATGGAATCATAAAGCATTTAGGCCACTTTTTATTTTTATTTTGTTACGAAATTTTAAGTATCCAAGTTCAATTTCAGTTTCATGAAGAACAGTTACGAGTTCTCCCCCTCAAGGATACTAAATTTATGGTCAGTATAATATGATTCCTGACAATAAGCCCTTAGTCCAAAGACTCTGAACAAGAATAAAAGAACTCGCAAATCATAACAAATAAAAACCACTCTAAGACTGAATGATAGAGCTAATGACAGAAAACACTATAGACTGTGGTCATGGATCTGCCATCATCTTGTATTAGAAACATTTGAAAACCAGTGAGAAAATGACCCTGGTTGTCAAAGCATAAAATCGTAATGCCATAAGAGCTGTGAACAAATTAACAAAATTGAACATAAACAGAAGCTGGATGCTTACTTTTTTTCACTTCCTTCTGCAGCTCTGAAGCTCGGAGATACAACTCTCCTCTGACAGCATATGCAACCTTCTTCACATTCTCATTCAATGACTCATAATCTAGCACCTTCGGTACCATGATGTAGCAGATTTCAATGTCACAAGCGTAAAGTGGTTTTCAGCTGTAGTAAACAACAGAACATAAAGACTCCATTTACAACATGAAAATTTTCCATGCAGATAAATGGCATAGACCCTTTCACCGGCCCCGGCCCCGCACCCCCCCCCACCCCCCCCCCCCCCCCCCCCCCCCCCCCCCCGCCCCCAACCCAAATAACTGCAATTCATGACAATCTTAAAAGTGGGATGAAATTGAGCAACTTGGAACAGTTTTCCTTCTAGTCTCTCCCTGAGACTGTTCTCGCTTGAAATGTTCAAATAAGCTGATGTACCTTTTTCTAGCAAGTTTCTTTCTAATGTGAATGTTAAGCAACAAGGAATAACAAGAAAGCCTTTGCACAAATATGCTTAGGAAACTGTGGCGCAAATTATTAAATGAGAAGTATGACAATACAGAGACATGCAATTCAGAAACCATCAATTTTCGCTTTCTTACAACTTACAGCAGTCAGAATATGAAAACCGAAAACTGAGGCCGCAGAAATATCTAGAGGTCATTCAAAATTCAGATGCACAGGTAGCATGAAAAGAATACTGCCGGTCTCTCTTGACAGTGGCTAGAGAAAAATAAAATATACATAATAAAAAGTGTGGCTAATACAACAGTAGCAAGACTGACCGGCAATGTGTAAAATCAAAAGAAAATAAATACTTGCAATAAGAAAAAAAGGAAATAAATACTTGAATTCTAAAGACTGCATGTGGTTTTGACTATGAGGTATTTGGAAATAAGGCTCTTTTGGTAACAGGTGGAAAGAAAAAAAAAAAACAACAACAACAACTTTCCAACTCCTTCCTACACACTTTTTTATATAGGGTGTGTTTGGGGAGTTGTAAAATTTGTGATGAAAAGCTTTTAATGTAAAAGTTGTTAAATTAGTAGAAAATGATGTGATATAATAAAGATAATGATAATGAGTGAAGGGAATAAGTTTAAAATAAATAGCTTAGTTTTATTGGTAGTTGTGAAGAAATAATTGAAAGTAAGGTTGTTGAATAGAAAGATGTGAAAAAAATAATTAAAAAATAATGTAGTTATGGAAAGTGAAAAGTTTTATATTGAAAAGTTTTAACTTGACAACTTTTGCAAATTATCAAACCAACCCATAATTTGATATTTTAATTACCTAACAACCTTACTTTTCAATTATTACCTTTACCTTTGAATCATTTTTTAACATTTTTTATACAGCTGCGTTATCTACTTTATGTATGATATCATATCACTCTCTCTAGTTTTCAAACTTTTTCTCATTTTTTACGTTATACCAAATGGATGCTGAAAGGAAACAAATACTTTAAAAGACGCCGAGAGAAATTAAATGTGACGACAATAGTGCTGATGACAGACAAAACGGACAAACTCTAACAAAGAAAAGTACGAAATATCAGTGTCAAAATTGACAAAACTCCACAACAGGCATCGATGTATATGGACTAAGGAATGAGAAAGAACACCTTTTTTCTCTGATTATCTCAAGTAGAATTCAATGTACCTAGCTGAGCAATGCACAACTTCCGTCTAAGGAATTTCAAAGGAGAACAAAAAAGTATAAATCTCAAATACATTTAAAAAATATAAATTAATTTCAAGAAAATGAACATCTCATTTTGGAACTTCAAGAAGCAACCAAAGAGTATATAACCACAAAAAAGAAAAACATGCCACCGTAAACAGCCAAAAATGCATTACTTACACTTGAAAATCCTAGTAGGAGAATGCAATAACAGGAAACAGACACCACCACCAACAACTAAAAAAATGCGCGAAGGAATAACTTTCTATGATTATTCCACGCCCCGTGATTCTAATCATTGACACCCAAATGGGAGAAGCGATGCATTTTGATTTAAGAAATACTGAATTAGTGACTAAACACATTCACAGAGAGTATAAAAATAAACAGAACTCTCCATGGCCATTAATCATGAACTGCTGCTTTCCTCAACCGTCTCTCAAATTCGACTCGATGGTCATCCTAACAGCGAGAGACGACCGCTAATCAACATCCACTCAAGTGGCCGCAACCCAGTTAATGATGCAGGCGAGCAGATGCAGAACCCAACAATTTCTGAAATGGCAAGCAGAAATTAATCCTCAAAAGTCAAAACCACGCAGGTAAAAAAATATATATGTATAAAATAAAAATTTTCTTCAAAAGAAATAATCCTTACACCAATTCGATCATCGAAAATATGTTTGAATCATCAGAAAGACTAGACTCTTTAAACAAACCCTACTAGCGACCAATCATCTAACATCTTAACATCGAACAGCCGAGAAAAACAACCACAGGAAAATATGAAAAGGACCTCTTAAAAAAAAAAAGTTCAAATATCGAGATAATCATGCCCTTAATTACAAAAGCAATTTTTTTAGGGTGTGTTTGAGAATAAGTAAAACTTTTGATGAAAAGTTGTAGACAATAAAAGTTGTCAAATGGTGTGATATGATAAGGATAATAATATAGAGTAAATATGATAAAGTTAAAATAAATAGATTAGTTATATGGACAGTTGTATAGAAATGATTGAAAAGTAGAATAATTATATAGAAAAATACGAAGAAAGAATTAAAAAATAAAATAATTATAAAGAGTAAAAAATTTTAAATTAAAAAATTTTGAGCTGATAATTTTTACTCGTTAATAAACACACCCTTAAGCTTTGCCTTGAGACTATGAGAGGAGGCTGCTGCGCTTTGCCAGGTGGCGGCGGCGAGAATGACTACTGGATGGCTTAGGTGTCTACTGTCACCAAACGCGAGGCTTTTAAATAGCGAATGAATTAGTCTGCCACGCAAGCCCAAGCGCCAACGGGAATGCACGTTGTGGCCTTGTGGGGTCAATGCCCTGCAAGAGAATTCTCAATTTTCAGCTGTTGATTTTACAGCTAACTTCTGATAATTTTACTTGGAGACTTGTGCTGTTGAAGATAGTAGGATGGGATGGGCGAGAAGATTTGAACAAGAAAGGTAAATAAAAAATTTATTATGTATTTAAAATATGAAAAAAATTAAAAATAGAAAATTTATCACATACTCTGTCCCATCTATTACATACTCATCCATCACTTTTCTATCCACTTATCTTGATTAAGTCTACCCTCCATTTTATGTTTAGTTATTATAAAGTTATATTTATTATTTTAACCTTATTCGATCATCGTAACCTAATCCATTTCCTGGCATCAAGCTTTACTAGACTACCGGAAGAAATAGCCAAATAGGAATTGATGGTACAACTGTGAAGCCATTTTCGCATGCATGATTCTTCGGTGGACTCCTCCTGGTCATTACAGATCACAAAATCAGGTTCATCGAACTGCTGCTGTTGCAGAATTGATTTTGTACCAGCAAATGGCTCCAACTTTTTGACGCAACTTGAGTAGGTAACATTTATTACCGATGCTAAAAGTTAGAATAGAATTACTATTTCAAAAAAATTAGCATAGAATCTAACATCTTCTCTGGGATTTGTTCTGTCAATTTATCCTCGCTTATTAGTTTCTAAAATGATGTCGTGGGCATTGGGCATTCAAGAAAGACACAGCAAACTTCGCGAAGATGATTGTATAAAGCAGAATCATGCAGTACTCTGCAATAAAGAGATTTGATAAAATTATTTCTTGAAACTGCGGGCTGAGCACTCGAGTTCGAACTTGAAGTTGAACGAAATTTCCTGAACATAACGTCGGTTGCAACGCAGGTGCTCGGCCTTTCAACCCAATCAATCAACGTTGCTAACCCAGGTAGCGAACAACCGATGGCTGGAAGGAACTGTCCTTAGTCAACAAGCAATATTTTGGGGAAACGGAAATCAGCTGCCACGAGCGCGAGGTTAAGTTCCAATTTCCAACCCACTTGTAAATTGAATTTGGACATCCAGTATATATTGGGTTGCCTCTGCTAAACCGAAGCAAGTAAGACTATAGATTTTCACCTCTTCCTCAAGCATAACATAGCATCCAATAGCAACGATAATAACTTTCGTCGTTCTTTTCTTTCCCCTCCTCCTCAGTGCTTTTCCATGCAGCTTGGCCTCATCACCTACCGGTAATAATTCTTCATTCCAAGAAATTAGGACATCCCACGAAAACATACTGATGGTCTTTTACATTCCCATCTGACGTTTTCCCCGTAATTCTTTCTTCATCACGAACCCCATAAAATGAAAATCTATCGACGTTTTTCTTTGTTTTCGTTCCCCGTGAAGATGACGCTGAAAAGCAGCTAGAACAGATGGAAATGCGAGGAAGATGGCTGTGGGTAGCTTCGTAGCAGTTTCTTGCAAGACGGGCGCTAGCGGTTCGCCAAACGATCAGAATCACACAGCTGGAAGAAAGGAAGGGTCGCTATTCCGGAGGCTAAGACAGCGAGGCGGCAGACGCAGCCCGCCAGCACCAGTGCAAAACGCTCCTCAGCACGAAAGAAGAGTGACACTGATAGAACTGAGGAAGACAATCTCCAATATTCATTGATTGTATAACGAAATGGACACAAGGATCGTACATACAAAAACCCGGTAGCAACTCACTGCCATCAATCTGTACACTCCTCAAAAAGTATTAACGGAAGCAATAAAAGAAAGAAAAACGATGAAATAAAACAGGGCAAGACAATCGAATTCAGGCCTAAAATCCCGGTGACGGGTTTTTCTTCCTTTTATGCTGTTAGATCCCAAGCCATGCACGACCTCCATTCCACATCAGCTGCCATGTAATACCCGTTCCTTCTTGCACAGCTCCGTAACTCATTCGTAACTAGGTAGCTTCATCCTTCCCATCTGGGCCTGGGATGAATGAAGTGCCTGGGCCTGGATAATACCCTTCTCTACTTTTCTCACTTCCTGTTCATGTGAGGCCCATTTTAAGATGGGGCACATATACATGTTGGATTTAGATGAAAATTGATATGCTAATAAAGTAAATAATTCTAAATATAATTGGTAGAGTAGATTTCTTATTCATGATCAAGTAGGCCCACAGTGCATGGACTGCATCATAATTATAGTGCAATCTCAATGCACTTGATTATTTTCCATATATATGGGAGCTATTCTGGTGCGGCACTACCGCATCGGAATAGCGGTACATTTGCCCAAAAATGGGCTCCACACATATTAAAATGCAATAAAATTTTATACAATCATTTATCTATATATAAATTTTATAACAAACGATTTACATGTTGAAAAAACCACTTTAAAGTTGTTATTTACATCAAACTATATTTATTACGTTGAATTTGTATCATTTTCAGATGGGGTCCATACACATATCCGATTGCGATAAAAATTGAGAAGTTAATAGAATACATTATTCTAAATACAATAGGTGGTGTAGATTATGATTTTATCATCATGTAGGGCCCATTTCAGCGTCACTGCACCGAATATTTTCATATATAAAAGTGGACCCATATAATCCCTTCGAAATCTATGATTTTAATCCTTAATGGAAAATCCAATCAATTCATTGTATTTAACATCACTTGTTTATCTAGGAGACCAAGTTTCATCCCAATCAAATATGTTCAAGGGTCATATTTGTTTAAACATATATATTCATGTATGAATTATAAAAATGATTAGATCTATTTACACATCTATTAGAATATGATAATACTTTATAAAATCATTTATTCACACAGAAATGATATTGTGAACGGTTTAGATGTCAAAAATACTACTTTAAAATTAATATTTTAGCATTTTTCATAATTTACACATGAATATATGTATTTTCTAACAAATATAGCCTATACACATACTAGATTGGGATTAAACTTGATCCCTTAGATAAACAAATGATATTAAATACAATAAATGATGTTAAATACAATAAATGGATTAGATTTTCCATCAAAGATCAAAATCATAGATTTTGAAAGGGTTACATGGGTCCACAGCTATATAGAGAGAGAAAAAAAATATATATATATATTCAAGTCTAACTTCATTGCATCACAATTACGGTAGAGTTATCTCAAAATAGACTCCACATGATTATAAAATTATAATCTATTTCACCTATTGTATTTAAAATTATGTATTCTATTACCATACCAATTTTCATCCCAATTGGACATGTGTATGAGCCTCATCTGAAAATTATATAAATTCAACGTAATAAAATAGTTTGATGTAAATAACAACTTTAAAGTTTATTTTTCAACACGTAAATCATTTACTATAAAATTTATATACGAATAAATGATGGTATAAAATATCGGTATATTTAAGTATATTTATAGCCCATTTTGGATTAAATGCACTGTTAATTATTGTGCAGCTTCACTGCACAAGAAAGGTTCTCTTGTATGTATTATAAAGGTGGATCGGTAGTTGTTGGGGGAGGAGAGGACTAGTGAAAAGACCTTCAGTTTCCCAAACATAACAAAACAGGAAAAAAAAAAAGTGCTGCCATTTTCAAGGTTGACCGGATTAGAAATTCGTTGACCTCGGAAACAAAATGTTCCTCTCGCCAACGCGTAGCAGCATGGCAGGGATTGCTAAAAAATTTCTGTATTTTTAATTACCACTTTCTATCTCGGAAATTTTGTTTACTTTGTTGTCAATTATTACTCAATTTCACGTTTTCTTATTGTAATAATTTTCGCAATATCCAAATTAACCAACATAGCATATATTTATTTTGAAAATATATGAAACCGTTGCAAAAGCTCCGTAAAGAGGGAAATTTTTAAATTGAAATAAGTTTATATTTCAAAGTTACCATTCAATAATTAAGTGGTTAATGTGAGTCTATATATAGAAGTTAATCCAAGCGGGATAAGAGCACTTATCGAGGCTTGTTTGGATGCACATCAGCGTCGATTTGGCTTTTGAAATTATTGATAAAAACTTTCCAGGGAAGTAACTTGTAGCCTCAGTATTCATCACCATCACAACTAAATTTAAGAATTTTGCTTTTTTTTTTTTTTTTTTTTTAGTGAAAAATGCTGAAAGTTTGAAGTTTTTAGAAACATTTGATCGGACTCATGTATTTTGCTTTAATATTTTTGTTAAAAAGTGTTGTTCGGCTAAGCTCCTATTCCACGCTTTTTGTTTAACCATGGCTACGCGGTTATAGACCTGCCAAACAGGACTTTAGCTGTAAAAATAACTCGGTAAGAAGATGTTTCAAATAATACAAAATTTTCGGATCAAATTTGTATATAAGATGTAAATGTAATGATGGTCTTAGAAATAAAAAATTTATCTTAATGGTGATGACACAGATTCAATTTAAAAATTTTATATAGTTTGTCATAGACTGCCTCGTCAGATGGCAAGCTGCTTTTGCCAGTCGTATTCATTTTCTACCCGCAAGTGGGACGTGATTTCCTGCGCCCGGGAGCAGGCAGCGCTCCCTGCTCCCTGCTCCACTTGCTGCATCCACGAAATTGACAGGAGTGGTAAGGTACAAAAGTCAACAACGTCGAGCGGCCTGGAAAACCCCTCAGCTCGCCCTAACGGGTTGAAAGTGTCAAACTCATGCACAAATACATTCGCCAAAATCCCCAGCGTAACTGTAACTGGAGCTATTACGGTCTGTCTTCCGGGATTCTCCAAATGGGCTTTTTTCCGACTACCACGGTGCTTAGCTCTATTCTTCTTCTTCTTCTTCTTCTACTCGTCGTCCTCAATGGCTTTTCAGCGAGCTCCACCCGACTGCCTCCTGGTAAATTTTCATTCGCACAAAAAATGCATACAGCAGTTGTTTATTTGTGATGATTCCAAGGTTTGGTAGGCTATGTGGCCAAAATGTCAAATTGTCCAAACGAATCAAAGTCGATACGAATGGTTTCTCTTTCTGGTTTCTCTACCGGTGAACTGTGAATTACATGAGATGTTTTTATTCCTTTGAATGAGATGGAATGAGATACATGTGATGGGATTCGGGCCTATTGTTAACGTTTACATTTTTTTGGTCCCTTCCCCTGAGGCTGAAGATGCTGAGCGGCAATCACAGGAGTTCTCTGCCTGCCAAGGACATCCACTGAACTTAGTCGTCGCTAGCACTGGCAACGTGGCATCGATTTCTTGCACGCCGGGCGATTTCGGATATGAGAAAGAAGAAGCTAGCTACAAAGGAAGGCCATCATCTCGGAAGCTAGGACGTTCCTACCCGCGGAGCCCGCCAGCACCGACTCCCAACAGAAGCAGATCATATGTCACGAAACCTCCTCCGCCACCAATAGCATAATGGGCCAGTTGAATATTAAAGCCTTTCTATTCAGCTTACATGATAAGGCCATCTAGTTTCTTTTCTTTTCTTTTCTTTTCTTTTCTTTTCTTTTCTTTTCTTTCAATTTTCAGGAATCTTAGTAATTATTAATATTTAGCAAGGTGGAGGGCATGTGTATTTGCTTTTTGATTACCCCACAAATTCATGTAAAATACGAGACATTTTTGACAGATCTGCATCCCACTGCTTATCCTTCCGTTCAGAAGCATTGTTTTTACTGAGTCCTCGTTGCGGCTGATTGGGCGGCATTGGTGAGGGCGAACTACCAAGTTGTTTGGCAGACTGCCTTTGTAATGATTCTTTATTTTTGACTGCATGATCGGTTGCCACCCCTCCTGTGTTCTTCCATCCCTGGAAGGAGAATCAGGGGGGAAGGGAGCCTTATTTGCCTTCGGAAAAAAAAAAAAAAGAAAGTATAATGTTGTTTTTGAGCCTTTGCAACAAGAACTATGAACTTTACTATGAACTTTGCGTTGTACAGCTCCACGCAATCATCAGGAATCAGTTTCGCAGCTTCACACACCTCATAGCCATTCCCTTTTTCTTGAATCAAGAAAACCACGAGGCACAAATTGCCACATCGACCTTAAAAGAATATGACTACAAAATTCTACAGTAAAATTTTAGTCCTTGAAGACCAGGAATTTCTTTTTTGCAATAAGATCACAAAGAAAATCAAAATCAAGTTACAGAAAGCATTAGATTGTAAAGGTCATCTACACAAAATGGATATGGCAAAATTGAGAAGTTCTATGCTCCGTCTAATCACTCTTGCTTGCCAGCTTCTGCTTTCATCTTCCTTTCTTTGAGAAGATTAACACGTGCGCGTTTCCTCTCCTTGCCAATCTGAAATGAAGAGAACAAATATGTGAACTGTCTAGCAGCCAAAAATCACAATTATGTTACTGTTGCTGTTGATATAGGTCTTGCTTAACACAAGCTCCAGTGTTCACAAGCATTTATTTATCAGGAATGCATCTCGATCCATCTATTCACGCCTAAAATTAAGCCAGCCAATCAACTGGTGGACCATATCAACACGGAGGAATCAGTTGAATGGAACAAATCATTGACAAGTTGTCAACATCCAAATGCACTCACACGGCATCTTTGACCATAACATGCAGATGAATCACCAGACAAGTATACCACAGTTTGTGAACTATCTCCAGGACAAATGACAGGATTGCTTAAGCAATCATTTGCTATTCTTTCAAGCTTTAATTGTTCCAGTGAATTTTAAATATGACAGCAAATGATAATGAACAAGAAATATGTGTTTCTATGATATGAATCACAAAGTACCTGTATTGCTTCATATATTCCCTTCTTCTTACGTGACATTAAGACCTTAGACATTTTTTCTGCATCTTCAACAACATGCTCCAGGTCAGGACAAGAATCAACTTTAGCATCAAGATCTTCCACTGAGCTCTGTGCATTCTTGTTTGGCAAAGTTTCAGAATATGAGATCCCTTGGAGTTCCATTTTCAACTCCTCATGATACTGCTTCTCGAGCATAGCCATCTGAAGGCACCATTTAACATTTCATCATCATGTTGTAGAAAGGCAAATGCAAATGATAAAGCAACAATTGTGGAATGTATTGCCATTGACTTAATGAGGGATAATGCCTTTTGCTTCTTCTCAGCAGCCTCTTGTGCTTCAGTCCGATTAATGATGCCCTCAGCCAGAAGATTCTGTGGATCATCCAAGTCAAGGTTGTCTATAGGAAGAATTTGCTTCTTCGCTGCTGCTTGCAGTCGTTTGATTGTTTCTGCATACTCCGGCATGTAGCCTTCTGCTTCATTGTCAACAAAAGGTGATAAATGCGGTGGAGGTACTCTGTAAATGATATTTAGAAAGTCAACAATGGAAAATTTTCCACGTGAGAGAGCATTTTGTACAACAGAGATGAAAGTCTTATGTCCATCTTCATCCTCGACAAATTAAAACAAACAAATAGGTTTAATTGAATTACTGTTACATTGACGCTAGCATAGACGATATAAAAACGGGATTTTATGGAGGGACAGACATCAATAGCATAGCACACTCAGAACTGTCATGAGCAAGTCTGAGGAAGATTTATAGACCTAAAATCGCATTTGGATTGATCCTAGAACTTATATCCAGGTGAAAATGGAAAAAACAAAAAAGAAACTCAAGGAAGGCCAAATTCATCTGGAACAGCCAATATATCAGATAGGTGTGTGCTGATGCATGGTTCAGACTTATAACTCAGTATCAGACTCCAAAAAACAAAAAAAGCCTGATCAGATGAAATGGGATGGGGTTCGGATGAGGAGGGTTGCTGCATGTTGGAAAATGAGAAATTATATTAGTAATGGGATATGGGAAAAGCATTATTAAAAATGAGAAAAACAGGGTTGTTATTTATTAGAAATGAGTGTATTTGAAATGCGAAGATTTTTTTTCTTTTTTTTTTTGGAATGGGAAATCTCATCCAACTGGATTAATCCTGAACAGGCTATAATTGCTTGACAATTGACATGCTTAGGAAATACCACATGCATCATCTAATGTATAACCACAACATAAACACTACATTACATAAAGAGTAATGATCTTGTTAGCCCAGCCTAAAAACCTTTTTCATAAGCTTGTTAATTAAGTGTATTTAATATATAAAAAAAAAATTACATTTTTGAAGATATATACACTTTGCTGGATTTTTTAACACAAGTATTTTCATCATTTTCAACCGTTGAATGACTAAGATGCCCATGTTTAAAAATCCAAATATATATATATATATACATATACATATTTTCGAAAATGGTAAAACTTGTTTATATTAAGTGTACCTAGATGAACAAATTTATGAAAAAACAAAAATAAATAAAAATAGGGTTTTTAGGTTGGGCTAACAAGATTACAGAACTTACATAAAATGCATCTCCACCAAATAGGGAACTTAAAAGAGAATCCAAATTCATTATTGTCATTGATATCTTCCTGAGCTATAAATAATATTCATATTTTCCGAACTATATCAAACAGCCATGATAACAAATGCTTCAAATTTCATTAGGTAACAGAGAAAAATTAAGTACCTCCCAACCATGTATGCATCCGTTGGTAGAATAATAAGGGAATTTACACAATCGTAAACCCATTGTGGTTGAATATATTCTCTAGACAAAAAGATGTGACCTTGGGTTGGCCTATCAACAATCTGATGCCAACACAGCTAGTAAGTAAAGTTCAAAGCATTGAGTCATCCATACTTTCCATTAACAAAAGTTACAACATGCAAAAAAACAGAAGATCAAGCAGAAATATAAATTGAAATTAGAGTGAGTGAGTGTGTCTATGCATGACTTTTGAAACATGACCAGAAAAAGATTGAGACATTCAATTAGAACTTCCCCACTTTTTGTCAGAAAATTCAAAGTTCTCATACATGTAACAAAAACAACAAAATTAATAAGTAAACTAAGCATGAGAATCAGTTAGGGTAAGTAAAAACAGTTCTTTCACTTGTTAACAATGATAATAATAATAAGAAGAAGAAGAAGTAGAAGAACAACAACAAGAACAATAATTTTGTTATCATTATCATTATTATTGCTACGATAATAATAAGAACAACAATAACAATAGTATTGTTATTATCTTTATTATTGCTACTTATTTTTTATTTGAACAGTTCCATATCTAAACTTAAAACTTCGCTCCAGTGTGAAAGAGAAAAACAAAACACACTTGGTGGGTAATGCTTTCATCAGATTCTTTGAATGGACCTCCCTCTCCTTCCCATGAAACCATCCCTCCAAATGCCGGAATGATGAACAGCAATGACTCCCTTGGGACCTACTCATGGCTAGAAATTGTTAGTTACAACGAATAAATACATAAGCATGTCCAAAAAGGAAAGCAAACACATAACGGAAAAGGGACTGGATAGATTACAATGAAGGAAAATGATAAACCAGTTAAAAACATAGAGAAAGAAATTCTAATGGCCAGGTGTAGGTACATGACATTCAAACTATAAATTGATGTAGATTAGAGTAGGATGAAATCCATCCATAAATTGATGTATATCAAAGTAGGATGAAATCCATCTATAAATTGATGTATATCATTTACCAAAGTAGGATGAAAAAAGAAATTCCAGTAGTATGCACAAACCAAAACATACCTCTCGACTCAAGAAGAACCTCAAATTCTTAAAAAGTGACTTGCACTCTCTCGTCTCTTGATCCTCGTCTTCATCCTCTCCAACAGTATCCTCAACAAGCTGCATTAGTGCACCGGGTTCATTTGCAGGAAGCTGGTGTTGAAGTTGCGCAAGTCTTAGTTCAGACCCATCATTTTGTGCTTCCATCTTTTCCACATCTAATTTCTTAGTTCCACCGGACTGAGATTCAGGCAACACAGCCCTTGCATTAGCAGCAACATACCTAGATAATGCATAAAGCTCTGCAGCAAAGGTGACAAACATAGAAACAGTAATTTATTGACAAAAGAAAAGGAAAAAGAATAAAGTCAAAGAAACATGAAGCTGGCTGAAAGAGGGGAAAAACCAATAACAAAAGCATACAAATAAAGGGGAAAAGGACCAGTAAAAATAGGGAAGCTGTATAACATCCAAATCAAGGTCTGTTTTACACAAGCAGACCCTAGGTTTGTGAGCATACAGATATTGATAACTAGACCATCTACTCAAAGGACTGCACCTCAAAGTCTGCTGATAAGAGAATCCTAGACTTCCAAATTGTGGTATACACCACTAGAACTTAAGAAAATGACAAATACATTGCACAGCGTAAATGATAAATTCGAGATTATCCAATTTCTGATTTCTATGGTTGGTTAGATCACAGCAGTCCCAGCAAAGAAAAGAGTAATTAAATGACCAGTAGATCACTGGCTCAAGGATCTAATAATGCCCCATCCAAAAAGAAGATAAATATTTACAAGTAGTTAGAAGGGGAAAAATCATGAATATTTACCTGCTGCTAACGCTTCCAAACGAGGGTCTAGTATGGGTGGATACTTCACATTTATGGAATGATAAAGCTTAAAATTGACAAAAGCCAGAAGAGTCTGCCCAAAAAAAAAAAAAAAAATTACAATGACAAACACATAAAATACAACTTCTGTTAGAACATTGACAACTGCCAAGCATGTTTTATAAACATGAAAACTTGAGCATGTGGAAAACGTGATCTGAACATGGCACATAGGGTACATGAGTAATTACAGACTAAAATAGGTGTCAGTATGGACTGAAGAAGAAAAGAAAAAAGAACTACATTTGAAACTTATAAATGGGATGACGTGACTCCTTTTTCTCCACTTTGTGGAATAATAGAAGGACAGGTAATGTGCAGCAATACCCAAACAAAAGCTACAGAAGTTTGAAAAGCTGAAATTTGCAGAACAACTCTTAATCCGGCTTTTTGCTATTTCATTACCCGAATGGATGTGCCATGAGCTCATTAAACTCTATGGCAGCATACGCAGTTTGCACTCCCTTAAAGCCCCTCTGAAGTGATCATAATGGGGTGAACTTACCAAAACAGCTTGTAGTGCTGCCTCACGTGGTTCAACAAAGCTCAAACTCAAACTACAAGCATAATTTGAGCTTCAGCCAAAAGTATAGGCTCGTTTAGCAACAACATAGCTGAAGCCTGGATAAGCTTGCTAGGATCTCAACTAAAGTTCAGGTCTTGTTTATGTACATGCCATTGTAATACATACTAGATAACATGAAAAGTAATTTTTAGGTTGACCTAACTCAGACTCAAAACTTGAATTGAAGATTGACAGGTGAAGTTCAACCTCATCTGTTTCTTCTCAAGCCAAACTTAACCTCAGAAATTAGAATGCCTGACAGATAGTTACATCTATTCACAGGAAAAAAGAACAATCTGTGGGTAGTCATAGTTGAAAGACATCCTTTTAGTAAGCACCTCTTAGGACCGAATTGCCAAAAATTCACAAAAAGAAAAAAAGCATAAAATAACAAACTAATGAAGGTTCAAAATAAAAGTGAAGATGAACCAATTCCATAGAAGACATACCTCATAGAATTCTAAGAACGTGAGCATGACATTGAAGTCAACTTCGTCAGTTAAGACTTGTTGTAGTGCATGTGGTGTTAGCCATGTTATCTTTTGGCCCTCAACATCAGCCTGCAAAAGCAAGCACCATAAGCCAAGTTCATGTAGAAAACCACTAAATACCAGTGCTCAACCATGATACCTGGTAATATATGCCTTTGACAGATATGAAGGTCTTGCGCAGTTTATGCGTCCGAGAGATGTAGGCTTGCCATTCATGGCTCAACCTAATAGCATATGCAACTTATGAAGTGTCGTCTAAATTATACATGGAAAGAAGGAAGGTATAAGATTTGAAACAGTATGAATCAAACCAGCAACTTCAAATTCATTGGCTCATGTCAAAAATAATAAAAATTGTCCTTCATGTTGAATTCTTAAATAGTTGTTCATGCACCATCACCAATGCAAGAATGTATATGAATCCAGCCAAATAAAAAGATAACACCATGACTCAAAATATGATGATTCTGATCATCCAGTTGGAGACAGGCTGACAGCTGACTAGCGAGAACCAAAGAGTAAATTTGGATTTTTAAGATCATCTGCACATAATAAATTGCCAAGAAAAACATGACACTGATATACTCAAAAAAATTTCACAATCACAAACCTTCGACAATTGTGAATACGCTTCACTTCGATACGTTCACTCTCAGCAGCTGGTAATGCCGCAAATAGGTGTACCATGGTAAGACAATCATCCAAATCCCTGAGTGCATCAATGAATTTTGGATACCTAAACAACATGCAGCAATTGTTTAGTCAAGATAAGCATGTACGCAAGGCAAGAAAAGTTAAATAAACATTAAAAAGAAGTTTTGATTGTCATAATATCTACACAAATTGCTACCTTTCCCTGACAAGCCTGTCAAGGGTATAAGTAGGTTTGCGGCTCAGCAGGCGTCTTGCAAGATCAGGATTTTTCTTTGCTGATGCTTTTTTAACCTTCTTATCATATGCTCGGATATCCCTAAAAAGAAAGAATAAAATATGAATGCACACAAGTATGTGTGGTAGGGAAAAAAGAAAAAAAGCACATGCAAATGCTAGCTAAATGTACAGTGATCAGTAAAAAAACTCTACAAAGTTGTAAACCCCAGGGAAACAAGCAAGTTTGCCCAGATTTTCCATCCTTTCTAGGGGCACATATGAAATAAATCAATAAAACTGAAACTAGTAAATCGCACCAGCTAAGGTACATTTACATGTATCCCGGCTTGCGTTGAAACACTGAAAGTTATATGAAATTATTGTGAAAAGTTGATTCTAGGAGATTCTGCAGACCCTTCCTGACTCCTGAGCACAGAAGTTGCAAATGTAAGTTTGCACAGCACGGCCACTGAAAATGTAGGTAAAACAAGCCATAGCCCAAATATTGAACTGCCTAAACAGATCACAAACAGGTGAATACAATCCACAAAACAACCACTGGCATAGTGTACGAAGTCAGTGATGTGATAGGTCATTCATTTCCAACACCTCAACATTTTTTTTATTTTTTAATATCCATGTGATGTGGAGATGATGAGAGATGCTATTAGCATAGAGACACCACAGGGGTGGTTGCCATTTGTACCTGAATTTCTCGAGTAATGGCTCATGAGCAAGGAACTGGATGTCTTTCATGAGATAATATGTCTTGTGGTTCCCTTCCACCTTTTTCTTTGGCTCCCGTGGAAATACACCCTTGAGAATACATAGTCTCCTGCATCACATAGCAATTGAAGAGAAGAAATATGAAAGAAATATCAGCAGACGGAACAAGAGAGTGTCAAATATGCAGAATATAGACAAACTATTCATCTTCAGACGCAATCTTCACCCATTTCTTATAAAGTAATGATCATGTTAGCCCAGGCACATTTGTATTTTTTAAATTTTCTTCCAAGAATGTTTGGCTAAATTAAAAACTTTTCAAACGAAAACTTTACAATATAAAACTCTTCACTCTTCACAATTGTCATATTTTTTAATTATTTTTTCGCATTTTTCTGTACAACTATTCTACTTTTCAATTGTTTCTGCACAACTAACCACATAAAATATCATAAAAAAAAGTAATATATTTCAACTTTATTCCCTTTACTCCTCATTATTATCCTATCATATCACATCAATTTACTCCAATTTAAAAACTTTTACACCAAAAACTTTTCATTCAAAAGTTTTATCACTTACCAAACACACACTTCATGAAAGATTGAGCCCAACTGTTTTTAATTTGCAAACTAAATTTTACAATTTTTTGGATACGCTAATATATATTTTCTGAACTTGAAAGATCAATAGTTTTGGGGGGTTGAAGATTACTTAACATGCCCCAGAAACTGTTTACTTTTAAAATTCAGGAAAACATATATATACACATTCAAAAATTATAACGTTTTGTACGTGAATTAAATACGTGAAATTTAATAAATAAATAAAAAAAACCACCTACGCCCCGAGCTAACGGGACTATAATCCTTTCTCATAATTGATCCACTGCCAAGCCAACGGATCTTTGCCGGCATGTTTTAAGATGATAAAGCACAATAGACGAATGGTCTGAGTTCTGAGTCGCCAAAAGCGGTTCTCAATAAACTGCAAAAGCATCATCATTCACCAAAATTTTTCCCTGACAACAAAATTTGCGGGCAAGCAATACCTGACCCTAAAACGCTGGAAAGTCACGCTACAGATATGGGATGGACGAAGATATGAGGCTTTAATGTAATCAAAATACCTGAAAACGGGTAGAGATACTTGAAGGTAGTGAACTGCTTTCGTTCTGGTGATGAATTTGGCGGCATTTCCTTCCTTCTTCTTTCCCTGTAACAGGAAAAGTGAAAATAAGGGTGAGAGGAAGCTGGAGATCAGTAGTTGTAAGGAATCTGTTCGTGTGGTGGTCTTTGAGGCGTTACGGGAGGTCTGTAATGCTTCGGCATGTTTGATAATTGCCGGAGTTAGAAGAGGGAAGAAACTGAAGCTGCTGCTGCTGCCGCGGGCGAAGCAATGCCCAAGCAGAAACTTTGAAGGCAGCTCTTCACGGGGTTCAATCGTATGCATACCCGCGTGTACTACACCTGTTTTTTGAAAAAAAAAATTACCAAATTATTAATCTAGATATATTTAATATATTTATTAATTTTTATTATTTTTAAAGTTTTTAGATATTTTTTAAATGTATTTAACATATTTATTAATTTTTATTATTTTTAAAGTTTTTTAGATATTTTTAAAATTTTTAAAAAATTAATGACATTTTTAGTAATTTAAAATTACTAAAATGCTATTGATTTTAAAAATTTTAAATAAATATTTAAAAATCTCTAAAATTGATAAAAATTGATACATATATTAAATACACTTAGATTAAACGTTATATAAAAAAATTTTCAAAAAAAAATTAAAAAAATAGTTATATGCAACCGAGTGCTGCTATCCGCTCTTCACAGCTTATAAACTGAGGCAAAGCTCGCACAACTCCACGGCTTCCACGTGAGAAAGGCTTCCATTACGTTGTACGTGGCTGTAAAAATATAAGTATTTTGATTTTATTCTAAAATCTACCGTATACACAAGTATGATATGCTAATATAGCATTAGCTGGGTCCAAGGTTTTTTGCATTTAGTTCCTATTAATTATGCATATTTGCTTTCTAGCACACGAGTTTCATGTGTTTACTTTTTATACCCTGTAAGTTTACCCTATTTACATTTTAGTCTCTGCGTTAATGACATATCGTTAAGTGTATATATAGTTAACAACAAGGCTATGAGTCGACTTATACATACACTTAACGGCATGGACTAAAATACAAATAAGGCAAACTTATAGAATCTAAAAAGCAAATACATAAAATTCATAAGCTAAAAGGCAAATACGCACGGTTAAAATGAATAAAATGCAAAAAACCTGCTGGGTCCACTGAAGCATTTGTCTCCCGTCACGACGGAGAAGAGCCTTCAGCCGCAAAGGTAACATGTCTCAGAGTTGTTTCAACGGAATACTTTTTTTTTTTTTTTTTTTGTGATTGAGTTGCAGCCACTACTCGCAACTGAGGAGAGGGGGATTCGAAACCCCGACGCTGGGCAAGATTGCCCGCATGAGCTACCAACTGCCCTACGGCAGGTGCTTGTTTCAACGGAAATAGCGATATCGTGCACCCGAGTGCATTAACTTATTTTTTTTAAAACAAAATTTATACAAGTGTTAATATAAGTGTATTTAATATTGTATTAATTTTTACTATTTTTTGAGTATTTTAGATATTTTTTTGAACTGATTTTCAAAAATAAAAAAAAATATCTAAAATACTCCAAAAATAGTAAATAATGATACACATGTTAAATACACTTAGATTAACACGTGTATAAAAAAATTTCAAAAAAATAAAAAATATATTAAAATAGATTTAATGCACTCAAGTACAAGCTAAGTGCACCCGATAGTACAGGAATACTCTCGCCAGTAACTTCGGTATACTTGGGCACAATTTTTTCTAATTTTTTTTATAAAACTTCTGATGTATGTGTATTACATTTTTATCATTTTTCGAGATTTGTAAATAATTTTGTTTGAATTTTAAATGACTAAAATGCATTTATTTAAAAAAATTAGAAAGTTTTTAAAAAATAATAAAACTTTTAGATTAAAATTTTTTGAAATTGAATAAAATGATATAATGTAGTATGGGTAGATAATATAATTAAAATGGATAAGTTAACCATATGGGTAGTTGTAACTAAATGATTTATAAATACAAAGCTATATAAGAAGACGTGAAGAGTAATAAAAAGCACAGTAATGTGAATAGTGAAAATTTTTTATTTAAACAATTTTCTAGATTGCCGAACATGCCCGGTAAATGTAGAAATCTTCAAAAATTATAAAAAATGACTTATATATTAAATATAATTAGGCTAATAGTTTCATTAAAAAATTACAAAATATGCTTTTATACTTGAGTGCTTCGACGTCCCTATGTGCATTGGATCAAAACTCCTTATTACGAAAAAAAATTTATGAAACTTTTAATGTAGGTGTATTTAACATGTATATTAATTTTTATTATTTTTTCGAGATTTGTAAATAATTTTGTTTGAATTTTAAATGGCTAAAATGCATTTATTTAAAAAAATTAGAAAGTTTTTTAAAAATCATAAAACTTTTAGATGATAATTTTTAAAAATTGAGTAAAATGATGTGATTTAGTATAGGTAATGATGGAAAATAAATATAATATAATTAAAATGGATAAGTTAATAGGCTAATAGTTTCATTAAAAATTACAAGATATGCTTTTATATTCGAGTGCATCGAAGTCCCAGTGCACCTATGTGCATTGGATTAGAATTCATCTTGTAACATGATTGTTTGAGTATTTAGATTGAATTTTTTAAAATGTGTTTTTAAAGGTCGAATTCCAAACATGTATGTGAATTTTACTTATAGTTTTATTTATACCTATGAACTTTAAAATTTTTAAATTTTACTTATGCATTTTACTTAAAATTTCACTTAAATTCATATTGTTGTGAATTAATTAAACGAGCCATTAGCACTCGTGAATTTGTGAATATGCTGGAACTCTAATATAATTCAAGACTGGGTTGCTCGAAATTAAATATTTATGTTCAAATAATATATAATTTTATAATGATATGCCTAAGCTTTAATATGATTTTTTTATTATAAAATCATAATAGGACATGGACATACTTGTCATTTTATATGGGATTAATAACACATTTAGATGTATATGAAATTACTATGAAAATTAATAGGTATGAAAGACAAATTTGAAAGTTCACAAATAATTGTGGAATTATATGTAGCATATGTGAGTATACTAAGAATTCACCGTTCTTTAACAAAGAAAAGTTGTAAATTTTGGGAAAAATCAAAATTACCAGCTTTACGCAACTGTTGGAAAACATAATTTGGATTTACGAGGATTCATGGGAAGCATGGGCAATAAAAATAGACTGAATAAACAATAATAATATCACAGGCAACAATATATTAAAATTTACATGAAAACCCTTTTGATCTAAAATGAAAAAAAAAAATATGAAGGATGGATAATAATTCACTGTGATAAATAAATTACAACAATTTGAACAGTAATGACTTACATAGATTCCCAATAAAATACTTGAGGATTGTAAATCAAGTTGAGATGACTAAAGTTTGGGATAAACATAATCATATCCATCTTATAAAATGCCAACGTAACAGTACTGTCGACTTTACTTTTTACACTCTAGTCAAATCCTATAAAGAGTTTGGTTCAGGTTAAAAATTAGGTTAATAAATATATATATTATTTGAAATTATCTTGCTTAATTAAATCTAGTTTAAAATATAAATTTATATAAAAGATAAAATATAATCCCTTTTATATGAATATTTTCCAATAGATAACTTATACAATAATATAATTGCTAGATAGTCTTACTTAAAAGCAATAATGTCTAATCAATTCATATATATCATGTGCTAGTATATGACTTTTTCAATCATATATTATATTGTGCACTAATACGTGAAATTAGATCGGTTGGCAATAAGCCAACATAAAGTAATTAACTTTTGAAATTGAGTCAATTCAAATCAAGTTGTATAACTTATTTTTGTCCAAAATGCCTAATCTGATCTTATTATAAATCGGGTTGGATTATTCACTCTTAACGGCCATTTTCTAACATCCTGCTTAAACTCCTCTTTAATTTCGTCGAATTCATGACCTTTTTTTTATGGAAATTCATAACTGATATTCATATAAACAAGATGATACGTATAGATACGGTTAGGGATAACCTGGAGAAGAGCACGTATCCGTGGTTGCTGTGCTCAGTCTTGCACACGAGTGGGTAGTATAAACACTGCAAAGGATGTCTGAGTTGTTTTGTTTTCTGTTTCTTGTAAACCAAGAATTCACTGAAGATGTTCCTTTCCGAAAGTGAAACCCCGTTGGATTGACAATCTATCAACGGGAGTAGACTTGGTTTGAATCTGCAGAGGCAGGTTCATGCCACGAGACTTTCATTCGTACTTACCAAAAACTAATGTACAATCTCATGCGCATTCACCCCTCATACGCAGGTGTAAGTTACTGTAAAGTAACTTGTACGCCATAAAACAAAACGCAACTTTAACACTGAAGTAGTTGTACGTTAAACTTTCGACGCAAAAAAAAAAACAAAAAAATAGAGTCAGACTTGATAGAGCATAAGGCCCATTCGGCAATGTGTAGCTGGGAAAAAATACTCATTTTACATACACAATTTAAATGTGACATTAAATTGTTATTTTTAATCGTTATTTTACATTGATGATACGTGTGTTTAACAATCACGAAAACCTGTCAATTTAAAGCTTTCATTTATTCATATATTTATATATAACTTACATGCATTTCTCTAATTTCTCCAAAACTACCCGTACAATTATCCAATTTATTTTAACTTATTTTCTTTAATTTTCATTATTATCTGTCACATCACATCACTGCTCAAATAGTAAGGATGTCGCGCAAAAATATTTTTTCAATAATTTAACAAATGGCAGGCACATTGCACGGCCTTATTTTGCTGAACCCAGGAGGTGGAAAACATACATACTTCCTCGCCTCTTTATAACATACATACTTATCTTTTAACTATACAGTATTTTACTTTTCAAGATGTACCCTTGCATTTCAATTACTTTCTCACACAACAGCTACCTCGACTCTTCATTAATTGGTCACATCACATTCATTCATCAAAGGTGTGCTAGGCACAAAAAAGTCAACTAAGGGTGTGTTTTGTTGGATATCAAATATTTTGATGAAAAGTTGTATAGGTAAAAGTTGTCAGGTTGATAAAAAATAATATCAATATAATAGAGATAATGATAAAGTGTAGACAAAGTGAAGTTAAAATAGATAGATTACTTATACGAGTAGCTGTGTGGAAATGATTAAAAGTAGAGGTGTTTGTATAGAAAAATATGAAAAAATAATTAAAAAATAAGATAATTATGAAGAGTGAATAGTTTTAAATTGAAAAATTTTTATTGATATTTTCCGTGTGAAACCACACACACCTTAAATTTTTTTAATAACAAACTTTTTCATTCTTCATAATTATTATATTATTTAATTATTTTTTCATATTTTTTAAAATAAACTACTATACTTTTTAATTATTTTCACACGATTACTCGAATAACTGACATATTTATTTTAAATTTATTCTATTTATACTTCATCATTGTTTTTAGTATGTTACATCATTTTCTATTGATTCGATGACTTTTATATAAAAAAATTTCATAAAATATTTTTACTTCCAACCAAACACACCCTCAAATTTCAATATTGGTTTCCCCATCGGTCAAATTTTTTCACCAACTATTTTTCCACAATTTTCCCGTGTCAGCAAACACATCCTTTAATTTATCATTTCCTCAGAGCACAACGACCACTGCAGTTAACATGTCGAATGTTGCAACAGCGTGCATCCACCCAGTGCGATACTGCTATGTAGAATGCATATCGCAACAGTATATATATTTTTATTGGTCAGATTACAATAGTATTAACACCGTTTACCCATTGAATATTGAATAGTATGTTATACTAAGCAGGAGTATGGAATGATATATTAATTCGTGTAGTATATTGCTCAGTAAACACAATTGTTGCATGCGGATAGTTGTAGACCCTGTTGTGGTCTGCATCTTTTTATGTTGGATCTAAGTCAGCCTTTGGACGGTGTCAGACAGAGAGATAGGAGAGCCCTTGGGCTCTGAGGCAGAACCAGAAAGGCTGGTTCCATCATTTTATTTCCACTCCAAGTTGTGCCATAATCATTTACTACCGGACGAATGTATGTGAGCAAATTTCGATCATTTTTGTTTTTATAAATATGTAAAATTAGATATATTTAATTTATAAATATAGTTTTTCTAATATTAATATATTTATACATGCGTTTTGATTTTTTTGAGAAAATACGTGTTTTGATTTTTAAATATAGGGATATTATCATAATTTTTGTTTTGTAAAATTACGACAATGTCCATATGTTCACAAAGAAAACATATATAAACACGTCAAAAAATGACAAAATTTAATTTATAAATTAAATACACATAACTTTACATATTAAAAAAATAAAAATATTAAGAGAGTGTTTGTTTGCTATAATAACTTTTTGAATTTAAAACTTCTCAATGTAAAAATTGTCACTTTTATAGTCACTCTATTTTTTTTTATTTTATTTTATTCCTATGTAACTATTTTACCTTTCTATTATTTTTACATAATTATTCATAAATCTAACTTATTTATTTTAATTTTACTGTATTTACATATCATAATTACTTATATTATATTACATAATTCTCTTTAATTTTAAAAACTTTTATATAAAAGACTTTTCATCAAAATTTAATCACTTAACAAATACACCCTAAGTTTGTGGCTGACATAAGTAAGTCCCTATTTAAGCCGACCTAAGAGGATTATGTGGGCAAATTCTATATATACCCTCGAATTTTATATATATTTCAACTTATATATATATGAATTTTCAAAAATTCATTTAATATTCACGAATTTTCATTATAATGTTACTTATATCTACAAGGTTATGAATCCGTTAAATGGACCATTAATTTTCTTATAAAATGATGAATATGCCCAAACTTTAATGTAATTTAAGATTAATTTACTTAAAATTAAAGACTTATATTCAAATAATACATGATTATAGTAAGAGAATTATTAAAAATTAATTTTAATATGAATTTTTAGATATAAAATCACAACTATAAATGAACATATTTGTCATTTCATTTTAACATATACGACGTGGTATAAATTAAAATAAAAAACGCCAAGTGCGCGAGGAAATATGAGAAATTCGCCCGGGATTCTGCCTCCTCCAGGTTCGGCGCGCAGGCCTGCGTTGAACTTTCAAAAAACGACTGAGACGGCGTACGTTTCCCGCTCGTTTACCATTTCGCGCCAAGACGAGGGGAAGGAAACAAAATCCTGCTCGCACTGTCTCTTCCCCATGATACGAACAATGCAGAGCTCGAATCGCGTCTCCCTCTTCCAAGATATCAAAGCCAGAGAGCTGAATGGATTCAGAGGTAGCTCACTCGTACTCTTCGCTGGGTATCTGCCCTTGATTCTGCCCCTAATTACGCTATCAACATCCTCTCAAACTCCGCCTGCTTGCAGTGCGAAAAAGGCCCCGCTTCGCCAACTTATCTTCGGACTGCGGCGGCTCTGGCTCCGGAGTCGTGATGATAGAGCATGATGGCGATCCATCTCCCCCTCTCGCCATGTCGTTCTGCAAGGTAGGTAGGCATTTGAAACTGTGATGACTGTGGAGGGGCCCACTTTTTCATATTCTGAGATCGTTCGTGTGGAAGGTCTTGTCAATCTCCACTGCGGGGCGGTCAGCTTGCTTTAAATTTTGTTCATGGAGCACTCTTGGCATGGCAGCCAATATCCTAATCTGCGTTTCCATCTAAACCAGAAGGCGAAGATTCGCAATCTGGGGCTATTCACGTAAGCCATCCCAGTGAGAAGGCTTTGACCAATTTTCTTTTTATGATTGTATAGATGACCAGAAATCATCATTTTCTGGCGGTCTCGGATGAGGCTGGATATATTAGCTTTTACGACACCCGCCGGAAGCTGCCATCATTTGCTTCTTGCCGGCAACATGCAGGTCTGTGCAGTTCTCATCTTCGGCAGCAATCCTGGCATTCGAATTTCAGTTTTATATCATTTTTCCAATCGCCTGTGCGTTATGTTTTCCGCTTCTGCAGTGGAAGCTCGGGTCTGTGAGTGGGTTGCACATCAGAATGCCATTTTTGATGTCTGTTGGATGAAGGTAGTTTCCTTTTGCGCCCACATGATTCATGCGATCGGAATTCTGAAGTATTTCTGAAGTTTCAGGTGTAAAACTGTCCAAACTAAAACATTGTATTTTTTCGTGAGAACAAAACATTGTATTATGTACAAGTTAAAATGAATTTGTATAAGCTGCGAGCTCTTGTCAAAATATCTTTTATCTTCTCCAAGCTGACTATCCTGAAGGAATGAGAAAATCGGTATATATTTTTTTCTATCAAATTGAAGGTGTAAATTTGGTGGATGACTTCTCGTTGGTGCCATTGGATCCTGATCGAATCCGGTGTTTCATTGTTTCTTCTCCCTTCTGTTTGAAGTGTTCACAAGTAGAAGTTTTTTAGTTAGGCATAAGAAGTAGAATTTCTAGATAAGAGAAATCTTGACATCTAGTCCAGTTCAGTCATAGGATATAGAATTTCCAGGTACGAGAAAACTTCAATTACCGCTGTTGCATGCCGTTAGTCCACTTCTAATTTCTACCTCTCCCATGCCATTAGCCCCACTTGAAAGTTACTGCATATTGCATGCCACTTGCTATACTTTCAAATTCTAATTTGTTTGTTTCTTTAATGCAGGATGACACTCAAATTCTTACAGCCTCGGGAGATCAAACGGTGAGTATTTTATTGTGGATTTTGACCTGTAAAAGCTTGATGTTCAATGAGAAGGATACATCCTTATGAACTTTTCGCGAGAGTATTCTACTATTCTGTTTAGATGCATGTATAAATGGACATTATAGTCTTATTTGGCACTTCTATGTCGATCAATTCTAAAACTCTTTGATTTGGTAGTAGTACAGCATCTACGATGGCAAGTGTTGTACCAAATTTTCTATGAAACATTACGCGCTCAAGGACATTATAAGTTTTGGTGTGATATTTTGGACCTTTGTTTTTGGAAGACAGTCACAAGGTTTGCCAATTGGAATGCTAAGGACAACCATAAGCTTCGCTGATTGTACTGCCATAACCATCCCTCTGCCAGTCATGAAATTGCTGAAAGAGACATCAGACTATCTGATAGATATGGCTTTTAGCTGTTATGTTCAATTTTCTTTTCTGGGTCAGCTATCAGATAAAATTCTTCACGGGCGATCAGCATGCGTTGACTTGTCATGCATCTGTGGCAACCTCATCTTTTCAGAAATTGCCTTCATTTCCCCCTCTCATATTATTCATCTCACTGGTACATGATGCATTTAGGTAATGTCTGATGATTCTATGCACTTGACATTATTTTGTTTGTCGATGCACCTCAATGTTTATTTCCTTGAGTTCTTATGAAAAAGACTTCAGAAGATAGGATAGTTGGATTAATCACTATCTCGACAGATAAAATTATGGGAGGTAGAGAAAAAGACATGCATAGGTATCATGATGGAGCACAAGGGAAGTGTGAAGTCATTGTGTTCACACCCATCAAATGGTGGTAGGTTGGATCATTGTTTTTTAACTCACAGCCTTCTTAGAGAGATATTTTGCATCAGGATGCAAGAGATGTAAATATCCGATGAATGAATTGTTTATTGGTTGTAAAGATGTAGTTGTCTCTGGTTCAAGAGATGGATCTTTTGCTCTATGGGACTTCCGCTGCAAGTCTAGTTCCAAAAATCGACATGGAGAACCATGCTTACTGTAAGTGTTTCTTTAAAAATGTTGATTTTTATTTGGAGTTTAGGGTTATGATTCACTTTTGGAGCGCTGATTTATAGTTTTTCTTTACAGGCCAAGTGTCGTTGTTAAAGGAGCACACACTTCTTACCTTGGAAGGCACAGTAGACATGGCCCTAAGAAGGTTTAGATTTCATCTTTATGGATAAAATCTTTTTATATGAATTTTACATCTTATCAAAAAAATAGAAGTTGCTAGTCATGGAAAGTTGAATTTATATTGTTACTTTTCTTCAAGCCCAAGGGTTGGAACATCAGTTTATCTGGAGCTTAACTAGCAGACACATTTTGAATGTGGGTTACTGAGTAAGGTGGCCCAACAATCAACTAACTAGTACCCACATGCATCTTGGCCACCTGAAATCAGAACCTCTTCTAATACTTAAAACAATGACAAATGGTAGGCAGGGATGTATATAAATCTGCCTGGGCATGTCTTTACTCCTGCATCCTCATTTTGATTCTGGGTTAGGTTTGATGACAATTACATAGAGTGGGATGCTGGCATGGGCTCGAGGAAAGTGGTCATGGGTCTTTGTAAGTTCTTCGCATATTGAAGTTAGATCTCTTGATTCATAAGACAAGGAGGCAGAGCTTTCATCTGAGTCTAAGCAAACCGATTGATATCCTGCTTCAAATCCTTTTTACATAATCTTGCTTTGGGATGCATATGAATTTCTTTGCTAGGTTCCATTTTTATGTTCCATCTATTCTTGGCCCACTTTGATGAATTCACTTCTCTCATTTAGAGCAATTTGTTCAAATAAGAGACTAAGTTTCATTCAAATTAAATATATGCATCGGTTTCATATGAAACAAGTGGATGTAATGAAATGGTTTAATTTATATATCAATTTCAAAGCTATATTTCTAAAATTTAAGTTGCCTAGAAGATCATTCTTTTGTGGGTAAATGATTCTATAAAGTATTATTGCATCCTAATACATCATGAAATAGATTTAAGAATTTTTTGTAATTTATAAATATATAGGAAATTGTTATAGTGCATGCGTCTACACCGTGCAATCCAAGTACTGTGAGCCCTATGTGATCATAAATAGGAAATTTACCCCATCCATTATATTTAGAATTATTTACTTTATTAACATACAAATTTTCATCCAAATCCAACAAGTGTATTGGTTTCATCTTAAAGGGTGTGTTTGGTTGGAGGTAAAACTTTTGATGAAAAGTTTTAGAGGTAGAAGTTGTCAAATTGATAGAAAATGATGTGATATAATAGGGGTAATGATGAGGAGTAAAGAGAATAAAGTTAAAATAGATAGGTTAGTTGTATGGGTAGTTGTGTAGAAATGATTGAAAAGTATGGTAGTTTGTATAGAAAAATGTGAAAAAATAATTAAAAAATAGAGTAGTTATGAAGAGTGAAAAGTTTTGGGTTGAAAAGTTTTAATTGACAAGTTTTGGCCCCAAACAAACACACCCAAAATGGTACAAAATCAATGTAATAAAATTGTTCAATATAAATATCAAAAATTTTTTGATGAAGAAACTTTTGAACTATTGTCACAAAAAAGAGTCATTACCGAGGAGACTTTGAATGAGCAAGGGTGGGTTTCCCCATCGAAATTTACAAGAATCAACGTCTTTTAATGTTAGATCTGCCAGAGCATGGGCCATCCTATTGTCCTCTCTTACATGTGATGGTATGATAGTTCCTCTACATAGTTTGCTAGTCTCTTTATCTCTTGGATTTCGGCTCCAACTGGTAAAACAATATTCCAGTTTAAACCATCTAAAGTATGATTTTTATATGGATAATTGCATAAAGTATCAAACAATTCTAATACGTATGAGACCTATTTTGCACCGTATATATATTTGAGCTCTGCTTTAATGTAACTAGGTTACATAGAAGCGGAGTCACGTAATCCTTTTGAATTTTAAAATTTTGATCTTTGATAGAAAATCTAATTAATTTAGTGTAACATCATTTGTTTAATTAAGAGACTAAATTTCATTCAAATCAAATACGTACATGACAACATTTGCTTAAATATACATATATATTCATGTATAAATTATGAAAAATGCTTAGATTTATTTACACATGTATTAGAATGTAATAATATTTTATAGAATTATTTATCCACATATAATTAATATTTTAGACGGTTTAGATGTTGAAAATATTATTTTAAAATTGATATTTTAACATTAAATTATTTTATTATATTAATTTTACACAGTTATAAATGAGACTCATATACAATGATACTAAACAAATAAGAGAGTTTTCATAATATAAATAATGCTAAATACAATGAATGGAGTAAAATTTTCATCAATTATCGAGATTTTAAAAATGGAGAGGATTACATATAAAAGAGGTTTCATGAAGCGGAGCCCTATATATAAAACAAATATGGCCTACTCACATCTTGGATGAAGATGACTTTTAGTCTCATGATAAAACTAATAATGTTGAATAATGTGAGGAGTTGATTTTTGATTCCATCGTCAAAGATTCAAAATGAGCCTAATCCACGAGGTCGCATGGAAAACTTTAGTGTAACCCGGGTTAGACTGAAGTGGGACCCTTCTTTGCTAGCTTCTACTGCTCATGCCAACTTAACTTAAAAATAATTAATCTTGCTTATATTTCTTTTCCTTGAACCAGCACTTGAAGACTGCTAACATGAGCATCACTTCAGTTCTTTTTCTCAAAGATGAAATTTCCATTGCCAGTGCAGGGGCAGTGGACAGGTAACCACAAGCTTTATCATGTTTTTAACCATTTTTAGAAAGCTCATTTATTGGTGATTTTCCAACAAAATAGTGTTAAATCACAAGCTCAACTATCCACCCATAAAGGTTATTGGCAATCTTTTGACTGTAGTGCACAAATTTGTTCAGTTATTCACCTTCTGGTTCCCAATTTCAGTGTTTTGAAATTCTGGGATGCACGAAGCTTGAAGGTTCCAGTTGTCCAGACATGTCCTCATATTGAGCAATCTGTAGAAAAGGTCCGTATTCATCATATTGTCTATAAACTGACATGTGCTGCTACTACTGCTTTTTCTCTTATTTATGGATGTTCCTCTCCTGTCTAGGAAAAAGTCCAGCATGGTATATCTTCCCTATCTCAGGATTCCACCGGTGTATTTCTTGCAGCTTCTTGTATGGACAATAGGTATTCAAGCCTTCTTAATTTTCTTGCAAATCACAGGACTTTGTATTGTGGAGTAGATATTCTCTCGGGCAATAGTTCACATCTCGTTTTGTTTCCTGTCAGTATTTACTTATACAATGCACTTCAGCTTGATAAGGGTCCTCTGAAAACCTTCTCAGGCAGCCGAATCGAGTCATTTTATGTAAAGGTAATCTGTAATCATTTACTATAGCGATACAATTATCCAAACTACTCGTTGATTATGGTGTGTGGCTGATGCTTTAATGTCCTAATAATTCTACCATTCAACTGCAGTCAGCAATCAGCCACGATGCTTCTCACATTCTTGGTGGTTCTAGTGATGGAAATGCTTACATTTGGCAGGTGTTTCTTAAATTTCTTCTGCAACATGTATCTCTTTTTCTGCTATCAGTTTCTTAGATTCAAATGCGAATTTTCAAATGTGATAGGTAAAGAGACCTGAAGTGGGTCCCACCATCTTGAAAGGACACGAAGGGGAAGTTAGTGCTGTCTCTTGGTACGCATACTGATGAAATGATAGTTAACACTGAATCGGAAATGATGGTTAAACACTGAATCTATACGCTGTTTGATTCTGAAACATGCAATTTCTCATCTAAGACTTCAAACTTCCAGGTGCCCGTCAGAGATTGGAAAGATAGCGACAGCTGCTGATGATTTCATGGTAGGATTTCCCCTACCAGTTTCTTTAATATTCTAGTCCTTTCTGTCTAATCAATTTGAATTAGCTTCTATGTGAGATCAAGGATATTCATATCATGGGCCTCGCAAGAACGTGATCTCATCTAACCACCAATAGCATCAACTTCTTGTCTCTGTTTTTCTCATAAAACTGTGCATGCCTAATGTCAAATGGTTATTTCAGGTATTCGTTTTTGTCTAGATGATGATTCTTCTGAATATCTGAATGTTTTGAGGATGAAGATAATTTGCACATTTTTAGTCCCCGTTCGCTACCTTGGATCTTTGGATCCTGCGAGCAGGGTTTTCTTGAAAGTACTTTTGTCCGAGCCTCTCACCATGCTTTACTTGGCAGGTGCGCATCTGGAATACTGAGAAGGGTGATTGCTCGTATACAACGTCTCCATCCTGCATGCGAAGGAGAGTAACTGCAATTCCAAGCATTGAGTGTAGAAGGCTATTCGTGGATGACCCTACATCAGACCCTGCAACCGTCAGCAGCTCCTCTCCCACAGCAGAGTCATCGATCACTTATCAGTCTCCTAATCAAATCAAAACTCCTGAAATTGGTACTCCAAACTGTGTGAGAAAGTGGTGTCTTTCAGACAAGTCTTTGGATTCGGAGACACAAAAGACCCCAGAGGACGCGATGAAAAGCCCATCTTCTGTCCTCAACCCACCATCCTCCTTGAAAAGGAGAACTATTCGGGACTATTTTATAGCAGGCTCATGAAACATGGGAATTGTGAAATCCCTCTCCCTCCCTTTCCGCCTGTCCTTTTTTTCTTTTTTTTTTTTATTGGGCGGGAACAACCTGAACAGGACCAAAACAACAGGTTTGGCTGTCATCTTATGCAGCTTGCAATTCTTGTAGGTATGTGAAACGACACTTAATTCATACCCTTCATGTTGGATGTCTTCAGTTTTCAAAATTTATTTTTATCTGCTTAACGTGACATTGTATGGTTTTTGCAGGCCAGTAGTTATAGGCGTATAGATGGATTTTTTTGCTGTTTTGTTATTGTTGACCTATACAACTTGAAGACGTTACGAAGGCAGATAAAGAATTCTTTCGTCATTGATCCATACTTCTGAAGACGCGGAGGCAAATGGTACTACTATTGCTAGATAAATAGTCTTATGCAGATATATTTCGTAGTCAACACGAGGACCAACTTTTGGCAGGTGATCCTTATGGCCTAAGGACCAACTTTTTGGTCATGGCGCAGTGATAGAGTACTTTATGTAACTGGCCGTAAATCTCTAACCGTTGTAATATCTCATCAACACATGTGAGAGAAAGGCAAATGGCAAAAAGTTATGTTATTTGTGTTCCCTTTTCGTAGATTACCAAAATATGTAGCATATACATTCGATCGAAATAGTTAGAAATAATACAAGTAGATGGATGATTCTAAGTATAATTTCTGGCACGGATCTTATTCAAATTGTCATATTCGGCTCAAAACGAAATTTTCCTCCTGAATATTTAGCAACCTCGACCTTGAATTGGAATCCTGCATTTGAATTTTGTGTGAGATGCTTTCAAGCTACGTGTAGGCAAGCAAGCAAGTACATGGCGTTCCACTGGCTTACAGGTTCTCCCATAAACGCGGACGCTTCCGCATTTTCTATTTAACCACTAGGGATCAATTGCAGGTCTGTAGAGGTTGATATTATAGTAGTGTTGTTTCCGTGCCCTTGTATTCATCAATAGATCAAGTCAAGAACAACATGTGACAACCTAAAATAGCATTTGCCCCCTCAAGCTCAACTTAAAAAAATAATTTGGATGGGCATTTCTTTATTTTCTTTGCTTCTCTCTGAACTCTCACAGCCTCATCATACCATTCTCAGAACCAAACAATTGCACTGTATTATTGTCAAATCCAACCTCTCCAATGATCCCTTTTATGCCACTAAAATACTCCGGTTCTATGCTATCAACAGCGACCTCTCTGCTGCTCGACATTTGTTTGATCAAATTCCCAAGAGAACGGTCTTCCTATGGAACGCCTTGATAAGGGCATATGCCCGGGCTCACAAATTCAACAGCATGGCATTGCTCTTCAATTGCATGCGGCATTCGGACACAAACCCTGATAGCTTTACTTTTGCCTGTGTGGCCCGCGCAATGTCTGAGCAGCTTGACCAACTAGGTGTGAAGATGGTTCATGGATGCACCACCATCTCTGGATTGGAATCTGATCCTATTGCCGGTAGCGCCCTTGTGAGTGCTTATTCAAAACTCGGACTCATCAACGATGCTCGCTCCATTTTCGATAGGATTGTTGAACCGGACTTGGTCACATGGAATTCAATGGTGACGGGTTATGGGGGTAATGGGTTTTGGCAAGAAGGTCTCGCACTGTTGAATAGAATGCGAAATTCGCGAAAAATGCCCGATGGGTATACCATGGTTGGTATGATTTCGTGCTTTGGTAGTCCGGATTTGCTTGAAAGTGCTCAAGCAATACACGGGCTATGCATGAAAACTGGGTTTGATTCAAGCGCACATGCGGGGAGTGCCCTTGTAAGCATGTATGCAAGGTGTGGGTGCTTGAACTCTGCTCGCGAGATTTTTAACAGCCTATGCGAGCGTGATTTGGTTTCGTGGTCTACATTGATAACCGCGCTTTCAAACTCGGGTGAGTGCCAAGAGGCCGTGCTATTATTCAGAAAGATGAGTACTGCCAGTCAAGATGTAGACCCAATTTTAGTTTCTAGCATGCTGTCTGCATGTGCCCGGTCGGTGATGGTTGGGCCAGGCAAGGAGATACATGCTCGCGCCGTTCGTTGTGGATTTGAGTTCGATGTCAAGGTTTCGTCTGCTCTTATAGACATGTACGCCAAGTGCGGCTTCCCTGATTTGAGCCTGCGGATTTTTGAAAGGATGACAAAAAGGAATGCCATTTCATACAATTCGATAATTATGGGTCTCGGGTCGCATGGATTTGGGCAGCTGGTTATTGAAATATTCGATGATATGCTGCAAAGTGGTCTTCAACCGGACCAATCAACGTTCTCAGCTCTACTTTCCGCTTGCTGCCATGCTGGGCTTGTCAGAGACGGTCGGGATTTCTTCAGAAGAATGAAATGCGAGTTTGGTATTATGCCAGGAATTGAGCATTACGTATACATGGTGAAACTTCTGGGGATGGCTGGAGAGTTGGAAGACGCTTACAAGCTGATCGAGCAGATGCCGATATTGCCAGATTCGGGTGTTTGGGGTGCTCTATTATCTTGCTGCGACATGCATGGCAATTCCGAACTCGGTGAGATTGCAGCCCGTCGGCTTTTCGAGATAGAACCGACGAAACCTGCTTACAAAGTCATGCTTTCTAACGTTTATGCTGTCAATGGAAGGTGGGACGATGTAAGAAACGTCAGGAGTAAGATGTTGGAAGGAGGATTGAGAAAAATTCCTGGAGTTAGCTGGATCGAATAAGCGTGGGGTCTTGCGGAAACAGATGGTGCACTGCACGGGGACGCAATTCCATATTGATCACTGAATTCAGCGGGATTTCGGTTTTGCTCGTTTTGGTGCAAGCTCACGTACCGAGACATGAAATTCCGTACACCAAAAGAGTTTATCATGCTTTGTGGGCCGCCATAGGCGTATCAGAGTCTGGATGACTAGGGATTAATGTGGATCCGAAAATAATAAATTATATTAGAAATCAAGACGTATGATAGATTGGATGAAAAGTAATTATTGTATACTGTGATTTAAGAAATTATATTAGAAAAATGGAATAAATGTCGTTATATATTTCAACCTGAGGACCTAAACGGCAAACTTGTCATTTTAAGCTTATGCATTTTTCATGGTATGTTTGATTAGAGATAAATTTTTTTGAAAAAGTGTTCTGAAAAAAGTTGTCAGGTTGATAGAAAATAATGTGACATGATAGAGATAATGATGGAGTATAAATAGAATAAAACTAAAATAAATATGTTAGTTGTATGACAGTTGAGTGAAAATAATTGAAAAGTAAGGTTATTCACATAGAAAAATGTGAAAAAAATAATTAAAAAATAAAATAATTATAAAAAGAAAAAAATTTTAATTGACATTTTTTATATCCAATCAAACCCATCCAATTTTACACTTGGACATGAGTTTTTGATGTGACCAAATATCGAACGTATTTTTTGAAAATGGAACATTTGCGGGAGCAATTGCACCACTAAATTTAAAAAATTATGAAATTCTTCTTAAAATTTTGAATATATTTCAAAATATTAATGATTTTGACATGATTAGCTCCTCAGAAATAATAATATAATTGCCGCCACTTGCAAAAGGTCCTGATTTACAACTGGGGCCCACCATCAGCGTCCTTCCGCCGGGTCTCTCTCTCGCGCGCGCGCTCTATATAAACCAGAATAGAAATGGCTCCTCTGCTTTTGACGTTGTTAGCTATCGATCGAGCAATGGCAGGAGATCTCCCTGTCACAGCCGTCACTGGAGGGATTCAAGACGAAGATCTCGGCAGATACCAGTGGGAAACCCAAGTCTCCCGATTTTTCCGCTATCCTCGCGTCTCTCACATTCCTTCGACTCGCAAGCTCAAGCCCCGCTTCGCAAGCAGGAGTGGTTGTTACGTAAATGATGGCATATGGATCTCCTCCTCGTCTGCCGCCCTCCTCCATCTCCTCACTAATCCACCGGCCATCCTATCTGTCTCGTTTCAAGGAGCGATCCACGTGAGTTGATATATGTCTACGCCTTATCTGACGCTATTCCTCTTACCGTTTCTAAATTTCACGGTATTTTCGGTGATTTCCGAAATATTTTTAGAAGATCTAAACAGCTTCATTTCTGTTTGCGTTTTCACCGTTCGCACTGTCGCATGCTTCTGAACTTCTAAATTATCTTATGTTATTTTCTGCTGGATACCTCGCTGCTCTGATGTTGTCTATAAACTTTCTTCTAGCTCTTTTTCGTCTTAGTCCATGCTTCCGACCTTTTATTTCTGGTCCATGCTTATTGTTTAATCTTAGATTTCGAGTAATGGCTTTGGAAGATGTTCTTAAAACTAGACCGCAGTGAAAATCAAAATGATCTTGAATTGATTGCCCCCGCAATTTCTGTGATGCAGGAAGAACACTTCGTTTCTGATCTCCATTTCTCCTGGCCACAAATATCATGTGGTGCTGAATGCCCTATCAGGGGAAGCAGGGTCGTGTTCGTCAGCTATAGAGATTCTGCTAACCAGGCATGATTGTCGAATATATCGGTGTTTCCAGTTTTATCTGTTATTTATTCACATTAGAACTTTCGTTCCTCATAAACTAAAATGGCATTGTGAAAAACAGATCCAGAAGTTTGCCTTGAGGTTCTTTTCATTTCAAGATGCACAAACCTTCTTGGATGTGGTGGAGGTGAAACATTTATTTCCCCTTGTAAAAGGAGACACGTACTTTTCTTAAAAATTTGTTCGCAGAAAACGTTGGTCAGTATTTGAATGCAGATGAACGGCTTGCCGATGCTCTCTTCCAGATTTTGATAATTTCACCGTCACTAGCTTTATCCTTAGTCAGCTCTTGATCTACTAGACCAAAATTTAAAGTGCCCATCGTGGAAGGCATCATCTTATGCTAATGTTTCTAATCCAGAAAGGAAGTTCATACATGTTTCTTCAGCATTGTTTGAAGTTTTCTAAAATCTCCAGCAAATCAGTTATTAAGTGAATACCGTGAGGCTTTGTTAGAGCAATCAGAAACTGGTTGTCTCCAGCAAGTATCAAGAAATAGAATATTATGGAAGCTTCAGGTCCCAGTACCATTTTTATATGTGCTACTGATTGGCTACTCTGCTCTGCTAAGTAGTGCGATTTGACTAGTGAGGTCCTATGAGACATAAATGGCTGTTGGAAGTCCCAGCAAGTAAATGACAGTGAAGTAGAAATATTCCCTCTCAATAAAAATCTTGAAGAAGGCAGACAGCCTTTAGTTATAGTTAGACCAGGCTCTCTTTTATGAAACAACTCTTTCATGTAATGCCTTACATTTTTTAAATTTTGATGATTGATGGAAAATCCACTCAATCTATTGTATTTAGTATCATTTATATTATCACGGAAATTCTCTTATTTTGTTTAGTATTATTGTATATAGGCCCAATTTATAAATGAGTAAAACGGAAGAAAATAATTTAATACTAAAAAAAATTTTAAGTAATATTTTTTCAACATCTAAACCATCTAAAATATCATTACCATGTAGATAAATGATTATATAAAATATTATTATATTTTAATATATATATGTGAATGGATCTAAATATTTATCCTAATTTACGCATAAATATATATTTTTGAGCAAATGTGTCATTTAGACATATTTGATTTGACTAAAACTTGGTCTTTTATATAAACAAATAATTTTAAATAAAATGAATGCATTAGATTTTAAATCAATGAGCAACATCTTAAAAATTGGAGGGGTTATGTAGAAGCAAAGCCCAAGTTTGATTGATGTTTCAAATTAACTTTCTCTTCTTGCCAATTGCATTTTGAATCTTTCTTTTTCCAGGAAATCTTGAATAGCAGCCTCAACATGGAATATCCCAGAGAGAGTGATGGATGTAACAAGTCATCCCACTTAGAGGATACAGCTTCAAATGAAATCTTGCACTATAGGTGGAAGCCATGCAGCTATTTCATTATTATTATTATTACGCAACTGGACGAGGATACTATTTTTTTTTCCCACTTAAATGTACTCAGATATGCAAAAAATAGCATGAACATGTTGCTTTAGCATTTCTAAATGCTCTCATATTTGCAGAGCTGAAGGTATGGGCTTCACAGATATGACTATTGGTTATCAACCAGAGATGCCAACTTCGAGTTTTGAAGGCGAGCAGCATGTGCATTTGCAGTCACTGTTACCAGCTTACAATGTGGATTCTGTTGTCTCATCTTTAATTCCTATCTTTGCCTCACTGACAAGGAGCTGTTCGGCGGAAAATTTCAAAGGTATCTAATCTGCTTTGGAAAATGCTTTACTTTGTCATATTTTCGGTTGGTTTTCTTGCATAAAATGAATAAAAATTTTGCGAAATAGCTTTTGAGTGACTTGATCTTGTGGGCTGGAAAAGCGCCTCTGTTTCTTGAAAATCACTAACGTTGGTAGTTCACTTGGGGAGTCGTTTCGGTTGAGCAAGCTTCAAATCTATTTCAACTGGAATAAATGTCTCTCCTGGATATCATACCATTTTATGTTTTTATGTTGATTCATTGATTCCTTTGGAGCGTCATCAGCTGAAAAAAAATAAAATTTTGGCTTTCCATTGTAGGCATTGATTTTTGCTGGGATTTATTTTGAATAAATTCTGTTTGGTTGTGGTTCGGCTTTTTTCTTTTCTGGTTTACTCCGTCTGAAGAAATACTTCAGCATTTGTTGCTTGAGTATTTACATGTCTTTTTGGGCACACATTCTTGCTGCATTTCTAAACCGTCTGTCTTTAATTTCTAACATTTTGATATCATGTCATCTGGGCCTGCATACTGCAGAGGGATGAGTCGGATGACATAATCTACCTGAAAATACTCCAAAAGTTGTTCCAGTTGCTGTGACTTTGTTTTCAATCTCTTATCTTTCTTTCGATAAGAATTGCAAAGCCATCTTTTAAGCCTCGGTCTTATTGTAGCCGTATTACCTGCAAATTGAGTTGACTCATATCCATACCCAACACAATTCATTGACAAGGGTGGATGGAGGTTTGGGACAATAGATGTCTACTATAATATCTTTCACCCTTTCCACGGGATTCTCCTCTGAGCCAAGTTAATGAATATTGCAGAGGCATTGAAGATGCCAATGGATGCAGATTTCCTGTCCAGAATGATGGTAATTGCTTGGTTGTTTATCTATTTAAAATTTCGACGAAGTGTTTCTTCAGCTGATAAATGTGCTTTTGCCTCCTTTTTGTTACAGAGATACTTGTCAGATTCTTCATTTCTTGGTATGCCCCTCATCTTTTCATGCATGGGCTAATTTCTAGGAAACATGGGACAGGGTTCGAGCTCATGAAGTAATCTTGGCAGCCCGTGGGAAATACTGGGTCTGACCTTTACACAAAATCAACTGTCAATGGCGTCTGTTAAATGGGCATAATAATAACTGATGACTCTGGCTTGAGCTCTTCATCTATTAGTGGAGTATGTTCAATGGGCATGACCTGGCAGTTTGGCTTGCAACTCTTACTTCCACCCAAATCCCAATAGACTATGGACGCTACACTGGGAGGAAGAATTATTAGGCCTCGTTTGGCCGAGCGTCAGTCTCGGCTTTATGTCTAGTTTCCTGATGAAGCCTTAGTAAATTTTTTTTGCGGTTGTTCCCACCCTCTAGTTCCGATGTCTCTTTTGTAAAATTTCCCATCCTCGGGTTCTGAGTGATCGACTGCTTTTGTTCTTGGCAGATATGCTGGATAAAGTGGAGAAAATAATTGATGATATGGGAGTCAATTTGCTGCATTACTCCCATCCAGCTTGCTTCTGAAAGGTTCCCCGTCTACCGTCTACCTTCCCTTCTAAGAAGGTAGACGGTGTCGAAGCCAAATTGAACTGCCTCAGAGCCATCCTCTGCCCTTTTATTTTCCAGTTGATTTAGGTTAGTTGTTACCAGTCTTATGATTGTGTCCATTCGCTGAATGTACAAGCTATAGATTTTGTTAATAAGGAATGCAGATACATGACCAACCATTGTTTAGGCTGAAGTTGATTTGCAACATGGGTTTGGGCCCATTATGAAAACCGACCGTGCGCGATGGCATCTCACCATTTGATTTGTAATATAACACTAATTGTAAGCTGATCGGCACTTGTAAATTCTGATGGATGAGCCCTCTACAATCTACAACCGCGTGTATTCGCTAGACAAAAGTTTTGAAAATAGCAGTGTGTTGATTGTTTGGTGGCATTCCTTGGGAGCTCAGCTTCCTGTCAGCAAATGGGTAATTTTCATGGGTGCCTTGATGATATTGCATAAATTTAATGTTTGCCAAAAGCATCCTGCGAGCTTGTTCTTATTCAATGATGCTACAGTACGCCAAGCAGTGGCCCATTGAAATCGTTGCGAACAAACAGAATTACTTGGAAAACATCTAAACCTTAAAATTCGAACTGTAAACCTTCTATTTTGCATTTTTATCATATTATAAGTCTTTGGAGGCGTTCTTGTTAATTCACGCTGATTATACCGCCACAATTTCCAGATCAGTGGCTGACAGATTTAATATGAAGTGTATCAAGGGGATTCACGAAAGATGAAACAAACTCGCAAACAGGCAGCTTGTAAGAGGCAAAATTGTGGTGTGTGAGGTGATCAAAACCATTGCACAAGATAATCGCCATAATTTCCAGATCATTTTCTGACAGATATGATATGAAGTGTATCAGGGGGAATAAAATGGCAAACAGTGTTGACTTTGGGTTTCCTCCCACGTGGAGATGGCCCACAAGAAAAGAAAAAAAAAATCTTTCTTTTACGACGGTGGTTGTCCGTTTTTCTTTTGGCGCCCGTCGTTTTTTTTTTCTCCTCTCTCTCTCGTTTTCCTTTCCGTCTTTTTCGCTCTGGTTTCTTTTCTCTCCGCAACGTCTGTTCGTCGTCTTCGGCGAGATCTATCATCGGAGAACGCTGCGGTAAGAAGATTTGCAGTTACAAACAGAGCTGGACAGAAACAGGGAGGTTTCGAGCAGTTTTCTTCAAAGAGAGATATCTCTTTGATCTACCGTCCGATTGAGCTGATTTTTGGACAGGTCCTTCTTCGCTCGTGGTTCTACAATCTGACCATTGTGATCGTTGAACAGGAATCTCAGGAGAGAGATACACACCCAGAACAGAGGATTCGAGTTTGTGTAATCCTAACTCTTTTGTTCTTCTTGTTGATTCTACATGTGTTGTCAAGATTAGTTAATCTTGAGATTGATGCATTATATGCTTCTAGCTTAGCTAAAGAGAACATTGTGTATTCCCATTATATTTTGATAGTGGAGATTTCAGAGGACCCGTGGTTTTTACTCCTTAAGTCAAGGAGGTTTTCCACGTAAAATTCTTGGTGTTCTTGTGATTGTGATTGAAATTGTGCTTGTGTTTATTGCTGCTCTACAGAATTGCTTCCTGTTAGGTTCACACAAGAGAGGATAAATATTATTTATTGTTATCAGAACAGGTTTTATCCCATCAAACAGGTCGCTCGTAAGAGGCAAAATTGTGGTGTGTGAGGTGATCAAAACAATTGCAACCTATGGTTGGTATCTGTGTCATGCCCTGCACAAAGTTTCTCACGACGTGGCCCATTGATGTTTTAGTTGCCGAGAAGTGAGAACAATGACGCCGGTGATGGATTGATGGGGACTCATCCTATACGTGCCTATCGTAGTGGTGTTATGCTACAAACTTGGTTGTGGATTAAAGCCTAATGGAAATGGTTTTGATGGATGCATTTCTTTGCCAACGCAATGACGTACTTCACCATTTGGAGGAGAATGAAAGGATAATGGTCATGGATCGGACTCTTCCATCCTGCATAGATCATGATCTGTTAGCGAAGTTTCTCCACCCAAATTGGCTCACCCAGAGATTCAATCGCCGGGGTGGGGGGGCGTGGCAGGCTAGATAGCGAAGCGACACATGCTTCGGATCTCCCCTTCACTCCCCGTCAGCACCTCCAGCTCGCTCAGTTTTACCATTGCCTTCCCAAACTCCATTGCCCACCTATCCTGATGCAGCGCAAAGTACTTCACCAGCTTCCTTATACTCTTGTCTTTCATCAGCTCCAGATCAGATGAGAGCAGTGCTTTCCCGGCCCTTAGGCCCACGTAGTATTGGTTGTCGAGTTTGTTGCTGGTGATGGAGTCGAGCATGGCAGCGGGTTTTTCGTTCTCGTCCAAAGGTTGAAGAAGGTCCTTGGCAGAGCACAGGGACTTTAAGTATTCGGCATAGGCGGGGTCGAGGAGGGGGTCTTGGGGTTGGGCGAGGCTGTAGTTATACAGCCGCTTTCGAAAATGTTTGCAGCGTGAGCGGCCGACGGAGTGGCCTCCGGAGAGCACGACCATTTCCTGAATGGTGAAGCCCTTGGCGAGAAAGCGTCCGGTGAGGACGTCGATGGCGTTGAAGGGCGCTGGGATCTGTTCGTTGGCTTCCCACTCCAAGGAGATGAGGCCGTCGCGGCGGCCGGTGGAGAGCTCGTAGCGCGGAAGGCCCACCAAGACGGTGGCGTCGCGGGCGGCCAACATGAGGATGTCGGCGCAGGAGACGGTGCTGGGGCACAGCTCCTCCAGAGCCTGTTTGATCTCGTCGATGATCTCCACCCCGTGGATGCCGATGTTCCCTGGGGAATTCTTCTCCACGGAGTTGCCGATTTGAGAGGCGTCCAGCAGGATGGAGGCGTCACACCCCTGTTTATTTGTTCGCAAGTTTTCAACGCCAAAACCATTCCAAATCAGAAACCTGACCTGCCTGCATGCGATATATTGCAATGCATGCATGCTGTAAAATATTTGATATTCCACGGACATATGCTCTTTTATATATGCTAAGTATATAATAATAACTTTGCCAAGACACTCAAGAAAATCAGAAATCGAAAATCAAAAGCTTTCAGCAAGATTCAATACCACATGTAAGGAATTTGGAAATCTACCGAGCTATCATATTATATAAAGCATGGAGATAATAAAGTAGGTGGTTTGGCTTTGCAAACATCTGCTTCTGATTTATTTTCTAGCTTTTTTTTTTTTTTTGGTCTTGAAAATTGGGAAGAAAATTCCACTAGACTTTCAAGATGAGAGAACAGGAAATTTAATTTATGGATTTGACAGCGCACCAATTAATTAATTAATTTTAATTACCTTCGAAAATGACCTTAACCGAGATTAAAATTATAAGGATAAAAAAAAGTGCAGAAATTCAATAATATATATCCACATTGAGCAGGCCTGGCACAACGACGTTAATTATTCTCCTCTCCGATCCAATTAATTAATTAGGTAGGTAGAAGAGAGAGAGAGAGAGAGGCTAGGGAATTTTAGGGGGGGAAAAACATACTTGAACGAAACAGTCATGAAATGCGAGACGCAAGAGGCCTGGAGCAGCGGCTGGATCTTTCATGACGTGGTCGGTGACAGTTCGGTTGACAACATCATATAACATTGGGCAGCTGGAGGCGTAGAAATCCTTCTGCAACTGACCACGAACGGTAGCACATTGTGTGAAGGCAATGAGGAGGAGGAGGAGGAGGTGGCCCCACACGAATGGTTTCTGCATCTGTACAGAAAGAGCGAGCGAAAGAGTTCAAGATCGATAGAGAAAGGTTACGTATTAGCGTTTTAGCATGCCGATTGAAAATGGTAAAAGGGGAGAGTTTTAGACGTAGAAGAGAGTGAATGGGCGGGCGAATGTGGCGGAGCGGGCATCGAAGGAGAGTCGTACGTCACGTCGTCGTAAATTGGCTTTGGAGATGTTGGCGGATTCATTTCTCATTTCGCCTTCTCGACAACGAACGACGTGAGCGGAAAAGGAAACGGTTACGTTTGTTGCTGGGTCTGGCCTGGCCTGGCCTGCGCCGCACGTGCGTGGTTTGGTGAAGGACACGAGGGAAGTATGTTCTCCTCCCACTCATTTTTTCCTTGGGACCCTTGACTCTTTGACTTTGAGTCCGGGACTCCATGCGCCCTCTGTTCGTTGGAAACGGAGTCTCCATTTCCTTCCGCGCTTATTAGTGGGATCTCTTATTTTTTTAATATATAATAATTTATTTTTCCTTTTCAATTTTATTTCCCAATTCTTAATAAAATTTCTTATTTTCCAGTACATTTTCTTATTTTATTCACGACTCGTTCGGTCCAATCATATCCTCCCAAATATGCCATTACGGTTATGATCTAGTGCATGCGCTTCTTTACGATGGGGAATGGAATGAATACGATTGTATTAAAGTAGAAATAATGTAAAGATAGATAGGGAGGTAGAACAAAGTACTAAAAATGGAAAAAAGTAGTTGGATAATTAATATATTGATTTTTTAGCATTCTCCATTTATCATTCTGATTCTTCTTTAAACAAAATTGTTATTCTATTGATGGTTACTTATTTGAGATGTGATCTCATGTGTCTGGCCGTGCGGGACTTTTTTTTTTTTTTTTATAAATATATAAAACTAGATGTATTTAATCTATAAATCAAGTTTTACCATTTTAGATGTTTTTAAGTATTTTTTATTTTTAAACATAATGACATTTTTCGTAATTTTTAAAAGTATCCAAAATGGTAAATTTTGATTTATAGGTTAAATACACTAAAATTTACATATGTATAAAAAATCTAAAAAAGTATTTGTAGGAAATCCTACGGCCGGCCGCATGGGAACACCTCTCTACTTATTTATGATATCAAAAATCATTTTACTTGGAAAATTATATGTTTCAATATCTTTTGAGAGGTGGAGATATGAGTATGACATAAAATTTTTTGAATAAAATTTACATGTGATCATCTTTGCTTTTTTCTATTCCAAGGAAAATCAGCCATCCCAACTTTCTTACTTTCAGTCATTGCTATTTCTTTCCTTTCGCTTCGATGAAGCAATCATTGCTATTTCGATTTTTATGACTCTTCCAATATTATTGTCGGTGTTTTCTTAAAAAATATTTAAAAATCCCTTGTCCCATTACATCGCTAATCAACGTTATTTATTTCATCTTAAACATCCTCTTCGATCCATCCCGTGAGTTGATTCTACGAAAAAAAAAAAAAAACATTTGATTTTGCGTGTCCATACCATGGAAGGAATAACCCGTTGAAAAATAATAATAAATATTCGATTGTCGGTGGCTTCAAGCATTAAGTAAACAATAAAATCCTCAAGTTTAAAAGGGTAATCGAATCGGATTGTTAGACGACCAGGGAATCCAAATCATATTAATTGTTTGGTAATTTGGTAATGGTATGAGAAAATGAAAGAAACAAGAACAAGATCAGGGTTCACTTTTAGTTACTACTATTAATGAAAATATAATAAATAGATCAATCCAATAGAACCTATTGGTTGAATTCTTTCACGTTAAGTCGTTATAGCTAGATATAGTCCGAGAAATAGACACAAGCATGCCGCCTTAGCTTGCTCTCTCAGATGCTATGCAAGAAGGAATATGCCCAAATCTTATCTGGCCAACCACGGTCGTAAAACTTGGAAACTTTTCCCCAAAATGATAAGAACTTTTGAAGAAATTACATAAAAGCAAACTCATATAACCCTTTCAAAATCTAAAATTTTAATCTTTAATAAAAAAATCCAATCCATTCATTATATTTAATGTCATTTATTTATCTAGAAAATCAAATTTCATCTCAATCAAGTATATTTATGATCTACATATGTTAAAATATATATATATATATATATATATATATTCATGTGTAAATTATAAAAAATGCTTAAATCTATTTACACATATATTAGAATGTAATAATACATTATAAAATCGTGTATTCACATAAAAATGATATTTTAAATGGTTTAAATGTTAAAAATATTACTTTAAAATTAATATTTTAGCATTTTTCATAATTTACACATAAATATATATTTTTTCTAAAAAATGTGGTCCATAAACATACTTGATTGCGATAAAATTTGATCATCTAGATAAACAAATAATATTAAATACAATGAATTGATTAAATTTTCTATCAAAGATCAAAATCTTATATTTTGAAGGGGTCATACGAGTCCGCTTCTATGTAAACTGATTACATAAAAGCGAAGCCCATAAACACACACACACCATAATTAAAAACTCCATCTAAGTCAATCTCGGGGGCAAAAAACAAACTAAAATTTTTTTAAAAATCAGACATGAAGCAACAGAAATTCTGAGTAAATCCATATATCCATATCAGACACTGTTATAGCTATTCATAACAAGACTCGCAGCATCTAAGCCAATCTTGAGATAAACCTTGTACCTCTCCACCCAGACACAAAAAAAAAAAGGTCCTTCATTTGATCACGGATCACAAAACAACGAATTTTAATCTTTCGTGATCACAAAACAAAGAATTTTAATCTTTCTTCTGCTTGCTTTTTGTGCCCTAAAGGTGTTTGTCTTTCTGTATCGCAGCTTGGCTGATCAATGAGCTGGATCACATGCCACACAAAATTTTGTCGCTCGTCTAACCTGATAAACATGAGTAGTGGAAGGAACGCATGCTCCAACTAAATACCTAGTGAAAAATATGGTTCCAATTAACTGACCTATGGAGATGCCTCAATGGCATTTATCTAATTGTGAATATATAGTTCTTGTTTTGTAACAAAGAAGCAGCCAATAGAACTCCCAGGCTCCATAATGAACTGCTCCTGGAAGGTTCCCATCCGTCTGCTGGCAATATCAATGGAGATATCTTGGAAGCTTGGCATGCCCTCTGCCTGCACACCATCTCCACAAATAAGAAAATGGGTCCCAGTAATGAGTGATCCTGACACGCGGATGGCAACTCCGTATTGCCCATGTAAACGGCACTGTAGTTTCTCTACGACATGGATGAGTTTCTCATGGGGCCGATCACCTGCCAATGTTCTTCGTATGTCTGATAGTGTATTGAATATGTCATTAGCGCCAACTGAAATTTTCTCCGAGAAACTGGGACATTTAAACAAAGATTGGTGTTAGCAAACACAAGCAACTTCTGGTAGCTGGTAGGGGTATTAGAGTTACGTCTCAGAATCGAAGGTTCCTTTCTTGGAAAATACATAGCAAATGATTGAAACAGTCTGCCTAATAACCAATAGCCGTACCTGAAGGTTGAAACTTGATTATACAAGGTTTTTGCATGATGCCAAAGTTCATCAGACCCATCGAAAAGCATGTAATAGTGAACCGTAAGCATCTGCAGCAGTTGGAATGGAGTTTAAAAAGCTGTCAAATAACATTTACGGAAAAATAAGGAAAAGCATTTCACATTTCTAGCTTGACGTATAAGCCCATAATAACATGCACCAATGGAGCTCCTACATTCCTTGGAGCATGACAACTTTAACGATTCCATGGCGCTGAAGTGCATTTCCATTCAGGTGCTAAGCTCACATTTTTTTATAGCAAAGAAAACTAAGGATTTCTTTGCAAATAAAGAGATGAATGTTGGAACCATTTGGCTACATTAAAAATTTTGATTGCTGCTGAAACAAGAACATGAAAATTTACAATGTCATGGGACATAATTGAATCCATCAAGATCTTGTTTTTCAATCCTTGAACAACAGTCCTCACCAATAAGTTGGGACAAAAGGAGAAGAAATGAACCCTTGGTCTCTTTCATAAAGTTGGCCAAGTAACACTTACTGGGTCTATTTGCTTTTCAATAAAACTTTTCTCTCCACATTTCTTCATATCTTTCTATACAACTACTCTACTAAGTATTTTTTCGTAACTTTTCATACAATTACCCTATCTATTTTAATTTTATTCTTTTTGCTCCTCATCACTACCCTTACAATGTCATGGGACATAATTGAATCCATCAAGATCTTGTTTTTCAATCCTTGAACAACAGTCCTCACCAATAAGTTGGGACAAAAGGAGAAGAAATGAACCCTTGGTCTCTTTCATAAAGTTGGCCAAGTAACACTTACTGGGTCTATTTGCTTTTCAATAAAACTTTTCTCTCCACATTTCTTCATATCTTTCTATACAACTACTCTACTAAGTATTTTTTCGTAACTTTTCATACAATTACCCTATCTATTTTAATTTTATTCTTTTTGCTCCTCATCACTACCCTTATCATATCACATCACCTCTCCCATTTCAAAAACTTTTCCACCAAGAACTTCTCATTTCAGAAGTTTTATCAAATACCAAACACACTTGATAATCAACATAAACAAAATAATTTCTTAGAAACCCAACCTTCCTCATGCACACCTGAGTAAAGGAAAGAAGGAAAGAAATGAAGAGATCCATATTTAGGATTCAGATCTTCGGTCCTAATATGCTTGATGACTAATGGTGAGTCAAGACTGCTTACCATAGAATGACAACTCAATGAAACAAGAAAATATAGATGCACATAGAACTCACATCTGCTAAATCCTTCAGTCTTTGTGTTGGATCGAAGATACTTCGAACAAATGCTGCAATGTCCACTTGTATATCACTATATTTCCTTATAAATGGATGCGATAACAGCTGCACTACATTCAGAAAAATCATTATTAAAAGATACTGGACAACTCAAAAAAAAAAAGAAAAAAAAAATTCACCTTAAGCAGAAGAGCTATATTTCAAATAGCCAGAATCAACAAACAAAGACCCTAAAAAAAATTAGTAGTTTCCACAAACAAGCCTAAATCACTCGGTATTGAATTTCTCAGGGATAATTCACCAACAATTATTGCTGAATTGAAGGTAACAATCAAAATCTTTTGTTGCAGATTATAACATTTAGTTGCCCATTTACCATGCGCATGTTTGAAACTAGCCATTACTGATGGTATTGGAGCAGTACCAGAATATTGACCAGATGAAAGAAACACAACCAACGGTTAGGATCAGCATTTTCGATCATCCCTAGGCAACAACGTAAGATTGCAAAATTGACATCAGCCTCTGAAATAGACAGAGATAGGCAGGAGTAAGGGGAAGTAAAAGCAATGTATAGTTTGCAAGTGGACAGGATCTTGATTTAACTGATAGATATTGGATTTTTACAACGCATCCAAGTATGAGTCATTTCAACTTTGCCTTGTAAATTATATATTCAGTTGTTATAAAGTTTTGTTCCATCTTAAACTATAAATCAATATGCTTTTCTCAAACTTTTTGCTAGTATTATTTTATTGAAAGTTGACATTTGATTACAAAAATCTATAATTGTACAATATAACATAAACTTGGGACAACACACTCAAGCCGACCCAAGGCACGCCTTTAGCGGGATGTGCACTATGATATCAAGATACTCGTCTGTCGCTTGAATATAAATACAGAAAACTAAAGAGCCATCATGTGTTGACAACAACAACAACAGAAAAAAAGAAAAGAAAAAAAGTTAAATACTGACACAAAAGTGAGATGGGAACAGTATTGATCAGTGGAATAGATAATTGAAAGGTCGTATGTAAGATGTTGACAAGAAAAGAACTGCCTTACCTTCTCAGCCGAAGGTCTTGCATCTGGATCCTTCTGTAAGCAGGCATCTATGAAGGAGCAGAATTCAGGGGAAAACAAATTCTTTGGAGGTGAAGGAGATGGATCATACAAAATCTGTTGATTAACAAAGATTTCATTGCAACTTGGAGTAGTGTGATGCACAAGGGGATAGAATGGGATTAGAAAAAAGAAAAAAGAAAAAAAAAAGTTCTGACTAGAATGGCGAGGCAGATGATAACAATTACACAACATGCAAGATACCATGAAAGTGAAAATATAACAATAAACATGCACATGGAAAGAAACATTACACGGAAGCTACCCAATGGAATTTGCCAGGTTAATATCACCAGACATTACCTGCAACATTAGATTAACTGGTCCTTCACTTGCGGTATATGGAAATTCACCTGTACCGCACTCGAATAAAGCTAGCCCAAGGCTCCAAATGTCTGCTGGATAGGAATAGTTCTCATTTCGAATTCTCTCAGGTGACATATATGTAACAGTACCAACAAAAGTAGCACACTGGAAGCCAAAATAACAACAAAAAATGTTAGGCATGCATCATGAGACTGTCCTTAATGTTCCTGGAGGTATTAATATCCAAAATTTACGGATCTAAGAAATAGATGCATGCCATTAACAATCTCATGCATACCATTGCAACAGAGTTTTCTAGGCCAGCACTTATACCGAAATCAGTGATCTTTGGCTTCCCCTTGAGATTTATAAGCAAATTTGCAGGCTTAATGTCTCTGTGAACCAAATGTCTTACTCCATGCAAATAGCACAATCCCTTGCCAAGGTACAAAAGAAATATTATAAAAAGGAAAGGAAATGGAAAAAGGTAGCGCATGCTATGAGTCATATGATAATGATGTCAGGAGTATAACAGGTAAAACAATGTGAGAAAATGATCCTCACATTTAGAAGTTTCTGAACCATATGCGACAGGATTTCCTCTGGTATAAATTTCCTCACTCGTAAAATATCTGCAAGGGATCCTCCATCCATGTACTCCAACGCTATGCTGATTTGCCCAGAATCAGGACTGTAAAATGCACCATGGAATTCCACTAGACCCTCGTAACAAGGTGCTTCGCAGAGAGTTCTTATCTCATTGAGAAGCTGTTGTCTTTTCTCCTTAAAAGTGCAGAAAACAGAGCTTTTAGGTTGGATCAAGACATTGAGGAACCACAATCATGGCTGTGAAGTTCAATACAAGCCAGGGGCAAGAAATATGAACCTTCTCAAATATGTTAATTCTTTTCAGTGCTAAAATTCGATGAACAGGTATATGGATAGCTCGCTGAACAACACTGCTTGCGCCACAACCTATAGCTCCAAAAACATGCATCTCATGTGAAGCACATTGGTATGTTTTCTCACTAGCATCTGCTTCATCTATCGGCCCAGATGTGCGCTTTTGCAAGCCAAGCTCATTGATATTATATACTCCACAAGATCTGCTCAATAGATTCACTGTCCCGCCATCTGAGACCTTCAAAAAAACGCAGGTGCGGCTGAACAAGGATCCGAGTAAATCCAGAAGGAGCTTTTGGTGCATCAACACTTACCATATATGATGCAGACGGATCCATGCAACTGCCTTCTGAGAGGCCTTTTTCAGCATCAAACAAAGGCCCTAACTTCTTTTTAAGCTCCTCCAGCCCAGCCATGACGATCATGTAATATTTTATAGTCTTGGAATCAACCAATGCCTTTTCTCATGCTTGTTGCATGTGAAGTGACAGTTCATGGCTGTAGCTTGATAACTAAGAACCAAAAGAATTGTGCCAACAGAAGATGTAAAAGAACACTTATTGACAAAAGATTGAGATGCGTATGCATGTACATAGATGACACTACATGTTTTTAGAAATAGATGTAGAATTTGGTACACGGCATGCCAGTTACAATCTGATATGTTGTATCATCCTGCTTCATATTCCCCAATAATCCAACAACCCACCAGAGCAAAAGAGGAGAAACTAAATAGGTGAATTGTGACAAAGGAATGCAAAATCAGCAAAATCAGTGCCAAACTGCCAATAATCGTCTGGAATCAGTTGTAGACACAGTGGTCCAGAAATGCAGTCAATTTATATTAAGGGCCCATAACTGGGCAAGGAAAAATGGCTGGTTAGTACTTTGCTACCAAAATTTCCCAACCTTCTCACTCCCATAACTCCCTAGCATTCTCACACGTTCAAATGTTTGGGTAGCAATTCACTGCTTAATTAGTTTTTCAGCTAATTCGATTGCCCAAAAAAGGGCCAAAAAACTGTGCTACTACATCTTCCAATTGCCCATAAGACCACTACCTTAGTTACTGTAGCAACCTGATCCATGATGACCTAACCATTGGCTACATACAGCATTCCATACCAAGAGTCTGTTTAAGTAGCACAAAGTTTTGACTATTTACTGGCAGAAGCCTTTAATACATATACGTAAAACCAATCTAATTTTTTTAGTTTCATACTTCCTACCAAAAATTCGGCAACATGTTGTTTGTAATTAGGATGTTGAACATCAATTCATATACAATAATTCTACAATTCACACATTCATATCACTCTCACTCACCTATCTAAGTTTCCAAGTGCAATCATTCAGATTTAATAATCATCTTTCTTCACATACAACCACATCCCACATTACATAAGCAAATATATAATGATACAAGCAAACACAACATCACATATATAATTTACATTCACAATCTCTAAATTACTGAAATAAAAACACTTCTAATAGCATTTTATAACCCATACGAGTCTGATTATATCAAAAGAAGAGCTCTCACACACTCCTCTTCACTGAATCTATAACCAGTGAAGGCTTATAACTCTTGAATTGTATCTCTCTGCATCTGAGTAGTTTAAAAGCAATGAGGCCGGTGAACTCAGTAAGCAAGCATCGGTTAGAAAGAAACATCGAATTCTCAGAGCATCGGTATGCATGTATGACAATGAAATAGTCTCACACACAAGCATCATTTAATGTTATTTTTCTTTAATTGGTAGATGACACTTACCATGTGATCACCTATCATTAAAACCTTCCAATTGAAAGACGCCAGACGCACTGATTAGGCTACATCAAGGACTGGCAAAGCCATCCAATTACAACCTTGGCAAAGCCATCATTATTCATTTTTCCATGTATGATTTGTTCACACACTCATCATATGCTCCATATGATATGAAATGAGTTTTTCCTACTCATTTATGAACAAATACTTGTAAATCACAATCATTTATAAAACCTTTTTTTTAATAGTATTTATAAAACATTTATTTGAATCACTCTTTCAGCATTAAAATTCACTTATAAACAAGATAATGGTCATCAATAAATCCATTTGGGTGTACAGATTTAAAAAGATAAATCATGACATGTAAAACATTTAGGGTGTGTTTGGCAATTGATAAAAAATATCAAGTTAAAACTTTTCAATCTAAAACTCTTCACTCTCCACAACTATCATATTTTTTAATCATTTTTTCACATTTTCCTATACAACTATCCTACTTTTCAATTATTTTTACACAACTATCCACATAACTAACCTATCTATTTTAACTTTATCCTCTTTACTACTCATCATTATCCATATCATATCACATCATATCATTTGACAACTTTTACTCTCCAAAACTTTTCATCAAAAGTTTTATTCATTACCAAACACACCCTTATTTAACATCAGAATAATTTTGAAATATCAAAACATCAACATTTAGGAAATAAACAAATAAATAAAACTTTCTTATCACCCTGCTTTGAAAAGAAATTCTTGGAAAGCTTGCTTACCTTTGCACTTTATCCCTCTTCAACTTTTTCTTTCCCTTTTCCTATCAACATCAAATAAAGATATAGCTAAGCACCCGTTTATATTATAATGCATCCCTACTCTTATATCTGCCCGTGCTCTGACGACATGCCTCGCCCATTACACCCTTTTATACCTAGAATTTACACACCTATAAACCTATAAACTTCATTTACACATTTTCTAGTTTCTCCTTTCACCCTCTTTTTTTTTTTAACACTTTATCCTTATCAAGGCCTTTTTAATGTAGAATTTACTTAATTTCTTCTTGAAATTAAGTTAATCATAGTTTAGTGGTTTACTATATTTGGAAAACCCCTACTTTACCTTGCTTACAAATAGGAATTTTTATTAATTAGAAGCTGTTAGAACCTTTTGATAATGTCTAATCACAGTAATGTTCCACTTAAACTTTTGCATCATCTTAATATCGTATTTAAAACCTATTCAGCCTTTCTAACTTAAATCCCATTCTCCAATTCATTATAAACCATATTTGAACTTGTAAAATCCGTTTTCGTTACAGTTTAATTAGCTTTAATCTAAGCATTTTATACCTCCACATCATCCCAACTTTAAACTAGCGAACATATTTCCCAAAACAGATTTTAAACCTTTTCTTCTCATATGCATGTGCTGCCCATAACCCATAATCTTCCCAAGATCCACTCCTCATATAAATTTTCTAATTAACTTGTTTAAACAACAAGTCAATTATCTATTATCAAGGGTTCCCCTTCTTTTAAGAGCAATTTTCCATCAAATTAGCTATATTAACATTGTGCATGTCTGAAATTATTTTGAGATCACTATCCTACACCCATTTAAAATAAATTTTAATGTAAAATCATGCATTCAACTACAACTCATCACATAAAAGTAGTTAGTCTTAATCTCCTATTTTAAGGTTCTACTTAAGTATTCATGATGACATATAAAGATTAAAGCAATAATTGCAACTCATAAGATTTAAAATATATTTTCTTTCCACGCAACCCACAAAACATAATATTTAGATTATCAAAGTAACATTTTGAACTATCTATCCAAGTTGGACCATCATTTTCATATAGTTTCCATGCAATTTTTAAAATATACATTTACCATTCCTTATGCTACATCATATTTTAGCTTTATAATTCAAATTAACTCCGAAAATTATTAATAAGGTTGAATATTCCTATACATGGGGCCGCTCATTAATTATTCGCATTGTAATTAATTCTCGATATTAAAAATATCTAGAATCATGCTCTTCTTCCTTTGAACATATTATATTATCAACTAAAATAAATAATTATTCCATAAACAAACCTTTCAACATCAATTTCATCAATACTCCAACCCATTAAATTTAGCTGTCATATAGGCCTGATTTTTGGACTTTAAAATTGAGGGATTCCATTCCATATCATTCTTAAAAATCATATATAGAACACGTTTAAATAAATAGCATAAAAGCCTTATGCCAATACACGATTCCATAATTGTACACTAGCTAGGGCCTGGTGGGAAGTTAAATCTTTTCCTAAACTATTCACTTAGCAAAAGAAAATAAAAAATCTACTCATCCCTGACACGAATCACATGTTTACCCCACGATTTGAATGGGTTTTTTTGGAACTGTTATATACCCCATGGCTATGCAACCAAATCTAAGGTATAGAGCTCGATTTAGATCCCTATTTTCATGATTTTAACTCCAAACAAGATGAACTGCATGAGTTTAACAAAAGCCCCATGGTTTCCGCATGCTTTGGGAGAAATTTCATATTCCTTACCTCCAACAACAGCCGGCTATGAGGACGGCGAAATGTTCCGGCGTCAACGTCGTGGGCGAGCAACATGGGGGGTCAGACGGCCACCTCTCTCCCTCCTTCCCTCTTCTCCTCCTCCTCTTCCTCTTTTTTATTTACTTTTTTATTTACTTTTTTTTTGAAAAAAAAAAAACCCCTCTTTTGGTTTGCTGTTGCCCGTGAGAATGGGAGAAGTGGGCTGCCCCATCGGGGACTCCTTCCTTAGGTGGCTGACACGTGTGGTTGACATGCGTGCTAGCTGCTTAACATATATATTTTTTTACAATTATATTACACATATTTCATATAGTATTTTCATTCACCTTATATTTTCCTACATCTTTAATGATTTAATACATCATTTTAAGTCATTAATTTTTATAACTAATTTTCTAAATTAACAACATTAATTAAAGGAAGATGATTTGGTTAGGCCCTATTTAGTCTAGCCTAAAAAACATATATTTTTTTAAATTTTTTTAGTTTTTTCATGAGTATGTAAAGCTAAATGTATTTAATTTATAAACTAAGTTTTACTTTTTAGATACTTTAAATTTTATTTTATTTTTAAACATGATGACATTTTTGTAAATTAAAAAATTGAACAAATAAAAAAATATATTTTTTGGGCGGACACATGAGTGCCCCTGCGCCCGGCCACGAAATAACACCACTCTTAGTTAAATTACTCGGACATGTTACTTATGGTTCCCCGTGACTTATACTTTTTTATTTTATTCAGAATTATTTTTATGTAGCTGGGTTATATATTACTTCTAGTTCCCATAAGTTATATATCTACGGTTCCATGTAATTTTCTTAAATTTTAAGATTTTGATGCTTGGTGAAAAATACAATTTATTCATTATATTTAACATCATTTGTTTAGTTATGAGATCAAATTTCATTCAAATCCAATATGTGCATAAGCCACATTTACTAAAAAATAGGTATATTTATGTGTAAATTAGGAAAAATGCTTAGATTCATTAACATATGTATTAGAATCTAGTAATACTTTATAAAATTATTTATGTATATAGTAACAATATTTTAGATGGTTTAAATGTTGAAGATACTCCTTAAATATTGATATTTAGCAATAAGTCATTTTATTATGTTGATTTTACATATTTGTAAATGGGGCCTGTATATAATTTTCTTAAAAAAATAAAAGATTTTTTATAATAACATAAGCGATGCTAAATACAGTAGATGAAATGAATTTTTTATCAATCGTGTGGATGTTAAAAATGAAAGAAATTACATGAAAAGAAATTTCATAAAAGCATTTCCGAATTTTATTTTCTCACCTTAACATCTAAAATTTCTTATTTTCATAGAACCCTAGAAAGTATTTATTTAATCATGTTACATGCCCTTTTCGTCAATCTTATTCTGTTTCGTGAAACCTTTAGATGCCAATGCAATTATGATGCTAACCGTTTTGAATATTCAATTTCAATACTGCCATAGAGCATTCTTTGTTGGCCGTATGTTTTATATGATGAATGATTATATACAATATATTGCATATATGTTTAAATTATAATATTTATTTTTATTTTTTCCTCGTAAACTTAATTTTCTAAGTATATTTAATTCATATATCAAGTTTTAATATCTTACAATACGTTTACATTTTTATTTTTATTTTTGAAAATAATCGGGCATATAGGTCATTTTTCATCCCTTAAAAAACTTAATTTTTAAAAATTCAAAATAAATATGTAAAAATATTATAAAATAATATAGATTAAATACGAGATAATTCATCTTATACTCGTAATAAATGCACATAATTCCTAATATACACATAATATTTCATAAATTTCTTTTATACCCTTAACATTTCACCTTAAATTCATTTCATATGATGCCGTTGAAACCACCGTTATTTATCCCATTGAAATAACGATTTTTCCCTTTTAAATTTTTTATAATTAAAATAAATCAACCTTAACATGACTTTTAAGTTATTTAATATCTTGTATTAATGATTTACTACCATCAACCGAGTCAGGTTAAAGTTAAATTATCTCAATTAAAAAATTTTAAATGCGCAAAATTGTGTTTTCAATGAGATAAATAACAGTGGTTTTAATCACATGGATATGAGAGAAATTTAGAGTGAAATGTTATGGACATAAAATAAATTTATGAAATATTGTGGGTATATTAGGAATTATGTGCATTCGTTATGAATATCAGATAAATTATCTCATTAAATACACTTATGAAAACATATTTATGAAGAAAAAATCAAAAATAAAATAAAAATAATATTTTGACTTAAATATATATACAATATATTGGATATGACCGTGCCTCTATGTGTAAACATATCTACTTGTGAAAATCAATATGAGTGTGAGTTGATTAAGGTGTGCTCAGCTCTCATATTGTTACCCACTCTACATTTCATAACCGGTGGGAATAAAGTCAATGTGGCCATCATATTTTTTAATAAGTTTAGGATAAACCGACCATGGTATTTTTTTTAATAAGTTCGGGACAAGCTTCAAATTAGTTTTGCCTGGATATGAAGAAAATGGATCGAATTGAAAAACATACCGGAGTACAATAATTTCAAGAATTTATATGCATATTAATAGAAAATCACATATATGATAAATTTAAAAGTTAAATATTTTCGGTTACATAGAAGTGAGCCTATTTCAATATTTTACTATTTAGTAGAGTAAAATATAATTCCCAAATAAAGTGTTATTAACAATTTTTAATAATTTCATTTATAATTTGGCTTTGATAAATATGTCTATCAATCTTCAATAAAAATAACATAAATGTAAAATTTTGAATTATAATAAAATTGTTAACTTACAAAATAATAATATTCATTCTTGAAAGATGTAAATAATATTGATAATATTTTTTTATTTCATGGATAGATCACGCCGATGGCATAACTTAAATAGCATATATGTAATTAAGAAATAAAAATTTACTTGCATAAATAAGTTAACATTTGCAGAAATCATAATCACATTAATAAATTATAAAGTTAGATATATTTATCTAATAAAATCACGTTCATATAAGCAAATTATATGAATTATAAAAATAATTTATATTTTACTAGATGGAAAGGGAAGGTCAAGGCGCACTGCTAGTTGATTGACTCGTTCTGCTTCTAGATTGAAAAACGGGTTTTGAATCTTGACTCATTCCACTTATCAAAATCGAACTTCTACTCCAATTAAAATTGAGGCAGGTGGCCAGCTGCGGCGCAGACAGCCGTAGCTGCGGCTGGCGGGGGATCGAATCCCCGTATAGGCGTGGGAGCGTGGTCTCCCGGGTGGAAAGTGTGGGAGCAGGTGGTCTCCCAGGTGGCTGTTGGAAGCTGTGTCTTCCAGATTTCTTTGGGACGTTATGTGTTCCCAGATTTGTAAGAATGTCTCAGATCTTCAAGTATAATATGTGTTGAGATACATGTAATTATATACCCATCAAAAAAAAAAAAAAAAAATTGAGGCAGGTGGGGCGAGCCACGGCTCTGTTGATTCTTTTTCTACTCCCGTCCATATTAGTAATTTTGCACTCAAATCATGATTAGAAAAGATATGTTGCTGTTTCTGCTCATATTTAAGACGTGTTGCTGCTACTCTTTTTCTACCCCTGTCCATATTTAAGCATGAACGTGCCTTTGCGATTTCAAATTTAGAATATATGTAGCCCGGAAAACTTATATTTTCAGATTCTAATACAAGGATACGTCCGCCCACCCCAAAATTCGAGCGAACAAACAAACGACGGCCAGGAATTAACAGGTAACAAAATTCAAATTCTATCCTTCTATTTCAGAAAATTCACAAGTAAATATCGCCAAAAAAATCTCAAATTCTGTCCAACTCCGTCGAGAATTCTGAAGTAAACATCACCATAAATGATAACTCACGAAATTAGAGGAGACAAGAAAACAAATGGCAGTTCGGAAATCGAAATACAAACCAACACAGGATTACGTAGAGATAGCAAAACCAAATTTGGCTAGAAAATGCTATCAAATTCAAAGATGAAATTTCACATCCTACGGAAAAAAAAAATATCAGAAGTATTCAAACAAAATGCTTGTCTGAAAGAAAGAGACGATAAATCCGAGGAAAAAAAGGAAACTCCTGAAATCAAGCTCGTTCGGACTTGGATTGTGGACTAGTGCGTTTTGTTTTTAATTTTGTGTCTTTGCTTTCGTGTTTGAAGTATTTCCCAAATGAATTTTAGTTGTTTGAAAATGGGGTGGGATGGGAAATAAGTTAATAACTCTCCCAATTAATAATTATATTTTTATTTTTATCTCTGTATTTTAATAATTTTTTCTACCAACTATTCCATCAAATTTATTTATTTCAACTTTAGCCCTATTATTTACTATTAATTATATAATTTTTAAAATATTTAATTTTTACACCTCAGGAAAGAGGAGAGCAAGCCATTTCTTCAATCCTCTCATCACAACTGTGGATTGAAGAAATGGCTTGCTCTCCTCTCTCCTGAGGTGTAAAGCCGAGTTCTTCCATAGAAAAATAGTGGCTAAGAAAATTAACTTAAATAAATGTTTAAAATTTTTAAATGTGATTAATTAATTGCTACATATTAAAAATAATAAATCAAGAGAACTGAAAATAAAATCGTTGCCTCCGTCCATTCTTACATGTGTAATATTTGTGCTTAGAGTATTAAAAAAAATTAAACGGAAATTCAACATATATTTGTTAATCTGGATGTTTGATTTTAAATATTTGATTTTATATAAAACTTTTCAATTAAAAATTTTCAATATAAAACTTTTCAATTTCTATAACTATTCTATTTTTTTAATTATTTTTTTATAATTTTCTAAACGAACTATCATATTCTTCAATTATTTTTACACAATTATTCATAAAATTAATTTATCTATTTTAATTTTATTATTTTTACTCCTCACCGTATTGCAACACATCACGTATTCTCTTTTATTTTAAAACTTTTATACTATTAGATTTTCGTCTAAAAGTTTTATTAATCTTGTTATTTTTTAAAGAAAAAATAAAATACATATATAGAAAACATTTCAAAATATTTGTGGCAGAGATTGTCCACCTGGCGGACATGGACAAGAAAGGTACGGGCTTCCGCATGGCTTACGTAATGGATAAGATAAGCCGACCCGTCCAATCTTTTATCGAAACGGGCAGCCTCGTACTGATATTCTACACGCATGCCATCTCCCCACGTCCACGTGAGAACCGTGCATCAGGAAAGGAAACGGTGACCGTGTCTTGGTGGGCCCACTACAGCGGCCTTGTAGAGGCTATTTGCTGGCCCAAAAGGTATCACGGAAAGGCCCTGAAGCAATTCCGAGCACGATTCCATTTAGAATTTTAGAGGGAAGTGTGCGTTTCAATCTTGTTATCCGTTTTAATTAATTTATTTTTAAAAAATTATTTTAGTTTTTAAAATTTTCTCTTATATTTTAATTATTTTTTCATATAATTCTATTATTTATTATTATTTTATCCTTATCATATCACACCACTCTCGTAATTTTACATTCCCAAACGCATATCAGTTGAAAGACATGCCTGTGCATCAACAGACGAACCGCCGGAGTAAAAAAGCACCTAGATTCTCAGATCCAAGATCGCAGCGGGTCCTTCCAAATCCGCAAAAGCCATCAGCAAGAATTTCAAACCCAAAACAGCAGTCTGCATCGATGAACCATGATGACCTCGTATAAAATAGTCTCATTTCTGATGAGAAAGGGGCCCTTAATGATGCCCGCATATGACATGACGGAAATATGTTATTGGAAAATGGCAGCAGTCAGCCAATATGCGTTTTGCTTCAAGAAGGAGGACATATCCTTCTGTCGGTTAATGGTTTCTGTTGTGCACGCGGGTCCAATCTTCAGTAATCTGGACCGTTGTAGTGGTGGACCACCCAGCAAGAATAGGGGGTGGCTCACAATTTTCCTCGATTGGGAGGCCTTAGACACATACGCGGATTTTCTCGAGTTGAACGTGGATTGTTACTAAGGAATTTTTGGACGATCTTGCTAAGGAATTTTTGGGCCATGCTCCAATCATGACCTGAATCGAAATGGAAGGCGGGACGGCTTAACCATGGTGTCCTCACTAGTGCAGACAGAAGCCAGGCAACGCTCTGCATATGCTGTGGCGGAGGATCGTTGTTTTTCTTCTCAACCATGCCCATCATTCTTTTCCACTGTTGGAATGGGCCATACCCGCTATAGCCAAAGCTATCTTGAATTTCATGGACAAGACTTTTTTTTTTTGGTATTTCTATTGCCAACTTACACGGGCGATCATGGGCAATCAAAATTTTTTAAAAAAATTTTGAATTTTTTTTTTTTTTAAAAAAACCTGTGGACCTTGTCTAAATCTTACATCACGAAAAAGTCAATAAGTTTTCAAATTTGTTGAGTAATCCCCTCAAACTCACAACCTAAGGCATTTGTTGATTCTTATAACTAAGCCTTTCACTAAGTCTTGATTTGGATAAAGCTGGTTTTTTTTTCTATAACAAATTATTCTAAATAGATTGAGTAAGTTAGATTTTTTTTTTTTTTTTTAAGAATAGAGTAAGTTAGATTTTGATTCATCGACAAGGTAGGCCAAAATGGATGTACACATTTGAAGCATCATGAAGTATTTAAGAAAGCATTTACAATCAAAATTTTCCTGAAGGAGATTTTAACAAAGAAATTTTAACTTTTTACAATGAAAATGATTGTTGCCAAAATTTTTAAGTGCAATCATTATTTTAATTGTACATTAATTATATGATTTTGGCTGCAATTACGTATACGAAGCAAGCCCAATGGCTACCAATTTGCAGATAAGGCGTTCTTTGCACGTAAACAAAATGCCGCTATGTTTATAAACTTTGTTGCATATAATACTTAGTTGCAATTGGCAATTTAACATTATATGTAATAGTCATAATTAGGCTTCAATCAGCGTTGAAGTTGCCTGCATAGTTTGTCACTTATTATTACTGGCATAACTTCATCTTTATACTTGCATAACTTCACATCTGGCTAAAACTTACTTTTCTTGTAGTGTGCATCATAAGAAAAAAGATTTTGCAACAAAATTTTAGCCATGATGTTTGTTTTTTTTGACCTCAAAAGTTTTCTCAAGCACATGCGCCACCATCCATGTAGAAACGTGCCATGCAGGATGTTTTAGCCCCACGTCGAAGTTGACTAGTCATGGAGGAGTTATCAGGAGGATCACACGTGCACGTTGGATAGGGTGTCCGGATTGGTTTGCCTCATGTTATGTTTGTGTTTCTATAGAGGCATGTGCAAGCTCTGCCCTGCTCATGGACTGCAGTTTGGCTGGGACGTCCAGATGAGAGAGAGAAAGATAGAGGAGCTACATGCTTTTCAACTAGGGTTGGTGGGGTGGGTTAGGCTTCCGTGTGGTTTAAAAATCCGAATCTTATGAAGGGGTGGAAAAGAATGATGTCTTGTGCCCTTGTATTTTTCTGCCATGGTCCCACGCCAATGTATTTGTAGGACCCGTTGATGTGAAAGATGAAACACTGAAAATTCCCAGCTGCTATCATTGGCGTGGGTTGCAACAAACACGCCAATCCATGAACAATCTTGGATGTATATATTTTCTTCCTGTGTTCCCATGGTTAGTCATGGTTTTCTATCCTCTCCGCTGCATTCTCTAACAAATAATTCAACATTTTAGCTACTCAACAATCTAATTTTTTCAACTTTATTCTTATATTTTAATTATTTTTTCAAAACTGTCATATTTATTTCAACATTACTTCTTTCATATAATATTATTGATTCACTTTCTAACCTACTACACTTTCCCACGCGCTATCAAACGCCACCTTTCTACTGAATACAACTCCTTGCTGCTGCTGCTATGTCACATCACTCACTCAGTTCTTCCACTGTGGCCTTCCATGCACCTTCCTTTGCTTATACCTATACACGTGTGTGTCTGATGCATCCAATGCCTTTTGCAACTAATTAAAAATGTTAGTAAAGCTTAAGATATCTTATTCAAAATTCCTACATATTCAAATTGTAGTATCTCCAATTCCACATGCATTTCCTTTAAAGAACATCTATTTCGAGTCATGATCATCGAAATAAATTTCACTACTAAAATAATATTTGGCAACAATACTCAATTATTTGTCGACGAAGTACATTATGTTTTGGATTATCATGATTCTATCATGGGCGCAAGGTCCTCCTGATCAAGACTTCGGTGCTACAAATAGACACACTTTTCTCTTGCTGCACTGGGTTCTACAAGAGAGCACAGGAATGAATGATCGAGTACTATCACTGAACGTTGAAAAAGGGCATATCCATGAAAATGACGGGTAAAAACCTTCTTTACCTCTTCAAACCCAAGGACCGATGGGAAAGAACTAAACAGTCGCCTCAAAACAGTAAAATAATTGGTTGCCCATGTTTCTTTGCTGAGGTATCAAGCATACAAGCAACAGGTCAAGTCATCCGGGCTCTGATCCCTACTTAATAGGCGCACATTTAGACCATTCAAATAATCAAGAAATGCGCCTTTAATCCATTCAATGCATTCGCTTCAATCATTGAACCATATTCGATCGAAAGTACTGAATTTGTTCACGCATAGAAAGTTAATTTGCCACTATGGCAGGCATGCAAGCATATGGCATTCTCTTAGTTTCTAAGTGGACCCAAAGAAAGTAGAACTTTTATATTAAACGACCCTAAAGTACACACAGAAGCCATTCACACTACAAGCTGGTGGACCGTCCAGTCATATGTTTATGTGGATGCACATGCAGCAATCTTAGTCTTAGCAAGAAATAATAAATTAAATGAGAGATGGGAGCTAGATCATTATCTGGTACCTGTATTAAATTACAATGCAATCATCATGCAATTATGACATCCCGGCTAGTATATGTTCATGTATAATGATGTTTTAAGTAGTAGAGATAATTAAGAGGGAAATGATACGTATACAAAAAACTTAAAGATGATCGTATCTAAGCGAAAGCAATGACTAATCGAGAAAAAGGAGAGATAGGTAGCCTTCAATATTTTGTGAAGGGTTTGAATGCCATCATCATGCAATTAAACAAATCTATGATTTCGCATATGATTGTAGACGTGTGGTCGGTCAGACGAAGGGTGTCCATGAACAATGGATTCGATCGAAAAAAAACCTTTTGCAAATATCTTTAATTAATTCACCATTTAAAAAAATTTCTAATTATCACCCCACAATGATTATAGAGACTAATGAATGATAGATCTAACTTTGTAATTTGGTGGGTAAGCAATTCTCAAAGGCAAACGATCGATCTATATATATCAGTGCCACCACCTTATCGCGAAGGAAAGCATCTATGTCTATTCTAGAGTGTGCATATGATCGTTTTCCTCCATTAAAATTTCAAAGACAAAATAAATAAATAAATAAATAAATAAAATTAAGATCATAAAGATTGGCTGAGAATGGGCTCCACGTCCCCAAAGCTGAGCCCATTCATGGTTTGGGTGCGGGCTTTTGATTTAATTAAAACCTGATGCGGGTCAAAAGAGGTCATGTGCTACTCACCGAGTGCATTCATTTAGCGACATACAAATCATGTCACTAAATTAATATTTTAATAATAAGAAATTGACGTAACTAAATGCAACTTTTTAGTGAAATAAATACTATCACTATATATATATTATTAGGAAAATAAAAAATAAAAAATTTTCACGTCACAAAAAAATATAAAAATTTTGTACGGTGACTCCCTAGGATCGTTAAAAGTTAATTTTTTATGGATATATATTACATTTCAATTTATCTTACAATAAATTCACAAGATAATTCTTATAATTTTTCAAAAAGGAGATCACAAACTCCCTAATATTAGGAGACTAAATATTCCCAAAGTGAGAGGTAGAAAGAGAGCGCGCTCCCGTGACCACAAGACGTGTGCCCCCCATTTAAACCGGGAGAAAACAACGCCTGTGGAATTTCGATCCTTCGTCAACTGCAAATGGGGCAAGTCGAAGTGGCGCAGTGGTGTTAAAAGTTGATTTTTAGGGTGTATATATTTTACGTCATTAAAAATAATTTTTTTAAAAAAATAGCTTTCAAAATTTAAAATCTTTAAAATTAAAATGCACCTGTATAATTAAATTTAAAAACTTGAGATATTAAAAAATAAGATTCACTTAATTAAATACATGCCTAATTACTAATTACAAACACAAGTCGTACGGCTACCAAGCAAATTTTCTGTGTGCTCAGCATGATGTTTGAAGTTTGGCTATTGGTGCAAGGGAGAACGATGAAGAAGAAATTCGACATATGAAAATCCAGTCAACAAAGGAAAGATCATTTATAACAAATTCTATCATTCCAATTACTGGATGGAGCGTTTGATCGCTCGAGGATCAAGGAAAAATATATTTGTACTAATCAACGATCCAAACTGGGCATCCACTCTAATGAATATCAGAAAATAACCATGCCATTGCTGGATGCAACTGGGGTGCAATTTTGGTCAAATCATCCTGTTATTGCATACAATTATGGTTGAAATTTCAGTTAGGTAAGTGTGAGTGGGAGCCGATTCTACTCTTATTCTATTCTAAAAAATTCTTACTTTAACGGATCAGATCAGTTCTAAATCTACTTTACCTTAATTTTTAAGATTTAATTATTTCGATTCTAAATTAATTTTTTAAAATAGTTTTTATATTGTCACGAGGCTATAAGTGGTAACTCAAGTTGCCGTAGGAAGGTCTTGAGTTTGAATCTGTTGCTTCGAGATATAAATTTGGATTTTAACAATTTCGTCCCCTGAAATGAGAATTTTATAATTTCTCCCCATGGTGGGGGTTTAAGAAAAAAATTTCCTCCATGGTTTGAGGGTAAGAATGTGTTTTATTGTAATATTTGAAAGGCGTGATGTATAAACATATCAAAAAATAGTCTATATATTATATTTTAAAACTATAGGGTGTGTTTCGCAATTGATAGAAAATGTCAAGTTAAAACTTTTCAATCTAAAACTTTTCGCTCTTCATAATTATCATATTTTTCAATTATTTTTTTACATTTTTCTATATAACTACCCTACTTTTCAATCATTTTTACACAACTATCAACACAACTAACCTATCTATTTTAACTTTATCTTATATACTACTCATCATTACCCCTATTATATCACATTATTTGACAACTTTTATTCTCCAAAATTTTTCATCAAAAGTTTTATTCATTACCAAACACACCCATAATTTTATTGCAATTTTTTTAAAAATATGATTAAAATGTTAATAATATAATTTTACAATACATTTATTAAATTTACTAAACAATATAGAAAGTAAAAATTTTCTATATATTTGAAGAATATATTTATGTCTTTATCTATAAAAATATATTTCTTAATTTATATATTAAATATATATTAGTAATTGAGTACTTATCTTTTCAGATTGGTATGAAATTAGGCCAGTCCAAAAACATATCTTTTTGTTTTTTGAAATTTTTTTTATGAACATGTTAATCTAATTATATGAAATCTATGAAACTAAAATTTACCATTAAAATGACTTAAATACCCTTATATCTAAAAATCTAAAATAAATATATACTTATCTAAAATTAGTAAAATTTGATTTATAAATTAAATATAATTAGATTAACGTGTTTATAAAAAAATTTCAAGAAAACAAAAAACATGTTTTTAGACTAATCTAGAATTGTTGGATTGACCGATCTAAAAAGATTAGTCGCGTTGGTAATTCGAGTCGATTTCAGATATTCAGAATTTGAAACCTATTATATCAGGTACTTCACCCATTTTTTTATTTTTTTTGAAAAATATTTTGCAGAAATGTTAATGTAAGTGTATTTAATATATTTATAAATTTTTACCGTTTTTGGAGATTTTTAGATATTTATTTCGGATTTTTTAAAATCAGTGGACTGATCTTACAAAATTCGAAATAAATATCTAAAAATTTCCAAAAATGGTAAAAATTAATACACATGTTAAATACACTTAGATTAAAAAGTTCATGAAAAAAATAAAAAAATAGGTATATGAGCCCGGGAGCATTAAAGCTTAATGCTCCCTGGTGCATTGAACCAGAACCCTATTATATCCTAATTGAATTAGATATATTTTTTTTGAATTGGAAATTTTTTTAACTTATAACTTACTTTTTCATATGAGTATAAAGATAGAAACTTATTCTACTCATTTTAGAATACTCAATAGTTCGACTCACTTATATCTTACCCATGTTGGACTCCAAATGCAATCAACATTGAAAATACTCACATACGAAATATCTTCAAGAATCCATACCAGAGGTTTTTCGCTACTGGTGATACCATAGGCAAAAACATTCCTTATAACTGATAGTTATTATTTTGGTAAAGAATATATTAGTTGCAAAATATTAAAGAAATTATTTAATTTTTAATATTAATAGGTTAGTACATCTATAAAAATAGTGCTAAAAAATAGTACCTCACACACGCATACACATAATCTCGTATCGATCAGCTGCTCATTCATTCAATCTTTTATTTCTAATTATTTTTCTATTCATCAATAATATCATTATAGCACAACCATCCTTTTAAGTATGGAAGGTTTTCCCTATCCCTTTTCCACCCGTTGTTACTAAAATAAAATTTAAGATATATGAAATTATTCTTTATTGGTTGATATTTTATATAGTGCAATAAAGGAGGTTGAAATTTTATTTTTATTTTTATTTAAATATGTAGGTCCCTTCTAGATCTCAATTTTTGTGAAATTTGATAATTTATATTTAGGGTAATTTATAAATATACCCATATAGTTTGATTATAATTGCAAATATACTTACATAATTTTAAAAATTATAAATAACTCTCACATGGTTTGAGCATAATTGCAAACGTACTAACATTGTTATGATGCTGTTATTATGCCATCATGACGTGGTTATATTTGCAAATACATGAAACTTTATAGATATATTTACAATTTTAAAAATTAAGTAATTATAATTAGCTTTTACAAATATACTCACATAGTTTACACATCTTTATAAATATATTTAAGCCATGATGTTATAGTAAAAGCGTTATAATGACACGGGTAAATTACTTTGCCATGACGTCATAATGACGTGAGTATATTTATGGATATTATTTGTAAGTTTGAAACTATATGAATATTTTACAACGATGGTCAAACTATGTGGATAGATTTGCAAACTATCATTATCTTTATTTTAATTTTTAAAAATTAATAAATGAGAATAGGTCATGCCCATTTTAATGATTTTCAAGGGTAATTTATAAATATACCCATATAATTTGATTATAATCGTAAATATACATATAATTTTAGAAATTATAAATAATTCTCACATAGTTTGAGCATAATTACAAATATACTAACGTCGTTATGATGCTGTTATTATGCCGTCATGACGTAGTATATTTGCAAAGATATCCAACTTTATAGATATATTTACAATTTTAAAAATTAAGTGGTTATAATTAGCTTTTACAAATATATACACATAGTTTTCAAATCTTTATAAATATATTTAAGCAGTGATCATGCAGTAAATATAATAACATGAGTAAATTGCATTGTCATAACATCATAATAATGTGAGTATATTTATAATTATGTTAAATTTTATATATATTATTTGTAATTTTTGAAACTATATCAATATATTACAATTATGGTCAAACTATGTGGATATATTTGTAAATTATCCTTATCTTTATTTTAATTTTTAAAAGTCAATAAATGAGCATAGGTCATGACCAATTTAATGATTTTCAAAACTAAAATAAAAATTAAAATTAAAAATTAACAAATTTCATAGTAATACAGATTTAAATGGAACTCATACATTTGTAAAAAGTAAAAAAATATAAACAAATATTTTTGGCTACCTATATTGTGATAGCAACATAGGGCACAATTTAGGTAGCTCTATAAGATCACTAGCAATTCATTATAATAAATAATACAATAAAATAGTTGAAATGAAAAATATGAGATTTGTTTATTGTCATATGCATATATCAATTCTGACTAAGTATTAGTCCATTTGATAGTTCATTCCTCTATTTTTCTTGTATGTTTAATAAATCAATGTTATCTATAGATTTCTTTATTTTAGTTGTGACATCTGTTTGTAGTTTAACATAGATAAACAAATTTTAGAAGAAACCTCAATAATAAGAAATTAAGTATTATAATTAGCTCATCCATAAGCATTAAAATTAAGCATTATAAAGAGATAAATAAACATTTTTCATATCACTAGATGTTATGGTTTTTAATGATATTGAAAATTAAATGTCATGCCACCAATGGTATAGCCCAGCTGGATGACATTCTAACCCTTATACCAGTTGATCTAGGTTCAAATCGGAAGAGGAGTGTTTGTTTTTCATTTATTAGGGAGCTTGTGTTTCCCATTTGTATTAAGAGTGAGATAATAATCTGTTGAGCAAGATAAAAAAAAATGCATTCCGATAAGCTGTAAATATAACAATTAAAAATTAAATGTCAAATTTTTTTGAAAAATGCTATTGCAGTAATGGCAAAAATAACTGTTACCACATATAAACTTTAAGTTACATTTAATAAAATGTCATAAGTTGCCCATTCTTAGTTTTAGCGGTGATAAAATTAATCGTTACCAAAATAAATTTTTTTAGTGATAAATAATAATTGTTGTTCAGTTGTTGCTTATATGAACTTTTTTTAGCAAAAGAATTTTCATGTTTCTAGCAGTTACTGTTGAGGCCGAGCCAGCCAATGCACTGACAAGAACGTACTATTGCTGATGCTGTTGCCAGTGATCAATAGTCAAATACTCTGGCCTTTGGCACCACCGCCACATGCGCCATGCTGTACATAAAATACGAGATATTTCCGGCTCTGAACCAGGGTGGGTGCCTTGTCCTGAAGTCCATGGCTTCTTATAATGCGTGTGAATATACTAAGGTTAGTGCTTGCATGCCTTCAATTTTTTAATTGTGAATTAATGCTGGTCCACCAATTTCCTGAACATACTAAGGCCTTAAGTTCAGAGAAGCAGCTGCCATTACAATAAAAATATGCAGCCACAGTAAGCTGTGTGAATTTATGTAATTATCTCTTTTTGATTGTTTTTTTATGAGATTTTTTTTATTGATTTTGATGAAGACAGAAGAATGTGGTTTTGTGTTCTTGATTTTGAGTTTGTTAAATTATGTTTGGTGCTCTTGAACAAGATTTTAAAAAGTACGGTATATTTGTGGAATTATCATTTTGAATTTATATCACAAATTGTGATAAGATGAGTTTGAAATTTCTAGATAACTTGAGAATGAAATATGCTTGTTAGAATGCTTGAAATAATTTTAGAATATATTTCACTTGGAATATGATATGGAATATGCCTTCTGAGATGTGCTTAATTTTTGAATAAAGATTGGTTATTAGTTTATGATTATCTTGAGTAGATTAATATATTTGAAGCAAGATTTTTGAATTTTGAAGAACGTGGAAAAATGTTGACCTTTTGTTGGTAAATGGTTAACCTTTTCATGTTGAAAATTTCTGTCTCAACTAAAGCACAAAAAGGTCAATCTTTTCTATAAAAGGTCAACCTTTTCAACTTGACTAGAGCACAAAAAGATTAATTTTTTTGTCCAGAAAAGGTAACCTTTTTTGAGCTACATGTTTTCAAAATTCAAAGAATTGTGATCAAGAGGTTATAAAAGGAGGATGTGAGAGAGGAGGATGTGAGAGGGCTAGAAAAGGCATTGCAAATTGAAAAAAATATTCAAGTGCAAATCTGAAAGACTCTAAAGTACTTTATTGTCAAATAACATTTTGTGGAGGTTTAAAGGTGAAGTTGAAGTTGCAAATTCTTGAAGGTATTGCTATTGAAAATTTAAAGCTATAAAATATTGATCAATTAAACAGTTGCTACTCTTATAGATGTGTTAAACTGATTTGCTTTTTATTTAATTTTTTTTTTTTTGCATTATCTTGGTGTTGGTAGTGATCAAACCAAGAGAAAAGTTATAACATCTTGGTGTTGATGGTGATCAAATTAAGAAAACGTGAATCAAAGCGTTGATTATTTCACGAGCCCACTTGGACCAGAATACCAATTTAGAAGATAGTTGAACAAACTGTACCACTATAACTTGTGTGTTAAAGTTGACTAATAGAACCCAAACCATTGTGCTTAAAAATTGGAGTAGAGTAAAGAAATTTAAACCACTATATGTGTTCTTATCTTTATGGTTTGATTTTATTATTGTGATTTATATATTTTTTAATTGATTCATATCATGTTACTAAAGTTCTCAGAATAACCATCACACGTAACCAACAGGCTATATGTGGATATGCCAGAGTACAACTTTGGTTGTACAGGTTGCAACTGACTCCACTTTGATGATGAAAATAAGATTAGATAGGTCACATAATTATTTTACTACAATTTTTTTATGTTGCCAACTTTTTGGCCTCATTATAATGCTATTGTGAATGTATCTTACAAAATTTCTTATATGATTTCGCTGTATTTGGTAACAAATGCAACTAACATCTATATTAGTTAAAGCTAAAGTTTCATTAATATTTGCAACTAGAGTTTAACAAAGAACATCATCTTGTGCCCTAGTTGACGTAGAAAAAGGATATATATTTAAGTAAATATTACTATTCTAACATAACCAAATATTTATGACTAAATAACTAATTATAGTCATATTAAATGCAACCAAATGTGTATATTGTATCCTACCAATAATTGCTACACTGAATAACATTTGTTATATTATTATTTTTTATCGTGATACCAAAAAATGATTACATTCAGTTTTGGATGAGCCATATCTTCTTAAAATATGAGTAAATTTAGTCATTTATAAACACTTGGATCTTTTTATAGTTGTATTATAATACTTTACATATTTTTAAATGGAGCTTATGCAGATATTTGATGCAGATAAAATTTAGATTTCTTATTAAGTAAATTATTTTAATTGCAATAAGTTAGATTTTGATCCATTGTCAAGGCGAATTCATTTGCTGGTTGTTGCACCCCAATTAAGGTATACCAAGTTGCATACTAGCATGTCTCAAATGCTACAAAATTTGTTGTTTTTGGCAAATTTGTTTTCTAAAGAAACGGTTGATTGTCAATAATTCATAAGAAGAAATATAATTGTCGATAATTCATAATTTTATATTTAGGGAATTAAATTTTGTTTTGATTATAGAAGTATTATGATGAGTAATAAAAAAAAATTCTTACTTATAAAAACATCACCATAAGTAAAATTTTTTTTCCTTACTTATAAAACTATCATGAAAGAGAATTCTATATATGTAGATTCATGGAAGCAACCATGCATCTCTGCGCCTAGTCCAAAAACATAAATTTTTATTTTTTTTAATTTTTTTGCAGGATTTTTAGTTATATGAAAAGGACTAAAATCCCTTTTTTACTTGAGTACCTTGTTTTAAAAATCCAAAAATATATACATCTAAAATTTAGTTTATCAATTAAATACATAATGATTAATAGTTTTATAAAAAAATTTAAAAAAATTTACACATGAATACACTAAAGTTCCAATGCCCCCAGGTTCATCAAATCAAGACTCCACATATATATTCCTTGCAAATAAATTTTTTTTTATTACTAGTAAGGATTCACAAATACCAACATTTTTGTAGTCAATATAAATTGGGTAACAAATACGGAATGAGGCCATAAGATAAAAGTGCAGTGGCCGCCGAATTGGGAACTTGTAATCAAATGTATACATTTTCTGCTGCATATAATATTATTTTCAGCAAAGATTTCACTGCATGTAAGTAGTTTGAACTCCATCCGATATTAGATGTATTATACTTGCAAAATTTACATTTAGCTGAAAAACATGCTAGCATATGGGAACTTTTTGATATTTTGCATGGAAGCACGAACAGGACGAATGAGAAACCAAAGGCAGTGCATTTAATTTAAATTTGCCCTATATGTATGGTTATATTTCAACGTCAGTGAAAACACTGAAGCTCAACGTTCGCGCAAGTTTTATGTATTTTTAAAATTTTTAACTTTTTGGCATGGCTATGTAAGCTTAAGCTAAGTCTTTTTGTATATGAACTTTTATATTATGATTTTTTAAATATTTTCTGAATTTTAAAAATAGAAATTTAAGTAGTAAAAAGATCTTGTTTGAACTTCTATATCTATGTAAAAAGTCAAAAAAAAAAAAAAGGTAAAGCTTGCGCAAAGTATAACCCAATAAATTAATTAATCTGACCAAAATTAAAACAGTACGCATGTGATTGAATCTGTGGACCATTAGGATTATAAAAAAAATTCTGTGGACCTTTAAGAGCAGCTAATCATATATTAATTCGTGCAATGTGTTTAACGTTTGTATATAAGTTAAAGGGCTATGTGAACACTAATTATCCAAGCAACTACTTTATATTGTAATTAATATGGAAGCATAGGATATATATATTGTTGTTAAAGCTTTTGATTGACTTTATTGATCTCGTATTCTGAATTTCTACGATTGAATGGAAGATACTGATAGAAAGTGAACTCGTTTGTGTTTGCTGGCCCATATATGGGCATGATGACGAATTTCTTGAATCTCTAGACTAGTTATTTGTCTGCTACCTCCTTTTAGCATATATATAAGAGACAAAAGACTTAAGCAGGCTGAGCAATCAGATGGACATGTTGATCGAATATATGTCAAAAGAGTACGTGATCGGAACTATATAATGCAATTGACACTTGATTAGGATTGATCGAGGAGTAGTTTTCAAGAGGGCTATTGAATTGTCAACTAACGTATGGCTTTTCGTTCTAAAATTCAATTTGCGTTCGGTGCAACCGTTTTATATTAGCAACGATATATAATTATCTGAATTTGGACGATAAACATCTTGGATTTAATTCGTTGATTTTGCTCATCATACACAGTTGCTGTAATTCGCATGATTTTTTTTAGTGTTAAGAGTATATAACGGCTAAAATGTTGACATCTATTCTTCTTGCAGCTTAATTCAATTCATGGAGAAGAAATTCTCTTCACCGTTACATGGTAAAAGCATAAGCACATGCAATGCCACACATGGGGTTTTTGCATTTTGGTTCTTGCAGTTATGCGTATTTGCTTTGTGGCTTACGAGTTTCGTTTATTTGTTTTTTAAACTTTATAAGTTTGTTTCATTTGCATTTTAAATCTTGCTATTGATGCACGCCAGTAAACAAATGAAAATTTATTAGTAGTTACAATATAAAATTTTTAACGACAATATTGCCGTTAAAGGAGTTGACTTATGAAATGAATCGGCTCAACTTGCACAACAAGAATAGCACTGCAAGCAAGTTTAAGTTGACTCATTTTCATGAGTTGACTCATAATCATGTGTCGACTCGACTAAGTTATATAAGATTATTTTGACCGCATATATGAGTTGATTCGTGAACATTTAACTAAGTTATAAGAGTATTTTAGAATTTTCATTTATACATGACAGTTGTTAGCTAGGTGTTTTGGCAACAGGATTTAAAAAGCAAATATGGCAAAGTTATAGGGCCTAAATAGCAAATATTAAAAATCGTGGGTTGAAAAGCAAATACGCAGAGTTAAAGAGAATGAAATGCAAAAATTTTACATATGTATAATATTAAGCTAGGATGATAATGCACTATATATTAAGTCTAGATGTATACATACAGTTTTTTTTTTTAAATAGATGTATGCAGGTTTTGAATTATCTCGGAATTATTAACCTTCCAAATTGACTGCTGCTGGAATCATTAATCTATTTAAATTAGACTAATATTTGAATTTTTGCAATAGTAACTTTTGTTGAAAAATTATATATTTTTTGATTGGTTCTACAATATTACATTTTATCTTATATTACAATGAAGCTCAATAATTCACATACGACACAACAATAATAAGCTCTTACTTATTCACATGGGATGACAGCAGGATCTTTTGCCCATGTTTACAACAATTTGGTTGAAGATCTTGGTTGGAAATGAATTTTGGCAATGAAATAGGGAAAAATTCTATTGTCATAGGAATAGTTCTGTTAGAAAATTTTAATAGTAGACAGGCTTTGGCAACTTATAAGTTTGAGTTGTCTTGTGCTTATGCATATAATTTTTAACACAAATTGCGTTTATGCCTATAATTTAAAACTTATTGCAATATACCTATGATCATTTAAAATATTTACAACTACACATTGACAAGTTTTAAACTCTTAATTTTTATAAACATTATTGATTTTTTGCTAAATTCAAATCACTCATTATGATAATTAATGTGAATTTAGTTAATGTACAAGAATTATCTTAAATTTATATAAAAAAAATTTAAATGTGAGTATGGACCAAGATGATATCTGATCAAGGTGATATTTGATACATTAACTAAATTTACATTAATGAACATAACGTGTAAATTGAGTTTATCAAAAAGTTAAAATAAAAATCAAAAGGTTGAAACTTGTCAAAAGGGTAACTACAAATATTTTAATAACCATTGGCATATTTGCAATAAGTTTTAAATCTTAGGCATAACTACCATTAATGTAAAAACCTTAGGTATAATTGAAAATACTTTTGTAAATTTTATTGAGTTGTATAATTTTTACTTTAATAACCAAGTGCTTACTACTAAAAGGTAACAATGTCAACAACAACTAACTCTTTTCTTAAAAAACATTATAGTAAAGTTCCATATGGTGATAGTTTCAAGTGTATACTTATTATGTTAATATTATAAATAGATTCGGTTTATTCCAAAGCATCCAGGATATTTAAATAAGATAGAAAAATGGGATGAGAATGCAAAAATATATATTAGAAATAAGAAAAGTAGTAGAGATATATACAAACTTGTATTGAAAAATAAAAGATATTTTAGGAATGGTGAATCATATCCCATTTAAGCATTCTGGGTACTTTAGAACAAGCCTAAAATTTTTTAGTGTAGTTGATATTATACAACAACAAATGCTATTACATGCAATTAATTTTTAAGTAGCATATAAATAGATTTAACTATATTTAGTTATTTGATTAGTATGTTCAGAAGCATCTTATAGAAAAAATTTTGGATGAGGCAATTGGATGAAGAGATTAGATGAGGAGATTTATTGTCTATTGGAAATAAGAAAGTAATATTTAAAATAAAAAAGCAGGATTACTATACATTGTAAAATAAGAAAGTATAAGAAAAATAAAAAATAATATTAGTAATAAGAAAAATAATTTGATCTTCATCCCATCGCATTTAATATATACTTCTAGGCAAGCCTTGAGAGTGGTGACATTTGACTAAATATAGTCTTTTTAACATCAAATATAATAAAAAATAATATTTAATGTAGTTGTTGATGATTGCAAATATTAATAAACCATTAACTAATTTAGTTACAAAAATATATTCTTGTAAAAGAAATTTTATTATAGCGTGTGTTTGAAAAATTGTAAAAATTTTGAATGAAAAAAATTTTAAATGGGGAGAAAATGCTATGATATGATGGGGGTAATGATGAGAAGTAAAAAGAATAAAACTAAAATAGATTAGTTAGTTATATGGGTAATTGTATAGAAATGATTAAAAAGTAGGATATTTATATAAGATGTAAAAAATAATTAAAAATAAGATAGTTACAGAGTATGAAAAGTTTTAAAATAAAAAATTTAGCGCTTATTCAAACATACCTATATTACTTTATCTTGGAAAATTCAATAACTTTTCAATAGTTAAATTAGTATATTAATGGACTATATTTAAGGACATCTATTATGGTTATTAATTTTTTAGCAATATTTTTAAAAAATTTCCTCGAAAGTAACTTTTAGTGCCAATATTAATTACTACTATTACTAAAAGTGATTTGCAACCAAAATATTATTATTATTATTAGAAAAATAATTTCTAGCTACAATAAATCTTTATCTTGTCTATTAGTATCTTTCATAAGTATAATTAATAGTCATAAAATGAAATTGTAAAATATTGCTTTTCTTACATTAGTAGCGTCGCATTTCAAGGGAAGAGAGATTTCATACAATTTTTGAGGAAATCGCCCCACTTTGATGACAAAAATAAAATAAAATTATTCACATTATTTAAAATTATTTATATTATCATTTCAATTTAAGCATTTACTAAGCCTTCTCGGTTAAAATGCACAGTTATATCTAAATGGTGAAAAATACTAATCTCTAGCTATAAATGCATTAAAATATTTTGACAATTCACAGAATCATTTATTGGTAAAGGAAGAATGTTTTAAACGAGTTAGACATTGAGTTGATATTTTTAAAATTGATATATAAATAAAATAAATTTTATCATATTAATTTTATTTATTTATCAAATGGAATTCATATACATTTTTGATTTGGACAAAATTCAATTTTCTAGCTAAATACATAATTTTAAAGGTAATGGCAGGAGTGGAATTTACCTCATCATCAAAATTGAAACGGATTTTCTTTTAAAAATTGTGGATTTTTTATTTGCGAAATATGAAATATATTTCTACTTTGGATTCTTAGGGGTGAAATCCTTGGTGAGTGGTTCCTAATAAGATGACATGCTAGCTGAATAGGTCTCAACCTAATCCCTAAGAGAGAATCTTTTCCTTCGGTGTTGGTTAAAATTCTGGCAGGACGTTTTTTTTTTCTTTTTTTTTTGCCCCCCGATAATCAGGATGCATTCTCCAAATCTATTCATATGAGAAGGTCCGAAGGATTCTACTGTTTTTCATTTATTCAGGATCCCGTACGTAGAGATTTCAGTGCATCACGCATGGATTCTTCCTATCCAAACATGGATGCACGGAGCTAGGTTCACGTTATTAATCATGATGGGTATTATTTACGTATTTATCCCATGTCCCCTTTTCCCAACTGCTTAAAATATAAAATATAACCGACTACCAAGTCAGAATTGAATAAGCAATTGTTCATCCACGTCGGCTATGTCATGTATTCTGTCGGGCCATATCATGGATCATTTTTTCATACAGCTATTTGCAAATGACACCTCAATTGTTGTTAGATTCTGTAATTTGTGTCCCTTAACTATTACTTTTATTAAAGAATATTCATTCAGTTTATCTGCAAAAAAAGATCATAGATAATATAAGTCAACTTCAGCTACTCAAAATTTTGTCTAATCCATCTTGTTAGAATCTTGTAGCCTATCTGGCTTTAATTAGAGCCATATAATGTTACATTTAATTAGATCAGGCCTTGCAATGGCTGATATATCGAGTAATTGACATGGACCTAATATTAGGTATTTAATTGGATAATTGTTCAAGACTCAAAAAAAATTGGGCAATCGTTTTTACTAATTTTATAAATCCTGAGTTTTTAATTTCAATATCATTACCTGTTTCGTTGATCATTAAGATGAGATAGAATATGATTTGAGAATACTATTACATGAAATTTTTTTTTTTTTTTTGACATCTACTATTACATGACTTTAGTTGTGGCCAAATAGGTTGTAGAATTTTGATCAAAATTGAAGCCCAATTTTAGCTTTAACTAGTCAGAAATGAGTTTTTGTAAATAAACTTTAAAAATCAACAACTATGGTGTGTAAATTGAAATTTTTAAAAACTTCGAGAGCCAGTTGCCAATAGCCCTTCATTATACTATATAATATAGTGTAGTATATATGCCTAAGTATCATGGATGGGTAATATATTGAAAATTGAGAAAGAAATAGAGAGTTATTTGCGAATATTCCTTCATTATACTGTATAGGATCGAATACATGGTGCCCAAGTATCATGGATGGGTGACTTGTAAAAAGAAGGGTAAATGTTACCAAAAATGGAGTGAACTTGATTAATCTGGACATGAAAAGTAAACAAAGGGAGGTTTATAGCCAAGTACTGATATTATTATAAATCCGAGGTCTAGTCCTCTTTTTTATATTGTACCTCCACCATTTATTACCCCTGTCTTTTCTCTTTTATTCCTCCACTAACACTGTCTTCTCTCTCATTTCCTTATCCTTCTTTCTCCTTCCTCTGAATTTGCAGGCCTTTCCCTCCTGGAATAGAGGCTCCTTGTCTCTTTGAATTCATACTGATCACTTGTTGGCACTGTCCTCCTCTCTCAGAAAGAGAGAGAAAGAGGGGGAGAAGGAAGGAAAAAAAAAAAGAAGAAGCAAAATTTCAGAATATTCTGTGATCCATTACTAGCTGCAGCTTCTATCATCTAATAAGCACAAAGGAACAGTGCTTGAAATAAATCATCCGAGAATAGAGGTAATTGCTCCCTTTTCCTTTTCTTGAACCAAGGGTCTATATCACATATCACATAAAGACAACACATGCAGTCACTTTTTCCTTCTTCTTCTTCTCCTTCTTCTTTCTTCTCATTTTCATGGATAAATAAATAGATATATTTATGGTGTGAATATTCCGTTTGTTGGCTAAGCTAAAGAGAAACTAGATGGCTTGGAATTTCAAGGTCCGATCTAAGGCTTTGCTACATGGGCTTCGTCCCTAGGGCCGGTGTATTCATGCCATTTCGCTGAAGTAGCGGAAATAAAATCTTGTTTTTGTGCAATCAGATCTATGCCCCTTCAAGGTTTCAACAAAAAAAAAAAAAGAAGAAGAAGAAAAAGATCTATGCCCCTGCGGCCCAAGGGCCGTTTTACATATATATTAAGTGATGCAGCAGCTTAAACTGCATATAATCTATGTCAATTTGAGGAGAAGGCAAAAACAAAGAAAAGGTAAAAATGTCTCGAAGATACACAGCTCTAACCTAGGCTGGAATTCCACAGACACGCCAGATTCAAATCTAACCCTAAAAATCTTGGTAGGGTTGCAAATTAAAACGAATTGGAAGAGTAGAAAAATAGAGGCTGTATTTTTAACTAACAGTCAATTTTCTGCCATTCAATAATTCTTAATTAATAAAATGGACTGTTGGAAGAAAAAGTATGCAAAGCAACATGGCTAATTGGCTTTGGTTTTGTGACCTCTCATCTTGCAACAGTCAGATGGCATCCTCTAGCTCCTACAACTCTCCTTGCGCTGCCTGCAAGTTCCTAAGGAGGAAATGCATGCCCAGCTGCATATTTGCACCCTACTTTCCTCCTGAAGAGCCTCAGAAATTCGCCAACGTGCACAAGATCTTCGGTGCCAGCAATGTCACCAAGCTCCTCAATGAGATCCTACCCCACCAGAGAGAAGATGCTGTCAATTCCCTTGCGTATGAGGCGGAAGCGCGCATGAAGGACCCCGTCTATGGCTGCGTTGGTGCCATATCCTTCCTCCAAAGGCAGGTCCACAGGCTTCAAAGCGAGCTCGAAGCGGCCAACGCCGATTTGATCCGATATGCTTGCAGTGACATCCAACCAACGCTGCCGCCTCCGCCGCTGCCTTCGCAGAGGTCAAATGATCAGTTGGGCAGAAGAACAAGCGGAATAGCTCCATACCAGAACCATTCCAGCTTTCCTCCTCCTGCTGATTCCTCTCCTCCTCCTTGGGGCCGGCAATAGCCCTTCAGGTAACATCAATGAAAGAGGGTGAGGAGAACGAAAGCATTCAAATTCCAAATTGGTATTTTCAGGTAATAAAATCTGCTTGCTAGGTTTAGAGGGAAGACCATATGCAACTAGTTGAACAGAAGACACCAACAAGTGCATCTAGTTTCTACCTGGACTTGTGCACAGCTGGGCGAGTGGCCAATACATAAACGTATATAGAATATAGATGATGTCTTAAATTCGTTGCATGCCCTTCATTCCCAGATCGCCTTTTAAGAAATTACACGAACCGGATGCCAATGCATTTGCTTGGGAATTATCTGCATTTGTGTTTGTGACAGTATGCCAATATCAGGATTTTGCGAAACATCTCATCCAAGGTCATCGAAATCGGAACTATTTTATTTCTCATGCTGCAAATTGGTGGTCTGGATCGTTTGATGCAATGTGATTTTTGGGTGGCGTCCTGAAAAGAATATTTTGAGAGTGAAGTCATGGGTCAGATTACTGCTGGGATTTGAGGACATGTCCGAAAAGAACTATTTCTGCCGTTGGCTGACTTCATGATCTAGCTAGTTGCGTATGACCATTTCCTCCTACTTTTATGGCAGGGTATGTTGCTGTGATAGTTCTATTATTTCAGAATTATTGTTGTGATCTTCAGAACTTGGTGCCATCGGTACCCGCATGCATGTCATGCTAGCTAGGATTTGATTTGGGTAAAACTCTAGAAGGTTGGTCATTGATTCGTAGGCTTCTCCTCGATGCGGTTCTTGGACCTCGTGAAGATTGTGCTCTCTATCATTGTTAAAGTACATGACAATTGTGCTGTTCTTTATGATAATTCCCTACGATTTGGACCGTATTCTCTCTCTTCCTCCTTTTCCTCTTTATTCCTCCTTTGAAATGACACCTATTCCACGTTTACCATTCTATTTTCTGAGCAGTGGTTAAGCTACATTGAAACCTAGTCTATATACTTTTCATATCTGGTTTATGTGATCATGCCCTTCCAATATACATATGACACATATACGATTAGTGTCTTCACGTGATCATGCATTTGTAGCTGTGACCAACATAAGAAAGTCAATTATATGAATGATCTTATCTCTGCTAATATGTTTTCCTTTTTCTTCTTCTTCTTTTTTATTTGTCTTTCTGAAGAGGGATCTTTAGGATATATGAAGTTCTCGTACATCCATTGCAACACTTCAGGATATATACATCCAGGCCACCCTACTTCTAATCTAGTGCATAAAATTATGATTGGTAACCTGGTCTTAAAGAATATAAATGAATAAAGTATGTTTGTGTCTGTATATATTTATATCTTATACTAGAAGAAAAGTTTCCATATACGACCTCATTTTTGCAATTAAATTTACATTTGGCAGCATTAATAGTAAAGAAAGCCAAATTAATATGTAGCCAATCTTATTAACATTACTTGCAATCAAATAAAAATAGCTATATATAATATTATATGTTCTGGGTGTGTTTAAGGAGTGATAAAACTTTTGAAAGAAAAGTTTTTAGAATAAAAATTTTTAAAATAAAAAAATAATATAATATAATAAGGATACTAGTAAAAAGTAAAGAAAAAAAGTTAAAATAGATAAGTTATTTGTATAGATAATTATATAAAAATGATTAAAAAATAGAATTGTTATATAAAGGGACGTGAAGAAATGATTAAAAATAGAACAATTACGAAGAAAAAAAAAATTTATATTAAAATTTTTTTAAGTATTGCCAAACCCACCCGTAGCCAAAACTTATACAGTAAAATAAAAGTAGTTTTTTTTTGTAAAAAAGCAAGATAAAAGTAGTTGCATTTGCTCGTATTCAACAATTCATAAGCAGCAAAGTGGGGAGCAACTCAGGGTTTTTTTTTTTTTTTTTTGAAGTAGGCAGCAACTAAGTTGACGACTACATGTGTATTGCAGTTGGATGAAGGCGCATGCAGCTACATTCGTGTTATAATATGTAGTCAAAATATTAGTTGTACCAAGAAAATTTCTTGTAATGCTTTATATTGTTATTTACTTGACCACAACATTAACAATTATCACTAATATGATTAAGATAATAAAAATGTGCTAATTGAAATCTTTTACGGCTGCAATTTTTGATAAAATAAAAGGTCGTGCACGGAATTTGATTGTACTTGGATTCATTCACTCATGAATTGCATTCTAATAAAACTTTATGCAATCAATGTATTGCATTGAAATAAAACTTTAAGCAATCAATTCTAAAGTTAAGGCAAATATTTTTAAAAGTATGGATATTTAGTCAAAAGCGTATGATCTCTTACGTTAATCATGCATACTAATCAAATAATTTAATGGTCAATAATTTTTTAATTTTGTGGCCCAAGTGAACTTTTAATCGGTACAATCTCAGTATTCATGTTTCAATTACTGATGACAAGAATTAATAATTATTAAGAGACAGTTGTCGGTGAACTAGTGGACTTAATGCTTAAATTCACTATCAAAGCGCTTCTATAATTTTTTGTGTGTAATCGATTTCAATAAAATATTTTATTTTTGTATTTTCTTTTGAATTAATCTTGACAATTATGCATTACTCTATTCAACAATTAATTTTATCATGTCTATTTTTTATTTTCAAAGACGTGAAAAGCTTACAACCAAACTTTATACTTTTGACATAACGATGACGCTTTGGCCCTTATGCCAATTGGCTTAATTTGGAACTTTTTCATTTATTAGGAGGGGCTTATGTTCCCCATTTGTATTAATAGCATAGTTTCCTATTGTTAAGGCAAAAATCTGTTGAGCGAGATTAAAAATATATATATTTTTAGACTAGTTGTAAATATAACAATAAAAAACACTCATACTTTTGAAATGATTTCTTTCATCTAAATGAATAATTTAATACATTTTTAAAGTATTGAAATGTTTAAATAAATAGATCTACGTGATTGTCATATTTGGCTTTATACTTATAGAATTGTATGCTTCCAGTTAAAGTGATTTCATGTATTATTTTTTAATAGACGTTGATGCATTCTAAGCCGGATTTCCATAGAGAGATTACATAAAATAGGTTAGAACAGCAATGGCTGTTAATCATTAGAAACAATTTATACTGACTAATACGGACTAAAATATTTAAGTCATTTTTGAAGTATAGAAAATATTACAATTAGATAAAATATAAATATGAAACATAATGGGTACATATAATGCAATTAATTGCACTAATTATGCCTCCTGTTGGTTTTCTATGTTAAAATATATTTTTTATACCTAAACCATTTATATTAATCACCAATGTTTATTTATCTATGACACAAAAATCACTTTAGTCGAAACTTTTATATGTTATATATTTAATAGTTATGCATTTACTCTAAACTAATTAATATTAAAATTTTATACAATAAAAATTTTCAATAAAATTGATTTTTAACATCATAGATTATTACACATAGACAATTAATCTAGGGAATGATAAAAAAGAACAACCACTTTGGACAATAGTGATTGTCCAACCGGTTGCCTCTTTATTTTTAAAATTTTTTTATTCTAGTCTTAATAATTTATAATATGAATATATATATATGATGCCAAAATTCATTCTATTTGAAAATTGATATTGTAAATATTCAATATCGTTTAGACGAATATGACAAGATTAAAATTTTCAGATTTTGGAAATAGATAGATAATAGATAAAAAATTTCAAAATGTGTGAACTTTAATTTGCATCATAACTAAATATATGTAGACGGATAATTTAGATGTTTTAGATATTCAAAATAACAAAAATAAAAAAGATAAAATAACCACATTACAAGAGAACTAATATTTTGTGGCATACTTTTGGTGACATTTAATATTTTTTACAATAAAAGCTCTATTTAGCAGTATAAATAATTGTTGTCATTAAAAATTAACTTTTAGTGATAATAACATAATAGATGTTGCAAAAAGTAACTTTTTAGTACCAAAAATTATCACCAAATGTATGAATTTTATTGAAAATTTCAAAAAAGAGTAACAAAAGCCTTTTAATGTTGTGGTTATAATGACATTATAGTGAAAATCAATACAAAATTTCATATCACTGTAAATCTATTTTTTGTAATTTCTGTTGAAAAACCCCTATTTTCTACAGGCTGTTTTTAATTATTACCTAAAAATATAAATGGTTTAGATGTTGTCACCTAAAAATATAAATGGTTTAGATATAAAACAACTAGTTATGTCATAACCAAAGATTGGTACCTAAATGCAATATCTATCTATTCAAATTACTTTCTTTGAAGTGATTGATATTTTTAAATGACAGTAGATTGATGTGAATGATTTTACTTTACATCTCCAAATATAATTGTATACTTTTCCAATGATGCAGTTTATAAAAGCCTTCAATTGAGTCATTCAGGGGTAGTCCAGTGTTTACATTGTGTGTATGTAATTATGATTCTAGTTTTGAGTTCAGGAGAGGGCATTAGTCTTCCTATAATAAAAAAAAGCCTTCAATTGAAATAATTTACGTAGTTGAAGTATAACGAGTGAAATAAATTCATAAAATCTGTATTGCAAACTTAAAATACAAAATAAAAGGTTAATTTTTAATCCTCTCCATCTCTCTATAGGTGAGGAAGCATTGTCCTTAGTATCTCTGTGGTATACGGATAGGTTTTGCTAGTCTTCATCAATCTCATTATCCCACAAGCCCAATGTAATGGAAGAAGTAATGCTCATCGAATAGGAACTGAACCATCGTTTTTTTATTTGCCTTTCCGACTGAAAGATAAGACCACCTTCACGGATACACAATGTCATTAAAATTGGGACATGTCTTGAGTGAAAAAACCATCATTTTTTCGAAAGTAAAAGAGACCATCATTAAGTGCTAATGTTATGATTGACTTTCCTTTATCAGATTTTTAATTGAATTATGACATTTACAGGGGGTGTTTCTAGCAGCCATCATGAAAAATTGAGGACGTCCTCGAGGAGTTCAATTTAGAATAAGACCAGGGTGAGGTAGGCAATAGCTTGTGTATGTTAGTTATTTGTCACTAGTTTTAGTGATCTACTTATAAGAGAAAAGAGAACAATCAAAGAATGAAAATAACCAACCATGACATTCAACATGATGCATGATCCACTCATATATAGGGTGTGTTTGCAAGCACTTCTAAAGAGTTGACTTGGAATGTATGTAGTTTTTTTGCAGCCTTCATTTTTGGGACGTTGAATCAAACTGCTCCTCTTAGTTGCCAGTCATGGCTCAATCATCTTGACTCCTTTGACTTTTTTTTGGCAATCGGGAGGTTTTCGTTAATGATGATGCATTGATACTAGTCAAGATAGATTAGTAGGTAGAGGAGAGGACAAAAAAATATTCATATCACCAATTCAATTAAAAGCGATAAAACTTTCAAATAAAAAGATTTTATGTAAAAAATTTTGAAATATAAGAAAATAATATGATATGATAGGAGGATGATAAGGAATAAAGAAAATAAAGTTAAAATAGATAGATTAATTATGTGGATAATATAAAAATGATTTTAAAATATGGTAGGTATATAGGAAAAATGTAATAAAATAATTAAGAAATATGATAATTATGGAAATTAAAAAAGTTTTAAAGTAAAAAGTTTTTGTTTGAAAAGTTTTAGTTCTAAACAAATACACCCATAGTTTTTCACACAAAAAAATCTTCATGGGAAGTTTTGTTTCACTAATTCATAGGGAGAATGGCTTAGCCTAATATTAGAGGCAACCTAAGATTGTGGAGCACGCCATCATTCAAGGTCCAATTTGTAATGCTTGTTACACAAAATTAGATGACTAAAAGTTAAGGTGTTGTTGGTAGCACGAATTTTAGTAAGATTTATTGATTGGTATTTGTATATTGTGATGATTAATACATTCACAACACTTATAGCATGGAGAGATTTTTTTTATAAATACTTCCACAGTTAAAGAGACATGTAAATACTCCCACACTAGGGGAGAACTAATATCCACACTTGGCAGGATTCAATCCAGCGCCCTACCTCATGAGCATTTTCAGTACTACCACAAAGGCGCCATTCTTGGTAACAATTTTGCCAAGATTTTGAAGAGGTGAGAAGTAGAAAAGTGAATATTTTAAAATTGTGTGAATAATATGATGTAATAGAAGTAATTTTAGAATAAACAGAGTAGTTGCAAGAAAAACAACTGAAATATATGACTAAAATTTGAAAAAACAAGATTATTAAATGGTCGATATCTTATAAGGGCCTATTTAAAAAGATGGAAATTTACCGTTTGGGATTTGTATCCCCATTTCTAATATAGTTTTTAAAATTTTAAGATAATTTTTTAATTTTCTATACAACTTTTTTAATCCTAATACATATTATTGCGTTCTCGTCCTAAACACAAATTTGGTTAAAATTTAGTGTCATTTGAAACATGCCCTAAAAAATATGCAGAAGAGAGAAAGAGAAACTAAACCATTCCTAATTGTTATGAAAAGCTACCAGCAATTTGTGACTGGTAGGGAATCGCAACCCATCAATCAATCCATATCAAATTATCAATGTTATTAGAACCGGATGGGACGGGGGACCGGAACCGGGTGCCTAACTGGTCCGATCCTGGCTGATTCCGGTTGAAGGAAATGAGCCGTCAGAAACCGGGTGAATGAAGCCGGTTCGATCAGCTGTGTATATACGTAAAACCTTACTGTTCTTCTCGAGCTCGACCCTGAAACCCCTCTGCCCCTTTTACATTGCTGCGAAACCCAACCCGTCCCTCTCTTTGTGATTTTGATTGACATGCAGCAACGAATTTCTGCAAAATCAAGATGTAATGTTTTAAAATCCCTCTCACCCTTTTCCGACGCCAACACGACGTGATCGTCTTCCCTCCAGTCTGCGCGACATCTTCTTGTTCCCTGCAGAACTAGCAAGGCAGCAATTCAAGTTTACATCAACACCAGCGGCAAGCCTGTAGTCGAAGACGGTAAGCATTGTTGCTGAATTTTATTTTTTTTTGCAACACGAAGTCCAGTTACTCCAGTAGTCATTGATGTCGTTTGGAATTGGATGAATGTAAGAGAAGGAATGAAAGTTTTCTGCCCCTTCTTTATTTGGTGTTAAGCTCCAGCAAATTTCTTTTTTTTTATTTTTATTTTTATTTTTTTACTCGCTACCCACCACCCACCCACCATTATGCAAAAGACAATGGAATAAAGTAATGAATTTCAAGGACACCTTAACATACTTCTACCAGTTAAAGTTATTTGGAAGAACTTTTTATGTTGGATTATGGCCTATGATTTGCAGCTACACGCACCGCAACAACACGCAAGCACGCAAGCAAACAAATGAAAGGACGGAAACAAATCCTGTAAAATTATTTTCACAGAAAATCTGTATATATTCTATCTTCATCAACCGTTTCACTAACATCATTTTTAAAAATTAATATTCTTTCATCCGCTAGAATCTTCAGCTGGTAAACTTAATCCGAACCAATCGTTGGCACTTGGTAGTCCAACCATGCCAATTTGATTTAGACACAAATTCATACTCTACAATTTATACTAATTGCTTATTTTGGGGATTAGTCGTCTTAGACCAACTAAAGCCTCCTCATCAAAGAATTTATAATGATTTAATTTTCTTTGTTATTTTTGTTTTGTAGATATTTAAATTATCAATGATCAAATTAAAATAACAATTGGATTCAACGTTGATCTAATTTTCTAACTTTTAGAGCTATGATAGTAATTTCAATTATTGCATTGCTTTTTATATTTGAAAATTTAAGTTTTTCTTTTATCAATTCAAGATATATTTTACATAAATTACTAGTATACCGGTTTAATCCAGTTTTTAAAAACAGTTAAACCGGTTAGACCGGAATCAGTTACTTACCCGGTTGGGTTCTGACAACATTAATCCATATATGCATATTATAAACATTGAGGTACAGTATATTACTGCCTGCTCTCTGGGTCGCGCGCAGACTGCTGATACAAGTCTGCGTAGGCAGGGCTATTTATTGCATAATTGCACCGGTCTTCCAATCGCTTCACACGCACAACAGTAGTGGAGAAATGCAGTCGTGGATTACCTGCATCCTCTTTTTGCTGCCTGCGCCTTTCAATCCCTTTCACTTACACTGTCCAGCAAAAATCCTTGTCAGTGACCGAAGACCGCGCACGTGTGAGGTGACGGTGGCTTCGTACGATACGGATTACCAAAACCTCGTGTTGAATGCAGATATCAATCAACGGACGACATTTGCAATTTTGAATCCTTCCTTTCGCTTACACCGTCCGGCGGAAATCTCCCATCAAATTTCCCCAGAAATTCTAGAAGTTATTTTCAGCGCCGATCAAGAGGGAGGACAGAACGACCACCGATCTGGTCTTTTTTCCCCCCCTCTCCAGATGATAATTTTAGCGGTTTGCATCCTTCCTTGTGTTTGATCAAAAGAGATTTTGTGCAGCTCCAGGCTCCAGCTTCAACCAGTATTCTTCTTCTTCCTGCTAACGTTCACATCTTTCAAAACTAGGAAACCCAATTCCTCGGCGGACAATATGGCTGCAACCGCCAACTGGATCGGCAAAAGATCATCTCTACCGGGCTGGGCATTAATGCAAGAATTTGCCGGCTCATTGTAAATATTCTCCATTTATTCAGCTACGGTTCTCCCCTTTTATCAGAGAGGCATGTAACATCTTGGTCAGGCACTGGGCAGCCTTCCCTTCTTGGATTTAAAATAAATGAATGACATATAAAAAGAAAATTGATAAAAAATTTCTTTAAAATTAGTAATATAATATATAAAATAGTAATAACTAGGTAAATTAAATGTAATTCCTAGCTAGAAAGAACGCAAAGCAAAATTACATTTTACCTTCCTTTTATCGTAAATAGGATAAATATCAGGTGCAATACCAAAGAAAATGACAAACATAGGATCAAAAGAGTGCGATGATGAGAATTAATATGATGATTATGAAAAAATAGAGCATTACTAAAAACAGTAAAATAAAATATTATTAAGATACATCAGTAAATTTAAAATGTATGGGTAATGATTCAAGTAGAAATGGGAAGTCTAAATATAATAGCTACCTCATTTGATTTGAAAAATCGGGCCTTATCAGATCAATATATGACAACTATGTATTCAATCCGTTGCTAATAAAAAAGGAGACAAATCAATTTCACCGTACGATACGATGCAATATTTTAATTACTTGATGCTTACGTTATTTTGTTAATATTTTTTATACTACTAACTATTAATACTTCCATGGTTAAGAAGTGATTGAGCGGGAGCATTTCCTATTTCCCTTAAATGTGGAAAATGCTCAATTTAAGCACACCTAAGCTGATTATATCAAACTTTAACCATACCACACAGAAATAGATTTTATTTTTATTCTTTTTATATATGTGGGCCCCACTTGTACCTTACTCCTCATAGAATTTAGCTATTTTTGAATTAGTTTAAAATTTATTTCAATTTTTGAAAATTAAAAATGATATGCATTCATAGACCCGTGCATATTTTTTAATTAATTTAAAATTATATTTTAATTTTATTTATTTTAGTTTTTAAAAATAAAAATAGTGTGAATTCATCTGTGGGCGCATGAATCTATGTTCATTTTTTATTTTCAAAAATAAAACAAGACACTAAATAAAATAAAAATTATCGAATTTAAAAGAAGATATAGGAAAGGTTTACATGTGTATAAAACTAATCAAAAATAAAAATATAGTAATTTTTGCAAGTATGCCTATAAGGTTTGACCAATCTTGCATTTGTGTCCTTAAGTTTGCTGAATTTGCAAATATGCCCCCAAAGTTTGTATAAAAATGCAATTGTATCCCTTCCGTTAGGATGTCGTTAGATTTTTATGTAGAATGATAATAATATCCTTAAGCTAAATTATACGCTTTCAATTTTTAAAAATATTGTAAGTATGTTTGCAAAAAAATTTAAAATAATAATACATGCAAAAATATATAAAATAATAAAATAGCAAATATATCTACAATATTTGAAAATTTTGCAAGTTTATCACTTAGATTAAAGGGCATTATCATCATTTTACATAAAAATTTATCGGCGTCCTAACAGAAGGGACACAGTTGTAATTTTATGCAAACTTTGTGGACATATTTGCAAATTCGACAAACTTAGAGATACAGATACAATATTGGTCAAATCTTGAAGACATATTTGCAAAAATCCTAAAATATATATATTTTGGTCGAATGCATTAACAGGGAAATGCGCTGATCAATTGCAACGTATCAAGGAGCAAATGTATCTGGAGTGCATTTGCTAAGAGATAGAAAATGTAATAAAATTTATGAAAAAAATAGAGTTTTGATGTTACGGTAGGGATAATAATCAAAAAATAAAAATAAAATAGATAAAATATTTATTTATGGACTCTAGTTACATAAAAGTGAATTCATGTAATCCTTTAAGTTTTCAGATTTTGGTTCTTGATAAAAAAAATATAATCTGTTTATCGTATCTAATATCATTTGTTTATCTAGAAGACCAAGTTACGTCCCAATCAAATATGTTTATGAACCACATTTGTTGAAGAATATATATTCAATGTGTAAATTATGAAAAATGCTTAGATCCAATTGCACGTGTATTAAAATAAATAATATTTTAAAGAATTATTTATCCACATAAAGTGATATTTTAGATGGTTTAGATATTTAAATATAATTTTAAATTTGATATTTAACATTAAAATATTTTATTATATTTATTTTACAAATAAAAGAGTTTCCAAGACACTATAAATGATGTTAAAGATGATAAATCAAGTGAATTTTTTTATCAACCATCGAGATATTGCAAATGAATGAGGTTACATAGAAAACAAATTTCATACAAGTGGAACCGATTATTTATAAAGAAGTGAAAAATGATTACAATGTAAAATAAGAGAAAAATATAATAAAAATATAGTTAAATGTTAAATTATAGGTGTATTCAATAAGTGAAAAAAATTTTGAACGAAAAGTTTTTTATGAAAAATTTTTAAATATGAGAAAACAATGTGATATGATAGAGGTAATAATGAATAAAAAATAAATTAAAATAAATAAGTTACTTGTATGCATAGCTATGTATAAATAATTAAAAATAAGGTAATTGCATATAAAAATATAAAAAATAAGATAATTATAAAAATTGATAATTAAAAATAAGATAATTGTATATAAAAATATAAAAAAATAAGATAACTATAAGAAGTGAAAATTTATAGATGGAATAGTTTTGATCAGAAAAAGAGTTAAAACAAGCGTATACTTTTATCCATACGGAGTTCAACAAATGAATCTTTTACATACGCGTATCATCTACCAATAATTGGGCTCCATGACTTGCCATGCAAGTTTTCCGCTGACAGTGCCGCGATTGCTTCCGTCATCAGAGCGACCCGCAACCCCAACACCGCAAACGAGTGTCATATCTATCCCTGTAATTTCCTGCTCCGCCATCATGGCGGAAATCTGTGCATCGATAGGAAAAAGCACCACACGTGCACGCCTAGCCTGCATGCCATCAATCATTGCAGAGTCAATTCGTCAGGATTCAGGCCGATCCTCGATACCGATTTGACTGCAAAAATCTGCAACTAGCTCTGCGCGCCTATTTTCACCTCCAGCGACCGGGCCTGAGCCCTGAGGTACGATCCTGGTGCATGCAAATCCGCCATATCCGATATAATATTCTCTGGATCATCGACCTGAAGCCTAAAGCTACGCTGGATCAATTGAAACGTCCATTTCTTTAACAAGACTAGTTAGATACATTCTTTTTCAAATTTCTTATGCACAAAAATGTGTGAATATGCATATTCAAGGTAGTTCGGCATTTTCATAAAATTTTTAGTTATTTCTAAATATTTTCTTATAAAATTTTATAAGATACTAAGGGTGTGTTTGTTTAGGGCAAAAAAATGTCAATCAAAACTTTTCAATCCAAAACTTTTCACTCTCCATAACTACTCTATTTTTTAATTATTTTTTCACATTTTCCTATACAAACTACCCTACTTTTCAATCATTTCTACACAACTACCCATACAACTAACCTATCTATTTTAACTTTATTCTCTTTACTCCTCATCATTACTCCTATTATGGGTGTGTTTGGTAATGAATAAAACTTTTGATTAAAAGTTTTGAGGAGTAAAAGTTGTCAAATGATGTGATATGATAGGGGTAATGATAAGTAGTAAAGAGGATAAAGTTAAAATAGATAGGTTAGTTGTGTGGATAGTTGTGTAGAAATGATTGAAAAGTAGGGTAGTTGTATAGGAAAATGTGAAAAAATAATTAAAAAATATGATAGTGATGGAGAGTGAAAAGTTTTAGATTGAAAAGTTTTAAGTTGACATTTTTTATGGATTGCCAAACGCACCCTATATCACATCATTTTTTATCAATTTGACAACTTTTACTTCAAAAACATTTCATCAAAAATTTTACCCCTAACCAAACACACCCTAAAAAAACCATTACTATAACTTTTATGAGTGACGTAACAAAAATTAAATAATTATACAAAATTACGTAACCATTAAGAAAATTTTCAAGGATCGACACTGTGTCCAGAACATTCGAAAAATAGAGAACAATTACTTGTTTCAAATTTGATATTACGAGGTTAAGAAAATACAAAAAAAAAAAAAAAAAAATCCGAGAAATCCACTGCAGCCATTTGTCCGTCGGCCGGACCTTCATCGTTACCGGCGCCACCACTTGTGCAAACTTTGGGCTCAGGTTCTGATCTTGTCTTCCAGACCCAATACATGATGCTGACCGCCAGTAATCGCCGTCGCGTCGACCCTCTTATGGGCTTTTTTGGGCTAGACTTGCATCCGGCCTACTTCCAGGGGCTGACTCAACCTAGGGTGGATACTACTTTAGCGCAACCCAGTTGAAAAAGAGGGAGAGGAGGAGACGGGAAGGAGACCTGCTGCTGGACCACTTTCAGTGGGACTCACAAGGGATGGGTCCCTTGTTTCTCAACAATTTCCAACCAGCGTTCGTTCTTCCAATTGTTTTTTTTATTTTTGGTTATTGATTTATATCTTATTCTCCTATATATATAACTCCCAAGAAAGAAATATTTCTTCAAATATTCTCAAAAACACATTTTTCTCATGCAGTTAATCCACTAATTTCGCATGAATTATTCTCACAAGATTAATAAAAAAATTATGCAACCTCATATTTAAACCCTTTCTTTTTTACAAGGATAAAGTCAACTTATATAGCTTCAAGAAAAAATAAAAGTAAAATCAATCTTCTTTTTGTTTTTGGATTGGAATCTTCTTGAATCAACAATGGAACTATTAATGGATTTTCATATAATTTAAACCCCAATTTATATACAGCATTTAATTTCACAATATATATTAAGGATTTTGAAAAATAATCTTCTTAAATCATTAATATATAGCATTTAATTTCACAATATACATTAAGTATTTTATAAAATAATCTTCTTAAATCATTAATGCGAAAGGGCTAATAACTTCATGGGAATCAAAATAGGTTGAATCACGGGTCATGGCTGCAAAATAGTAACTCGGACTCATTTACAAACCATGCTACACCGCTAGTAGCCAATCAGTACACATTCTAAAGGACGTCTGAGAAACAACGGTAGTGAAAGGCCTGCAACGCATACGTTTTTCTACTAACCAACTTTCCTTCTACAAAGCCCAACCTGATTTGCACGCAAAACAACATCCCTTCAGAAGCCATCAGAAATGTGTCAACAGAGGGTCACAAACTGTTATCCATGCAGGTAGCAAGGCACGTCCAAGCGCCATGCGTCGTGCCCCTTTCTTTCTTTAAAATCAATGCATCCTCCTGCACTGAAGACGTCCTCTCTCTCTCTCTCTCTCGCCATGGCTGAGCAGCAGCAGCAGCGCCCAAAAGAAGGACCAGGTTTCACCAGGGTTCCATTAACAAGGAAGGGCACGTCAGCTCCACAAATCATAGCTGTCCTAACCCTCCTCCCCATAGGTGGTATCCTCCTCACACTTTCCGGACTCACCTTCGCTGGCGCCGTCATTGGCCTTGTTGTCGCCACTCCTTTGTTCGTGCTTTTCAGCCCTGTGCTGGTGCCGGCGATCATCACGGTCGCGCTATCTCTTGCTGGGTTCCTGGCCTCGGGCGCGTTCGGCCTCACCGGACTCTCCTCCCTCTCCAGGATGGCCAACTACCTGTGTCGTGCGCGCCCTGTGGAGTCAGAGAAGCACCAGATGTTGAATTTTGCCGAGCAGATAGGCCAGCGCATGACGGATGTTGGGGAAACGAGACAGAGCAAGGCCCGGGGGAGGACTGGAACTTGAGAGAAGGGTCTTCGAATGACCTAGCGGCTCCAAAGTTGCGACCGCGGCGGGCCGAGATACGGCTTGGATACCTTCCTCGCAATCGGTTCTTGTGTGTTGCATGTTAATCTGGATTCTGTGTTATGCAATAAATCGTGGGCTTGCCGCCCCATTTTTATTTAATCCAACGACCTTTTGAGTTGATAACAAATTTAATACTTTAATATTATCTAAACGATTCATCACGTTATGGTATATATAGACGCCCGATCTTGTGCGCCCGGTAGCAAATTGCAAAGATTCTTAGTGAATTTATTAAGACGGATGCCTACATGATGGAGGTCACTCAGAGACCTCCTATGGCTGTTACAAATGCTATCTCATGGCGTAGCGAAGGGATACGATACAAGAAAAGCGAAGTAGGCTGTTTTTCTTTTCTTGTCTCTCTCTCTTTCTTTTTTTTTTTTTTTTTTTTTTTTTTTTTTTTTTTTCCCTAATGGTAGATTCATGATATTCTTAGAAGAGCCTTCTTGTATCCTCAAGTTTTCCTAGATATGGTGGAAAGTGTCAATATACTTGTTAACAGTAATGGACAGATCATTCAATCAGATGTTGTGGGTGCTTTAAAGATGACAACATACTTGAGGTTGATTTCATTCATGAGGTCTTGTGTGGCCGGACGGCCCAAAAACATATATATTTTTATTTTTTTCATTTATTTTGTATTTTTATTTATTTCATTTATTTCATGGGCAAGTAAATCTAAATTTAATTTTTTTAGATTTTTAAACACAAGGTGTGTTTGACAATTTGCAAAAGTTTTCAAGTTAAAAATTTTCACTCTTCATAACTATTATTTTTTTAATTACTTTTTACACATATTTCTATACAACAATCCTAATTTTCAATCACTTCTACACAACTACCAATACAACTAACCTATTTATTTTAAATTTATTCTCTTTACTTCTCATCATCACCCCTACAATATTACATCATTTTCTACTAATTTAACAACTTTTACATAAAAAAATTTTCATTAAAAGTTTTACAGCTTCCCAAACTTCCCAAACACACCCACAGTAGCATTTCCATAATTTTCTGGGTCTCAAAAATTATGGAAATGCCACTGTATTTAAAAATTCAAAAAAATAATTAAAAGCATCCAAAAATGATAAAACTTGAAATTTTCTGGGTCTCAAAAATTATGGAAATGCCACTGTATTTAAAAATTCAAAAAAATAGTTAAAAGCATCCAAAAATGATAAAACTTGAAATGCCACTGTATTTAAAAATTCAAAAAAATACTTAAAAGTTTCTAAAAATGATAAAACTTGGTTTATAGATTTAATATACTACCAATACAACTAACCTATTTATTTTAAATTTATTCTCTTTACTTCTCATCATCACCCCTACAATATTATATCATTTTCTACTAATTTAACAACTTTTACATGAAAACCTTTTCATTAAAAGTTTTACAGCTTCCCAAACTTCCCAAACACACCCACAGTAGCATTTCCGTAATTTTCTGGGTCTCAAAAATTATGGAAATGCCACTGTATTTAAAAATTCAAAAAAATACTTAAAAGTATCCAAAAATGATAAAACTTGGTTTATAGATTTAATATACTTAGATTTACTTGCTCATGAAAAAAATAAAAAATATATGTTTTTGGGGTCTAATATGTTTAGATTTATTTGCCCATTAAAAAAATTTAAAAAAATATATTTTTGGGCCGGTACTTGAAAGCATTTTTGGTTTATAGATTTAATACAATTATATTTACTTGCCCATCCAAAAATGATAAAACTTGGTTTATAAATTTAATACAATTATATTTACTTGCCCATGAAAAAAAGAAAAAAAATATGTTTTTTGGGCCGGAAGATTCCGACCGCAAAATGATGGCGTCTTCATTCTTTAAGAAGCCCCTTTTTTAATTTAACCCTTTGTCATGAGTGATGATTTTTTTTTTGGCCTTTTCGCTCCATGGGTCGAATTGTTCATTAATATTATCATCATTAAGGGCATCATCATCATCACCCTTTCCCTGACGAAAATGTTGTTGGTTTAGTTAATATTGATTAGTGAAGGGATATGAAAGCCAACACGTCCTTCTTATGTAATCTCTGGGGTTTGTAATCCTTTTATTCTTTCACATCCCTATGATTCCAATCCTTCTACTTAAATGGGATACTAGATTCTAAAGCATAACATATTCTGAATTATCAGAAAGGGAAATGGGATTGGTGTCCCATAAAATGATATTTGCAGATATGAAAGTGGCCTCATTTTTGGCAGTGGTATGTCTGAATGCAAGCTCGGCCTAAATGACAGAGCGCTCTTGGAGGCCCAAGGTCGATTAGCAAAGGGGAAAGCCATTGACTTAGAATGTTGCCAGCTCATGGCAGTATTTCGAAAATTCTAGTTGGTCGTGGAGCTCGTGAACAGGTTAGTACGTGTGCTCTCCATCTTTCATTCCAACTATCAATGTTTTGTTTAGGTGCGTGCGGTTGGTCCCTTTTGAAAATGACAGGACAATAACTTTCAGACCACCCGATGGGTCTTTTGATCTGATTACCTACAAAATCAGTACTCAGGTTATGTGTTTCTTGTAGAATTTATTATTTTGCTAGTATTACTCCTCTTACCAATCTAGTCTGATGGTTACATTTCAGTGGCTCACGCCATCTTTGGTTTCAGGTCAAACCTTTGCTCTGGGTCGAAGCTCAGATTCAAAGGCATTCAAGGGTTCATATGGGGATAACGGTAAAGGTACGAAGCCAATTCAAGGAACGTAGGTACGCTACTAATTTTTTGCTTTCGAACTCTGCTCGCTTGAATGGGGAAATTTACATTTCTTCCTTTCCTGATTTTAGTTCATCTTCTTATACAGCAATGCTACAAATGTTGAGGTTGCTCTGGCAGTGCCATCAGATGCGACAAATCCCAAAATAAGGACTTCCATGGGTCTGCAACATATGCATCTGAAAATGATGCTTTGATTTGGAAAACAAAAACAATTCCTGGTGGCAAGATTCAACTCTATTCTCATCTGTTCAAAATGCCAGCTGATAATCTTTCTTTTTAGTGAAAATTGTCACAAAAATTTTCATGTTTGGGACAATACTATGAGTAAGAATCAAGACAGGTTGTATTAGAGTTTGCCTAACTCCAACCCTACATTTTAAAATTTTTATTTAATCCAATTCGAGTTGGAACGACAGGTCAGGTAAAAATTGTGAAGTCAAGTGAGATAGTTTTTTTAAAAATTATATAGATAATTTTATTAAAATATGTTTACCTCATTTAGAATGAATTTTGGTATTTTTAAAAATATTTTCCTAAAAATAATAGTATTTTCCATGAGTGTTTCTCAAATGTTTGGAAAACTCTAATTATACGGAAGACTTATATGCAAATGCCGTTTATTAATTCTTATATTGTTTTTTTTTTTGATGAAAAATTCTTATATTGTTAATATAGTTAACGATAAACATTATGAGGATTTTGAAAGACAATGAGAATGATATTTAAACATATACTTATAATTTTTAATAAATGAATATATATGGAGATGGTCAGGACATGGACAATTCATCCCAACCATATTTTTAAATTTAAGTCAAATTTTCTCACTCACTCTTATAGCAGGTTTTAATAAATATTTTGTTGTCTAAAATATTTAAATGCTTGATTAGGAACATATGCTAAGAGCCGAATTCAGTCTTCCCAGCGTCACTGCTGAAGAAGCCACACCTGAAAAGAAAGCTCCAATCCTTGTGAAGTTCGAGATCCCATATTTTACTTAAGGGTGGGAATTGGGGCGGGTCGACCCGTGACTCGTCTTTGACCTGACCCATTTTTGGCTGGGTAAAACCAACATATTTTTTACTCGGTATAGGAATGGGTCTGAAATTTTGACCCGAATTCAAAAATAGGGTCGGGGTGGGTCGACCATGTACCGACCCAAAGAGTCCGACCCGCCCCGCATATACTAATTTATTAAAAATTATAAGCCTATATTTAAATATTATTATTATTTTCTTTCAAATTTCTCACTTTTTGTAATCAACTATATCAACAATAGAAAAATTAATTTATTCAAAAAGCAATATAAGAATCAATAAAAAAAAATTTGAACATATATAACTCTTATGTGTAATTGTATATTAACCTATTTTAATAAATGTATACTATATTTTTAAACGTTTTGTTTTCTTAATTATGTATTTTTTAATAATTAGTGAAATATTGAAACATATAATATTTAAATTTAGTATAGATGTATACTTATATTTGATAGGTATATAAATTCTAAAAATTATCTTATTTGACCCGTATTTTTTACCCGACCCACTATCCCGAAACCAGTCCGATACCGACCCGAATTTTGTCCCGAGACCTAGTAAAAAAAAAAAAAAAGAGTCAAACCGACCTTGTCCCGACCCGGTATAAAAATAAGGGTCAAATAAGATTTTTGAAACGTAGGGTCAGGGCAACCCGGACCCGTCCCGACCCGCCCCGATTCCCACCCCTAATTCTACTATTTCCGAAATGCAGGTATGAGATTCCATACGCAATTGCCACAATTCATGTCGCGTTTTTCTATTTTTATTTTTTCTTTTGCTGCGGGTCATCACTGTTTGAGGGAAGACCTACGGTAGTTAGTCTTGAGGTCATAAGCTTGGTCGACAGTATTGAGTTTTCAATTCGTGGTCCTGAAATCAACAAACCCGCCGATGTTTATGGCTTTCCAAAGGGGATTAATTTCTTGCATAGTAAAAAGGCTTACTATGACAAGTATAAAAGCATGGTATACTAGCACAAGGATGGGGGTCAAATGGATAGGACAAGCTCCATAACTTGTAAGCAGCTAATAATGTTGGTATTTGGTAAGTCCCTGATCGTAGGAACTCATCTTTCTTGATTCTCTCAGGAAAGAAAGATTTGAAATGAAGCAAAACTAAAGAACGAACGAATTGTATTTTCTTTCTTCATTCTTATACAGTGCCGCCCCTCTCTTACACACCTGTTTCTGGATGTCGAGGAAATGTTTTGATTTACAATCACCGTATGTTATTTGATGCTAGTATTTACTGGTCAAATGAGTGACAATCCTGATGTCAAATCATGAAATAAGTGCAAATTCACGCTGCTCATCTCGATGGGTTCGATTACTTGAAAATCATTAAGAAAAGTGCACATCAAGCTCTCCCGTGGGTGAGGTACATAACAATGGCTGGTGAGTACGAACTACGGCTCATGTGAACTGCGGCTTGTGTTAGGCGCTTGGAAGTGCCCGCTTTTCCATTTCTACTATATATTGCTGCTGCTTCACGTTCAACGGCTGAGGTTTGTGAACTGCAGGTTTGTGTCGTCAAGCACTTGAAATGCGGTCAAATGGTTTGGGAAGCTGGGGAGGAAGCTATATAATAATGTGCTGTCCTGAATTGAAAGCTCCCAACATCCCCTTCGCCACCTTTTCCCTGTTCGACTTGCCGAATATGACAATGTTTTTGTGAGGTTGTAGTGCTTGCACATATTTCTGTGACAGTAAGGGCTCATTTGTGGTATGAGTCATGCAACTGTTCCACATTCTTTTTCTAACCTAAAGAAAGCAGCTTGCATATGAAAGAAAGGAGAAATAAATTGGAAAAGATTTTTTTTCCATGTATTTTGTCAATTTTGGGATATCCAGCCAATTCTTATTTTCAACTTAGGGTGCGTCCATAAAAATTTTTTCAACTTCGTATAAATTGATTAAAAAAATATAATATGATATTACGGAAGTAATGATGAATAATAAAGAAAATTAAATTAAAATAGATAAGTTAACTGTATGAGTAATTATGTATAAATTATTTAAAAAGGAAGTTCTATAAGAAGATCTGAAGAAATAATTTTAAAATAGGATAATTTAAAAGATTTTGGTATAAACAAAGATGCCCTTAGTTGCATGAATCAGTCTATTTGATGCCATTTTCTATTGGAAACTTCTCATTTTGCATTGAGCAGTGAGCACTATGTTTTGTTTAGTGAAATTAAAACCAGCTTTAGGCATTTCATCTCTGAAAAGCAAGTTCATGAATAGTATGAAAAAGACCAACCGCCAGTAGCCTACCCGAAGCCAGTCCGGTCATTTTGTCTTGCTCTTGACAGGATTGCCTTCTTAAGCTCTATATCTCGGGCAGAGATAATATTCAGCAAGAAAAAAAATTTTGAGTTTCTAATGAGGATATAGGGCCACTCAACATTGCAAAACGGTTGAATCATATACCAAGTTCTCTACGGACAAAAAAAAAATAAAATCTATTCCCTCTAACTGATACTTCAGAAGAGAATGTTACTCACGCAACTTGGAAAATCCCCAATATGAAACAGAAAAAAAAAAAAAAAAAAAAACCTCAGAAGAGTTACTCTTGGTGGGCGGGCATTAGAGGTCTCCCATTTGACGCCCTACAAAATCTTTGTGCATGGATCTCCCTATGAAACCATTTCCAACTGAAATTCGTATTTAAACAAACTGATGTGAATTACTGTTCCTGCCCCGATAATTCCGCAAAGATAAAACAGTATATCAGCAGCAGCTTCCTGAAAAACACTTCCAAGATCGAATATGCATGCCTTTTTCGCATTCTTTTCGATAATCTATGGACAATATATTACTGCTCTATCAATGACTAGTACGTCTGCCATCACCTAAATTCCGTAAGCAAGATGCCGGGCCTTCGAATACCAACGTCAAGAACTAAGATCCTTAATTCCCTGTTTGCTTGGGGTGGGTTAAGGGAAGGGTTAGTGATGATGGAAGTATTTTTCCCCAATACGAGGAAATCGTTGTCTGCAGAAGCGATCACACTTCTACGAATAGATAGATAAGGGGTTTAAAAAAGAAATCAATAGGAAAGTCAGCTTCCTTCATTTTCTCTACACGAATCAAACATACCTATATCATCCGCAAACGCTAATTTACCACCTATTCATTGACAATCCACCATTATTGTTTCGGTTCGGACATAAAAAACCAAATGATAATAGCGATTGAGGCTCAACCCATGGGAAGTGCTTCCCATGAGAAAAAAAAAGGAAGCAAGGGCATTGTCGTAATTTTCCATCGTGAGTATATTTGTTTAAAAACGTATGTTTGGATTTTTGATAAATTTTGTATTATATACATACAAAATCTCAATCTATTCCATTCATTTGATAGATCAATTACTAAAATATATGTAAACATAATTTTTCATTATTTGACATTTTTTAAAAATATTAGCGTACAAAAAATATTTTTTTAATAAGATTTCATTATAATTGGTAAAGTTGGAAAATATAATTTTTATTAGGAGTTATGTTATATTATTTAATGTTAATGTAATTAAGGTACTCTCAAGAATAACAATTTCTTTTATTTTTCTTAATTTTTTGAAAATTTATTAATATTTTTTTATTTTCTGAATATAATAGAATCTAACCGTGTCTAACCGCGTCTAATTTTTAAAATTAATAAGTTAATTCTAATTTAACACTTGTAATATGATTCTAGACCCCTTATGAAGTCATTTATACCTTAACAATGGAATTTGAAAATCAAATAATACGATTTAATGAAATCACCATAATCTAACTGTGTCTAACCGTGTCTAATTTTTGAAATTAATAATTTAATCTTAATTTAATACTTGTAATATGATCCTAGGGCCCTTATAAGGTCATGTATATCTTAACAACCAAATTTGAAACCCAAATAATACGATTTAACGAAATCACAATAATCTAACTGTGTCTAACCGCGTCTAACCGTGTCTAACCGCGTCTAACCGGGTCTTTAACCGTGTCTAACCATGTCTAATTTTTGAAATTAATAATTTAATCCTAATTTAACACCTGTAATATGATCCTATGGCCCTTATAAGGTCATTTATATCTTAACAACCAAAATTAAAACCCAAATAATATGATTTAACGAAATCACCCTAATCTAACTGTGTCTAACCGTGTCTAACCGCGTCTAACCGGGTCTTTAACCGTGTCTAACCGTGTCTAATTTTTGAAATTAATAATTTAATCCTAATTTAACACCTGTAATATGATCCTATGGCCCTTATAAGGTCATTTATATCTTAAAAACCAAAATTAAAACCCAAATAATATGATTTAACGAAATCACCCTAATCTAACTGTGTCTAACCGTGTCTAACCGCGTCTAACCGTGTCTAATCGTGTCTAACCGTATCTAACCATGTCTAACCACATCTAACCGCATCTAATTTTTGGAATTATTAAGTTAATCCTAATTTAACACTTGTAATATGATCCTAGGCCCCTTATAAGGTCATTTATACCTTGACAACGGAATTTGAAACCCAAATAATACGATTTAATGAAATTACCCTAATCTAACTGCGTCTAACCACGTCTAACCGTGTCTAACCGTGTCTAACCGCATCTAATTTTTTTATAATTTATGTATTTTTTACCTAATCTATGTATTTTGCAAAATATATATACTTAAATATTTATTCAAGGTCTAAATAATTTTAGAACTAAATAAATATATAAAGTTATAATTAAAAATATTAACTCCACTTGATTAAATGAAATAGAAATTTACGTAAAGATATAAAACAGTAAAAAATATTATATATATGACGTTGTAGAACCAAAATTTTGATAAATTATAGATAACAGTGACTTATATTTAATATGTAAATATATGTTACTTTTCGGGATTGGTTAAATGATCAATTTTGCAAATAACTATATTTAATAGAAATTTTATAACAAAATTTCTTAAAATTATAAAATAATATTATTAAAGTTTATATTATAAATTTAAAGTATTAATATAATAATTTTAATTTATTGTTACTGTTATTAATTAATTTAAACTAAAAATACAAATTTATTGACTTCAAGGGAAATCAATGTAAACAAACAATTTAATAAATATTTATACTGAACAAAAAATATATAGAAAATTTCATGTTATAGAACACCTCTAAATTTATTACAGTTTATATTACAAATTTAACATATTAATATACTAATTGTGATTTATTGTTACTAGAATTAATAAATTTAAAATAAAAATAAAAATTCATTTACTTCAAGTCAAATCAATGTAAAATTATCAGTTTAATAAATATTTACATTGAATTAAAAATTTATAGAAAATCTTCATGTTATAGAACACCTCCAAATAAAGTCCTATCAAATTTAAAATCCAATGAAAATTTTCGATATAAAACTATAATTTAGATTTAAATAAACTAAATATATATGATTTTTGGGATTGAATTAAACTTATGTATTTTGTATCTCTGACATTCATGTAGTTTATACAAAAAATAGAAAATATTAATGATTGAATTTTATCTTAAAAATTAATTAAAAATTATTATTTTCATTTTAATTGAAATAAATATACAAATATAAATAACTTATGCGAAGTTGATGAAAATAATTATTTTGATTAATTTAGTGCTTTAAATTTACAAAGATCCATACCGTTCACTATAAATTAAATGAAATAGAAATTTACGTAAATATATAAAACTATAATTAAATAGAAAATTTACAAAAATTCTAAATATAAAATTAAAAAATATATAAAATTGTAATAATTATATATGACTTTTAGAAATAAATTTGTAATAAATTATATTTATTTAAATTATGTGTCTTTGGAAAATGATAAAACTTTTAATGAAATTTTTTTTGATGTACAACTATAATTTAGATCTAAATAAGCTAAATATATATATGATTTTTTGGAGCTAGTTTAACTATTAAGTATTTTTGTATTAGCAAAAAATTATTTAATGAATCTACCTAAATCTAATATATAAATATAAACTTTTGTATGTTTTTCTATTTTTTCACACAAAAATTATGAAGAATGCATTTAATAAAGCGTTTTTGTGTATTTTTATGAAAATCAAAATTTTCTCATAAAATTTTAGTTAAATAAATTGGGATATGGATTATTAAAAATAATTGGGGCAGAATTGCAAAATTATTTGAATAGTTCATTTTACAAAATGGCTAGCATGTGCACCAAAACAATGTGTCGCTGGAGTATTGAACTCCAGTGCTCCACCATCTTCCCTCTCCCGAAGTCATCCATCTCTCTATCCAGTTGTTTCAATGTGAAATTAATAAAATTAAAATTAAAATGAAGATTAAAACAAATTAAATCAATATAATGATCAATTTAACAAATAATAAAATAAATATTAATTTAATTTAAAATAAAAATTAATTCAATTAATTATGAACACAATCAATTTTTTGTATTGTGTTAATTTGCAAAGTTAGTAAGTTAAGCTTACAAAAATTCAAAAGTTCATCTCATTTCTTTTGTTGCACTTTTCAGTTTAAAATTCTTAAAATAAAAATAAAAATTAAGAAATATATTTGCTATAAAAATAGGTCATTTTGCATGGACATGAGACAAGTAATTAAATGGGCTGGAAATGATTAAATTAAAAGTGGGTTTCAAGGAATGCATGAACGGTACCTAGTCTCCTTGATTTTGAAAGTTATTATAAGTTTTGATTTTTAAAATCATGAACGATATTTATAGCTTAAGAACTATATTTAGAACTTTTAGATATTTATTATTACTAAAATTAATAAACTTAAAATAATAATAAATGTTTATATGTATGTATTTTTTATTAATTAAATTAATTTCAATTAAAGCTTTACTAAAATTAATTATAATTTATGTTTAAATAATCTAAATAAATATATATGCCTTTTTGGGATAGATTTAATAAATAATTATTAATATTATATTATTTTTATTTACATTTAAATAAAAATATCTACACTATTTTAACCGTCCACATAATTATTTCTATTTATAATTTAATTAGCTAAAATTTTCCAATCTAAATCGTCTACATGATCAAGAGCATCTTAAAACATAGAATGACTCTTGAATCACCCAAATCGGACACCAGTAATATTAGATCCAAATAAAACAAAATCTGCCCATTAATAATCCGAATTTTTGTCCGTCGCGACAAACACTTACGGTGCATCACCAAATTTCTATCCGTCGCGACAAACACTCACGGTGCGTCACCCTCTACAGCTTCTACCCACTTTCCGTCGGCCGTTGGATCTCTGATCAGAATCGGCCGATTACTCACCGCCAGCATCCTAACTCCGATTCCCAACTCGCCGAACCAGATCTATTCTCCAATCTCATAAATCTGAAAAAAAATGTTATTGCAGTATTCTTCTTCGTTGCCGGTCAGTGCCACCAATCGCCGTTCAAACCTACCGAGCGTGAGGGTGGTGAAGAAAAATGGTGATTTGGGTCGGGTCGAGCCTCGGGAGAAGAAAGGCGGCAAAGAGAATCGGCATCCTCTCTTCCTGTCTTTGCTGATTGGGTTTGGCGGGGACAGGGGTGTCGAGAACGCTGCTGCGGGAGCATACATCTTCTTCAAATCAGCAACAGATCTATCCTCTCTCGTGACTATCTCTAAATCCGCCGGAAAATCGATACCCACCAACAATGAAGAAGAAGAAAACTCATTAATCTCCTGTGGTGGTCTTCATTGTCTCTCTCCTCGAGTGGAAAGAAAACGACATAACAGCTAGCAATTTATTTGGGCAATTTAATGTTCATACCATCTCTGCTATCGGCCATTATCAAAAAGGGATGAAGGAAGACGAAAGAGGGAGGGACGCACAAAGAGCTGGGGAAGACAGAGACGATGTGCGAGTCTGTCACGCAAATTCGATGTTCCCCAGCGGTTTTTTCAGCTTCCGAAAATGCCCAAATGCATATGAGTCGTTCAGCCTAAATTAACGGTGAAGATGTAGCTTCCCGTGAAAAAAATGTGGGAAGCACTTCCCATGGGTTGGCTCTCATAGAGATTTCGACAGCACGAGCATCCATATTACCAACAACGCGACGACTTATTTCACTAAAAAATTTTGATCTTTTATTCACATAATTCTTTCGAAAACATCGAATAGAGAAGCAATTGATAAAAGGACAGGCACCCAAATGGAATCCAAGAAGGAATTTACCTGGGAAGAAGGTAATACAGCTCACTGAGAAGAGGTGGAGTGGTTGACCACGATTGGAGCGCGTAGAGCTCGATGCTCGGCCTGCTGCTGCTTCCGAGCCATATACATAGCTTCAGTCTCGATCACGACCAGCCTCTTTACCTGCACACCGGGTACGTGTGAAATTAGCGGAAGAAAGAAGGAGGGGGCGATTTCAGGGGAGGTTGCAGTGATACCTGTTGTAGCATGCCGCGGACAGTGGGCGTGTTCCAGCGCATGACGGTGCGGTTGCACTTGCCCAGGCGCATGGCTTCTAATGTGCGGCGGTGGAGGCGACGGGTACCCGGCATCCCCCTCACCAGGGTAATGTAAAGGTGCGGGCTCCACTCTATTGGAACGCATGCCTTGTATGCTTTGAATGCATTCATCCCTCTCCCCTTTCGCTTCTTCACCTCTTCAGATTCTCTGCAACGGCAGCGGAGGAGGGAAGGAAGCGACGGCAGAGGGAACGAAGAGTTAGGGTTGCACGATTTTATTTTTTTTTTAATAAAAAAATTGGCCTTTGGGCCGAGCTTTAAATGTACTGTGATAGAGGAATCAGAGAGGGTAACGATTCTCCCTGACTAGGCCGTAAGATGAGTGTTTCTGTCAATGTCAGGTGGGTTTAGTAGATGGGCTGGTGTAAGCCATTCTATTCCAATTTGCACGGCTGAATGATTCTCTCTCTGACAAGGCTGAGTCCACGGGCTTCTGGTCAATCGCCGGCGGGTTTAGTAGATGGGCTAGTTTTTAGTCACTCAATTCAAATTTGCACGGCTGTAAACCAGTTAGACTTGGGCCAAACGTAAACGTTAGGCTTTCAGTACCGAATTCAGCTTTTCCAGGGCTCTAATGTTCTCAGCAATCTGAATTCGGGTCAAATCTTAAGTTTTGCTGACATCCCTATGGGCCAAAAACTTCTTCACCGCTCCTACTTTGACACCCACGTGCATTGAGCACGTCCTATATTTCTCAGTATGTATTTAACATCTGCGATTTTATTATTGAACTTTCTACCAAACCCCATTTTAATTACCATTTAGGGCGATGGATTTGGACCAAGAGGGCCCAGTTTCAATGGAAAGGCACGTCTGAAGCCCATTTGTATCGCATTTAAACCATGGCTCGTAGTAGATCATTCTTCATACCTATCGACCAATCAAGCATATTTGGAAGCATGGATCATGTCTTAATGACCCAAATTTTTGATGCAACAGGTTTCTAACATTTATAGTAACATGATTAAGAAAATAAACATGTATAAGGTTATGTTCTGTTCATTTCCTTGTGGGGCAAAGGAAATTACGTGATCAGGATAAGCACTGAGCCATGTCCATCCCACCTATCTCCAACTCCTCCTTTCACACCTCATTACAGTAAATTCATCGTTAGTATCGATCCTTGTCATGTGTGGGGCCGGGCGTCGACGTGGGCGCAGGCGCGTGTACGATCACGTGTCCAAAATACCTCGTCGAGGGGCAATTCATCGACATCTCCGCCGCCGCCTGCCATTGATGCAGCAGTGTCGCCTTCTTAGCATAAGCTCTATATAAAGAGAAGCTTCTTCTTAATGCCTACCATCTTCAGCATTCTCTGCACCTCGTACTGAGGTGCCCATACATCCTCATGGCGTGTGACGTAGACCTTCCAGGGGCTCCCCTCAGTTTTTCTCTGGGCTCTCTGGCCCAAGTGATCGTTTGTTCAAGAGCCAACCTTCAGGAAGAAGTGGTATAGGAAAAGATGGGCAGCTCTTAGCCCATGTAGAGCCCGCCCATCAGAAAACACATGCACGCGGTTGCATGTGCTCAGATCCTGCGGAGAATGAACTCCCTGCCAGCTCCATCTAAGGTAACTTTCACCTTCTAATTTTATATTTTCAAGCTACATTACTCTTATGTGCATCTCAATACTTTGGTAGTTTAACTCGTCAAAGGATGGATTTGGATTTCTAAACAAAGGACAACGACGGCCCGTTTAAAGAAATGGGTTGGGCTTAGTTAAAGATCCAATTACTGGGTAAAGGCCCGTGTATTAGAGAATGAGAGTGTCGGGTCTTGCAGAGGGGGCTCCGAAGGCTCTCGACGTCGGGTCCGGGCATCTCCAGTTCTAGCGAAGCCCTTTCGCAGTCACGCGCTCGTATCTCTTCGAAATCTCTCTACCTACTCTCCCGCTTCCAAATCTGGCGAAGGGCCAAAATTAGGGTGCGTCGGGAGCTATAAATATCGGATGAGGAGGCGGGGCTCCTCATCGGTCGATGCATCAGTTGAACCTGCTGCTCCCGTGTTGCCTCTCTACCAAGATTGGAGCTTTTGGCCGATTCCAGTGCAGATTGGAGAGAGAATGGGGAGCTCGCACGTAGAAAGCCGAATCAGCAGCGGAAGAACGGAAATGCTTTCCCCGGACTCCGTCATTAATCTCGACCAGTCGCTATCTCAACTCTCTACTCTGTTGTTGGTTGCTGTTTTAGTTGTAGTTGTTGTTGTTGTTGTTCTCTCTCTAATGGCTCTCTGGGATTGGATATTTGTGCAGCGGCGATCCGAGGTTGTACGAGTCGTTCTGGCGGACGATGGGGGAGAAAAGTGAAATCGTCATCCCCGGCTGGCAGACGACGAGCTACTTCTCGGATGTCAGGAACGTTTGCTGGTTCATGGAGCCGGAATTCGCCAACGAGGTGAGCAGGCTCCATGAAATGGTGGGGAATGCTTTGACGGAAGGCCGTCATATCATCGTCGGCACAGGATCGACGCAGCTGTTTCAGGCAGCACTCTACGCGCTTTCGCCACCGGATGGGCCGGAACCGATGAACGTGGTCGCCTCAGTCCCATACTACTCCGTAAGCGTCATCTGTAGAAATAAATTTGATAGATTTTCTGAATCTCGAAGCGGCCTTCTCATGCAGTTTCGCTTCTTTTCGCTTCATCTGCAGTCATATCCGGCGATCACCGACTTTTTGAAGTCGGGACTTTACAAATGGGCTGGAGATGCGACCACCTACCATGTCGATAGCCCCTACATCGAGCTGGTAACGGCTCCCAATAACCCTGATGGGCTGCTGAATCAAGCAGTCCTCAACAGGGATGGAGGCAAGACCATCCACGATCTCGCATACTACTGGCCGCAGTACACTCCCATCACGGCTCCTGCAGACTTCGACATCACGCTCTTCACTTTATCCAAGAGCACGGGGCATGCCGGAACACGAATCGGGTGAGTTTTTCTTACGTTTTTATTTATTTATTTATTTATTACAAATGTTTGTTTCTGCAGGCTACGATGGCCAAATTAAGACTGACAGGTCATTTTTTTAAAAAAATCGTACATTGAGCAGGTGGGCTATTGTGAAGGAGCTGCCGGTGGCGAGGAGGATGGCCAAGTTCATCGAGTTGACCACCATCGGTGTATCCAAGGACTCACAGCTCCGGGCGGCCAAGATCCTGCGCACCGTCCGCGAAGGATATGAAGAGGGTCCGGGAAGCGGAGAGGAGGGGCGGCTGTTCGACTATGGCCGCCGAATCATGACCGAGAGGTGGGAGAGGTTAAGGGAGGCGGTGCAGAAGAACCCCATCTTCTGCTTGCCGGAATTTCCGACGGCATTCTGCAACTTCGCCAAGGAGATGAGGACATCGCATCCTGGTAAATTACATGCAGAATGTTTTTTCTTTCCGTTTGCTGTTCATGCTCCGAGGTGAGGTGTCTGACTGGTTAGATGTTGCTGCAGCGTTTGCATGGTTGAAATGCGAGGCGGCGGAGGTGGACGACTGTGGGAGGTTCCTGAATAGCCATAACATCTTGACGAGAACGGGCAGCATGTTTGGCGCAGATCCTCGCTATGTTCGGGTGAGTATGGTCGACCGCGACGAAGTCTTCGACATTCTCGTTGACAGACTCGCAACCATCGGCTAACTACCAACAGCAAGAAACAACGCAACGGAGAGAATCGATTTTGTTTTGGTTTTTTTTTTTTTTTTCAAAATATTAGTTTATTCGTCATCCTACGAGAGAAAACTGTCCTGTATATTTATTTTCGACTTGAATATGAATACAAATTCTAAGAATATTAACTGAAGATTTTCATTCAAATTTTCTATCCAACATCGACGAACGTCATAAATATCATTCTGAATTTTGTTATTATTTACAGCTCAATTTTAATAGTTGAGTTAAACATTATTCTTGTTTGCATTTGACGTAAAAAAAGAGTATATTTAACCTAATGCTTCCTCTCCAAGACAACTACATATATATATATATAATATATTCTGGTGCAGCATCGCTAAAATAGGCCCCACATTATATATATATATATATATATATATATTACATGCCACTACAAAATTAGCAACATAAAATAGATTAGATTCGCTTGGGTGTATACCCGACTGACCGAAAATCTTGTATCGCTTATGTAACTATGTTGATACTTAAAAGTTGCAAACGAATGGAAGAAGTTTAGACTAAGGGAAAGAATCAAGATATGCGAATAAATTAATTACTCCCCCTCATCATTAATGATCAAAGGAAATAATTTTTTAAAAAAAAATTAGGGAATGAAAATGCAAGTTCTAGCAATTAATATTGAGAGATCAGTCTGCTTCTCTCACTACAGTAAATTTCATAAAGTGAAACGATTTTTGGTGACCACTTTTTTGAATATGTGTATATTACGATCATATCAAACATCCTTCTTACAATCTAGCCTTGAGACATTGTACCAATTCTTCGAGCAGAAATCTATACATATCTACAAATTATCTATTTCTTTTCTCAACCAAATCTTTTGACCCATATATGCGGACACTTCTATCATTAGGAGGAGTCACCACCACAACTATTTTACTGCTGTTGTAAACGCTCAATGTTTTTTGCTGGCACCGAGAATTGAACTGGCTCATCAGCGCATTGGGTGAATGCTGGTTACCACTAAGGCAAAGCCTCAGTGGTGGCGACCATTATTTGTCGATTCATCAAACCAAGTACTTAAGAAATTTTGTGTGACCATCAGGTTCTAATTAAATTAAAAGTAAAATTTTATAAAAATAATTTATGAGGTAGAATATTGTGAAACTAAAGAAAAATACATATAAAAAAGAATATCACGCAAATTAAACACATGTAGCAGAAAGGATAATGTTAAGGTGCATAGGAAGGAAAAAAAGAAAAGATAAAATTAAAAATGTAATAACTCTAGATAATCTAAAAGAGATGTTAATATGAGATAAAATGAGAAAAAATTGACTAAGATGGTTTGGTCATATTAAATGGAGTTTTAAACTGTTAACGATTAAGAGAGTTGATAAGAGAATGAGAGAAAAATAAAAAATATGGATAAAAACAATTAATCAAAATATGAAAACATTAAAAATTATTCAAAACTTAATTACTAATCACCAGAAATAGCACAAAAAATTCCATGTAGCTAGTCCCAGTTAAGTGGTAAATGACTTGACGATGATGATTGGTTGCCGCAGCTTAAAACTCATTTTAGTTATTTTTCGATTTCATTAATAAGTCATAAAATCAGTTTGCTAGCTAAAATATTAAGAGATGTGACAGAGAGTAACTATATAGTTGATGGACTCTTTTATTAAGAATTTATTGGTAACAAACATTTTTAATTATTATTATTAAATACGTCACCACTTGATGCCCAAGTGATTGACATAAATATGCATAAAGTGTATGTGATTTGAAGGTCTAAGGTTCTAAATTGAGTTAAAGTATTTGCCACATTTACCCTTCTTCTAAAGTTGAAGTAGTTCTTCGTAAAAAAAAGAAAAAAGTTGAACTAGTTGAGTGACATGATAACAGTAAATTATTATTAAATATTGATTTTATGATTGTTTAAGGATGTTATGAAGATAAAAAAAAAAACTTTATTCACCGATATTGTTTTTTTTTTTTGTAATTGCAGTGATTGAAGACACAGGTCATGGATATGATAGAGGTGACTTTTTGGAATTTTCAGAGCTTTATTTAAATGATATAAAATTTTTGAATGAAATTTGTACCTAAAATGAGAATGTAATAATATTTATTGAGAATAAAAAGAAGTCGTATTGAAAACTGGAAAACTATCTTGAAAATAAAATAGTTATTTCATAAAAGAATATTGAAATTCTTTGAAACAGACCCAATCTCTGAATTAAAAACATGGTTAAATTAAGCGCAGCGTGCACTGCATTGACTTGCTGACCAATTCACCGGCATTAGCGGTTAGGCACGCGGTAACTTGTTCCAATTTCAAGCTTTCGAGAGCCGCTTTTGAGGATTTTCTTCCTTTCTATCGCAAACTGAAAGCTTGCCCAAGTACTCGGTATTAGGTGATAATGCAAGCGCAGCGCTTTCTATTTAAAAGGCGAGGACAAACAAGCCCTTGCTAGAGTATTAAATAGTAATTGTGACACGTTATGCTGTATTTGACAGTCGAAGTACAATGCATGCATTGGCCCACGTATAGCACAATGTTATTTAATTGCCAAATCCTTTGGAATGAAATATCTAATTTTGCTCCTCTGTTCAAATACAACCTGGCGTGCGTAACACAGATGGCAATCTACTGCATCTCCCCACTGTAATTAATATGGGGGACCCGCGTAGTTCTAAGTCGGCCTGAGGAAGAAACTGAAACGGGAAAAGAAAATCTTGTGTCAGATTTTCTATTTATTTTGGAGTGAGAGTATTATCATGCCTAGTGGTGAACAATACATCATGGAGGACTATTGCCTGTAAACCATGATCTGCTTTCTAATTCAATTGCCACAGGGGATCACGGAGTTCATTCGCTGGGAAGATGGCATCGATCACATTTGAATTTTTGTTTTTCGTTTTATTTTTTTTCCCAATTGTATGCGGATAACTGCGTTTTAATTAATTGATAAGCATTGATTAGATCGTCGTAAACGGTTCTAGTGCATTTCAAGGTGTTTCTCCATGATAGCCGATTGGGACCGTAAACTAAAATAGCACGTGCAGTCCGACACCAACTTAGAATAATTGGGGGCGCTAAAGGATTGAATTGAGATCGGAACTCTAATTTATTTATTAACTCATTTGTTAAATAGGTTATGGGTTATTAACAAATTGTCTAGCTATGTATTGTAAACAGGTCAAAAACAAAGTAATATAAATACATATTTAGTACTAATATATGGAACAATTAAACTTGATTACCCAAAAAAACATGTTGATTACATAGAAACTTATTTAGCTTGGAAAAAAATACTCCAATATAAACATTCGTCTAATGATTTTCAGGCTATTGAATTACAATGCTTTGCTATTCTCATTCCAAGATGTAGATAATAGTCACTATTTGAATGATCAAGTAGTAAACGTGAGTATTTGTAAGGGCATGTAGGGTGAGATGTCCAAAGTTCAAAGTTTAATAGAGGCAATTGCTTCATTTACCCTTCCTATAAAGTTGTGTTTTATCAATTGTTCAGTCACTTCAAAGCTTTTATGTAACGAGATTATGGGTGTGTTTGTTTAGAGCCAAAACTTGTCAATTAAAACTTTTCAACACAAAACTCTTCACTCTTCATAACTACTCTATTTTTTAATTATTTTTTCACATTTTTCTATACAAACTACCCTACTTTTCAATCATTTCTACACAACTACCCATACAATTAACCTATCTATTTTAACTTTATTCTCTTTACTCCTCATCATTACCCCTATTATATCACATCATTTTCTATCAATTTGACAACTTCTACCTCTAAAACTTTTCATCAAAAGTTTTACCTCCAACCAAACACACCCTATATTGAAAAAATTAGTCCTATATAACTCCTTCAATGTTTAAAATATTGATGATTAATGTAAGATTCAATTCATTCATTGTATTTAATATCACTTGTTTAGCTATGAGATCAAGTGTCATCCGAATCAAGTATGTATAAAGGCCACATTTTCTCAAAGATATATATTTAAATGTAAATTATGAAAAATATTTAAATTCATTCACACATGTATTAGAATATATTAATACTTTATATAATCATTTATCTACACATAATTGATATTTTAGACAATTTAAATGTTGAAAAAACTACTTTTAAAATTGATATTTTAGCATTAAACTATTTATTATGTTGATTTTATACATTTATAGATGATATCGATATATAGTAAAACTAAACAAATGAAAGAGTTTTCATATAAATGATATTAAATATAATAAATGATATAATAAATGAAGTGAATTTTTTATCAACTATTAAAATATTACAAATGAACGAAGTTACATAGAAAAGAGATTTCATAGAAGCGAAACCAATATTTTATTTCTTTTTTATTGAGCAACTCAATTCAACATAAATATACATGTGCAAACCTAAAAACATATGCATATCATAAAGACATATCAAGCAACAACATTTATTTAAAAACTCAACCATAACCCATTGATAAATAGTTGAACAAGCAAATTCACGAGTTAAACCAATTTATTAACACTTCTAGGATTAATCTAAATAAAAAAAAATTGTTATAAATTTGTTAATAAAAATAAATTTATTGATGCAAATAGGCTAACTTCAAGTTCAACTTCCTTTTATCTAACCAAGACTACTCCCAAGCCACCACTTGAAACTAGTGCAGGTGGCAGAGGCTCTTGCCTCTTAGCAAAGAGGTGTTGGCTTTAACGTGAGGGGTTTTTATAATTTCCCCTTAGATGGGGGTTCATATGAAAAATGTATTTCCATAATGTGAAAGAGTGAATGTATTCTACTGTAATAGTAAGATGTCACAATGTATAAATATATCAAAAAAAAGACCGCTCTCAAGCCTTAGTAGAGTAGTTCTTAGGCCTTGATTGCAACTAACACTCATTGTGGAGCTTGTACTCACTTATTTCATATTAACTCTCTCCACTCTTCATGTATACCAAGAAAGAATCAAGTCCCAATCAACAATGATTATACCACAAGGCTCTCCTAAGTCTTTCTTTTCCTTCATTTTTTCTAAGGTTTCAACCATCTTGTATATCATAGCCGGAGGACATCTTGTACTTTACCACTTCTTATCAGCGGAATCTCCTTTTTGGGAAGTTTTTTAATGCAAGTCAAAAAACTACCAAGCCACTTTTTCATGTAAAAATATTTTTTTCCTTTCTTTCTTCTTAGGTCGTGCAAACTCAACCCAAGCCTCACCTCCTTATCAAAATTATTTCTATAAGTAAATTTATAAGCGATAGATTTTTCTTACATTTGTATCAACAAACCATTGATAATAAAGCACATGCAGTGAATTAAATGGCAACAAATAGTTAATTAACAATCATGTCGAGTTTTACATATGAAAATATTTAGCAATAACACTTCTAAACTTGATGAATTGAATTTTAATACCAATTTGTGTACTTATTGGCCTTTTCAATCTTAAAAGCTAATTTCATCATGCCTATAACTGAACCCCTAATGCCTTCCACAACCAACATTGGATAACCCAACAAGGACCTTTTGCCTAGGGCAACTTATCCTTCTTTTGTTGGTCTCAAAATCATTAGAGATATAAACTCGACCCTTTAGTCCATTTCTATAGTTGCTAGAATCATGCATGATTAATGATGAGTTATTACCGCTGAATGGAAGAAAAAATTAATCAATAAGACTATCCAAGTTTCAGATTAGGAAGCATGAAGCAAAATTGATCAATTCGAAGTTGCATCGCAATAAATTTTGTTCAAGCGAAATAATATTGCCAACCAATTTCCCTTAACTATTCCTAACGCTTATTGTTGATGGTTAGAAAATCATTGTGTTGTTAAATTGAAACGTAGGTCTGTAATTGCTGACACGATTAGCATTAATTAAAATGATGTCATCAGTAATTGGCTTTTTCCTCAAGTGGCGAAGAGTATAATGTACTAAGATTTTATAAAAAGAAAAAGGAAAGACATTAAAAAATAGAGGCAATATTAATTATTATGAAGCAAACAAAGATAAAATGTTATGTTTTTTTAAAAAAATTACAAACAGTGTGTAACAGCCGTCCGTTCTATGAGAATTATGGGTCATGCAGGTAACGCATGAAATAATGAGCCATGCAGGAAACGGTGGAAAATTAAATTCCAGCTGTTTAACGAATAGTTTAGTATAAAAGGGGGAGACGTGAAGTGGATTTCAACCATTCGAAGGAAAGAGTTGCGCAAGAGACAGAGACGAAGGAGGAAGAAGGAGATTTTGAAGATAAGTTGAGTAGAATACTATTTTAGTTAATCTCGTTAAGTTTATGTTATATGCAATTCGTTTCTCAGATCTAATGCGTTCATAATACTTCTAGCATGGTTAATTAGCCATAAGAGTATTATTGAAATATTTTATGTTGAAATTTCACTTATTTCAATGAGAAGAATCAAATAAAGGATAGAAAATGTTATATGATGAAATAAACGTACTTTTGGACATAATCAGAAAATTTTGACCGTACAATAACAAAATAATCATATTTTAGCTTGCCTACAAAATTTCAACATGATCAGACTTATAGATTTCTAGATATAGCAAATTTTTATGAAAATTTGGAGTGGTAAATATGTATTTTAAGGACAAAACACAAAAAATAATTACAGGAAAATACAAATGCAAAAATAATAATCTAACCCGTTAAAAACATTATTTGAGATATTTTACAGTACATATGATGAATTAATTTTGTTAAAAATTAGTTTACATAGCTATTTGAAATGATGTTTAATTTTCACTCTTTATTAAACCCTTTACGTCAAATCTGATGATAGAGATGTTATTTTGATAAATGGACCGTTCAGATTATAAAACATAATTTTATAACCTTACCCCTAAAATTTCAGATCAAACAGAAATTTATATTAAGAGATATAAGCTATTATATTCAGAGAATACGGACCGTTGAAATAAATAAATAAATAAATTTCTAGACTAGTGGGCTAAGCCCATCTGGACGAGCCCAGTGAACCAGAAAGCCCAGAAGCAAGTCCACTAGCCCCAAGCCCACAGCAACTAAACCCAAGTTATAGAATTCAAGCCTACCCCACATAAGCAACATGGCCCAACTTCCAAGCAAATGACCCAGCCTACCTGTGCCGGCCCAGCACAAGTCTGGCCCACCGGAACAGCCCACCGGCGGCCAATTGACGGCACTGGCGATCGGCCGACCAGCTGGCGAAAAAAAAATTCAAAATAAATACAGAAAAATTAGAAAAAAAAATACATAAAATTATGAAAAATGCTCAGAAAATTAAAGTCAATATTTAGAAGCTTAAATGAGTTTAAACTTATAATTTTTATAAAAAATGAAATTATTTAAAAGGTGTGATGCTATATAAATAAACAAATAAATTATGAAAAATTACAAAAAATATGAAAAATTTAAAGTAAGTAATTAAAGAAATATGAGTCCAAATTTTATTATTATAAAGTTGTTTAAAAGTGGAATAATATGAGAATAAATAGGAGAAAACAGAATTTTGGACCGATTAAAATTACGAGAAATTTTAGAAAAGTCATAAATGAAATTTTAAATAATATTTATGAAAACTGGAGTAAAATAATGAACATATTGTGATGAAAATTAGGGAAAGAGACTTGAGGCTACTACAAGAAATTGAAAAAAAAAAAGTTTTAAAGTCTGCTTGAAGGTAAGTAAACTTTTACCAATTCATGACTTTTAAAATATTATTTGAATATTGTGATTTGCTATAAAATGTGATTATTTATTTAAATTGAAATTTTCTTTCAAGTTGGTTTATTCAAATATAAGCATTATTATTTCAAAATCATGTTAAGTAGTGAATTTAACAGGTGCATTAATCACAGTGCATGAGCATGATGCATAATTACATATTAGGTTTGCCTCCAAGGAATAAAGTAGTATGATAGTACCTGAGTAGTGACCTTAGGACTACCAAAAAAGATCGATTTGCTCACGAATATATAGCACGGCTGCACACGAGCACAAGTAGATGACAATACCCACAGTGTGAATGCATGATTTAAAATTGACATTTGTGTACACATGTATCGAGATGTTTTTATTAACTATAGTTTGTTGTGCATAAAAAACAATATAGATGTTGTGTTTGTTTTTAAAAAAATCAAAATGATTGCGAAATAAATTTTTAAAAATATATTTTTACTTACTGAGCTTTCAGCTCACATAGTTTTGTTTTCAGTGAAAACACAGGGATGCAATGATAAATTAAAGTCTTCATCAACAGGGGAAAAAGGTGAACTAGCAAAGCAAAGGACAACAAAGTTTAGATTTTTATTGAAATTATCTTAGAATGTTTATTTGTTTTGATTAAAGACATTGAATATGTATTATAACTCCATGAGGAGTAGACTTGAGATGTAATAGTTAAAAGTTTTATGATTTTGCATCTTGACATCTATTTCTATCTTAGGAGATTTTATTCTCAGATTTGACACAGTAGACCTCATTCGTAACACCTCAAAATGTGGGGTGTTACACAATGACATAGTAAAGATAGAAGTAATATTAATGATGAAGCGTCGGAGCTCGTTGAAAGCCAATGCACGAACTACTTAAAAGAAAAGAAAAAAAATAATAAGACAATGAACACGACAATTTATGTTGAAAAAGGAAGTCTCGATGAGGATCAAGACCTTCCAAAAATCACATGAGAAATGAAATTCGGTATTATGTAAAAACTAAGTACCGAAAGGACCTCCTAGTGAGATGATTATGGGGCGTTTAGAGAAGAAGATAGCAGTACAAAGAGAGATCATGTGATTCTTGTTGGATCTTCTTTTACCGCCTAGGAAGAGCCTTATATAAGGTGTGTTTAGAAAATGATAAAACTTTTAGATGAAAAGTTTTTAGTATAAAAATTTTTGAAATGAGAGAAAATAATGTTATATGATAAAAGTAATAATGAGAAGTAAAAAAGAATAAAGTTAAAATAGATAGGTTAGTAAGTTTTAAAAAAAATAAATATGATAGTTATGTAGGTAATTGTGTAGAAATTATGGAAAAATACGGTAGTTATATAGAAAAATAATTAAAAAATATATCGTCAAACACCTCATAAGTTCAATACAGGATGCCTAAAGGGTACCTTCGCTGCAGTAACCGTCATTGCAAGATCAGATCCTTTTTGAGCCTCTAGATGGTTTCATCAGTATTATCGAGTGGTTTTGGTCAGAGAATGATATGAGGGTGTTAGACACTGGGTCGTCAATGACGCAAGGGTGTTAGACAATGGGTCCTTAGGCGAATATGATGTCCATGCAGTGCCCACATGACATGGTTTGGTGGAAGATCTTGCGCGTCCTTCCAGCTTAGTTTTCAGGGCCACACGGAGAAAGAACTCCTGTTGTTGTGCAGCTGGCAGGAGGGATTTTGATGTGGAGGGGCCTCAGTAAGAGGTTCAGCATGCCAAAATGTTCATCCTGCATCATGATACTCATGCCCTCGAGGATAGGTCAGCAGTTCGCATCAACTAATAATCAAAACAAATATCATATCAAAAAAGAGGAATTATTGAAGAAATGTTATGTCTACTTTTAAGTTTTCAGAAGAATTTTTCTTAGTCTAAATCATTGATATTACTCATAACATTTCTTAGTAGTCTTATTTTGTCAATAGTTTTTAGCCATAACATTTACACCCCAAGAGAAGGGCCCTCGCATTCCTCCATTGCAAAAGGGCAAGCGTCTTATTTAGTCTCAATGTCTTAGTTTGATGCAACACGTTGTTTCATTATCCTGCTCGCAAGGCATTAACTTGTTTCATTATCCTATTTGCAAGTTGCCCTTGAGAGCGGGGCATCCCGCTATAGAAGCCTCTCTGTAAGAGGCATGCAACTTCCTGCAGGGGAGGGCGATGGAGAGCTCTCTATCGCAAACTAAATTTTATTAGAACAGCTCAGCTGATCAAACCCAAATCGATTATAAGAGGACTGATGAAACTGATGAAGGAAACAGAAGACGTTCAAGACGAGCTAGTATTGCCCTCCAAAACTGAATATTTCACCATTGCTTCTACAACTCCGATAGAACATACAGGGTAAATGATGGGTTTGCCGGTTTTGAAAAGCGCAGGGCAAAACGATCGTATTTTCAAGCGGTGAAAAGAGCAGAGGATCGAAACTCCGCGCACCAGATGGATGTTACAAAGAACAAACAATAACTTTTGTAATCTGGATTCACCTCGTACAAGCCAAAATACCAGAATGATTCATTTATCTAATAGCCAAATGAATGATTCATTTATCTAATAGCCAAATTACCAACAAGGCAACAACAAAAAATGCATCACTCTTTCAAAATTTTCAAGAAAAGAATTTATATTCCCATCAAAAACTAAAAAATGCAAAAAAAGTTTGATCATTTCAGACGGGTTTGAAATGATGTCATTTCAGAATAGTCTAAAACACATTTTTTTTTGTTTTTATCAAATTTTTTTTCACAAAACTGTTATCTAGTTATGTTTAATCTATAAATTAGTTTTTAGCAATTTTGAGGATATGTATATATTTATTTTGGATTTTTAGACATAAACGTATTTTAGTCATTTTATATTATTGAAATATGACTAAAATGCCAGTGTCTAAAAATACAAAATAAATATATATACATTTCTAATTGGTAAAAATTAATTTATAGATTAAACATAATTAGATCAACTGTTTTGCAACAAAAATTTTGAAAAAAAAATATATGTTTTTGGACTGTTGTAAAGTAAAGATATTTCAGATCGGGGTCTGAAATGATCATTTTGCAAAATAAAAACACGATGAATGGCTCTTTCACAGTCCTGCCTGTCACTGGATGGTGGATAGCCTGTCGATTAAGAGGTCGAAACAGCCATCCCTATCGAGCATGCTGATCCGCACGTACCGAGGGTCCATCCCAAAATGCTTACCACTTCGGGTCAGTATCTTGTGGCTCCTGAGGAAGCGCTCGCAGTCATCTGCGCCTGGGCTGTCACATTTGAGCCATGCGAACGCTGTTCCAAAGGCATACGCTCCAAATGAGACGTGGTTAATATCATGGGCAGAATTTTTCTCTGACGGCCTTGCGGTGATGAAACAAATATCTGGGCCATTTTAAACAAAAAAGATGGAAATGAAACCTATAAGACACCAACGCAGCAATGTGTCTCTGTACTCACCAGGAAGCCATGTGGCACTGCTACCAGCAAAGTTGCAGAAGGCCGTTGGGAATTCGGGCAAGCTAAAGATGGGGTTCTTGCGTACAGCCTCTCTCAGCCTATCCCACCTCCGAATCATGAGGCCACGCGCATAGTCGAAGAACCTCTCCCCATCTCCTCGCGCCCGACTACCCTTGTACCCTTCGCGGACAGTTCGCAGGATCTTCGCCGCCCGAAGCTGAGAGTCCTTGGACACGCCAATGGTATTGAGCTCGATGAACTTGGTCATCCGCCTCGCCACCTCCGGGTCCTTGACCAGAGCCCACCTGACCAATTCAACAAGCAGGACGGGGTTAGAGGGACGCAACCCATTTGCACGTTTGGTCATTCTGCTGCGCAGCACCGAAACTTCACCCACCCAATTCGGGTTCCCGCATGTCCCGTACTCTTGGAGACGGTGAACAACATGAGGTCATGGTCGGCGGTTTCAGTGATGGGTGTGTATTGGGGCCAATAGTAGGCCAGATCGTGCACCGTCTTGCCTCCGTCTCTCTTAACCACCGCTTGCCGCGCGCATCCGTCCGGGTTGTTCGGTGAAGTAACGAGTTCGATGAACGGAGCATCTCGATCGAACGCGTGTGCATCGCCCGCCCATTTGTACAGCCCCGATTTCAAGAAATCGGTCACTGCCGGATACGACTGCAAGCAACAGCCGCTTTACAATGAATGGATGATAGTAGAAATCATGTTTCTTAACCAGTGCTTTGCAGATCATTTCTCAAAACAACATAAATATGAATCTTCGAGCATTAGATAATGCACATCGTTTGCTTTCATGCCTCTTTGACTCATTGAAATTCCTTGAATTTCACATGCTATACATTCGTGGGAGAGGGACGCGGTCAGAGACAATGCATTTAAAGAACAAGGGGTCCCAGGAGACATGGTCAGAACGGGGAATCTCACTTTATTTGGGCGTTTTCTTTCTCGTCGGAACCAAGAAATGATGAGAACCAGGGGGGCACAGCTAACATGCACGCTGGAGTTCGCACGTGGGGCCTGTTCCTCAACAAACCCACTTTACAAACCGGCCAACTAAAAAGTGTGCACGTAGGCCCGCAGGGGTGCATACACGGCATCCAACCCATCCAGGATTCAGCATTAGCCAACTTTTGTGTTTGGAGCCAACAGGGTGTTTGCTTCTTGCTCTGACCCTGCAGATTCTGTCGTATCATAGCCATGGAGGGGCCCGCTTAATGTGGAGATTAGATATTTAAGCGAGCTGATTGTCATCTCAAATACCACCAAACCAAACCCAACAAATTGGTGGCCTTTGGTCTTAGTTTTGATTGCAGAATCATGACCATGCAAAGTCCCTGATGCAGAGCTGTGTATGTAACTGCACCAAACATGTAATGATCCGAAAAACTGAGAGATTAATGAAGGTCCACGGCCACTGGGAAGTTGGGATCATCTAATTTTTAGAGGAATCCTGGTTTTAGTCCCCACAAGAGGAGTGTTAAGCCGAACCACGAGATTTTTAATCAAATTTGGCACAAAAACTATTGGAGATTTAGACTTACAGAGTAGTAAGGCGCAGCCGACACCACACTCATAGGCTCCAGCGCATCTGGCGGTGAGAGAGCAAACAAAGCAGCCTGAAACAGCTGCGTGGAACCCGTCCCCACAACCACATGACGACCCTGAGTCTCCGCGTTTCCTACTAGTTCGTGCAGCTTGATGACCTCCTCCGCGAATTCCGGCACCAAGAACCAGCATATATTCCTGACATCCGAGAAATAACTCATAGTCTCCCAGCCAGGGATCGTGACGCTGCTCTTCTCGCCCATCTGCTTCCAGAACGACTCGTACATGGTCGGATCACCACTGCATAGAATTCAAATAGGAATTTTGATAATCGCAACTAGAAATTTAGTAGCTTTAGGAACGTTCGCTAAGCCGCTCACTGAGTAAGAACCGCTAAGAAACTCATAAATTGAGGGCGAGTCATTCCGGAACCGTACAAATATTTTTTTTAAAACAACTCAAACAATCGGATGATCTGAACCATTCTAGCGGCCATGGCCGACCTACTGGCTAGAGACCAACGAGCCCAACCATTACAACTTTCTGTAACGCCGCTAATCACGATCGTCGCCCATCGCTTACCATCTCAGAAAATTGGGTTTACTAGGGGTTAGAATCGAAAGCGAAACACGACTAGATAATCATCGAAGCCACGAAAATAGCATTTGGAGGAAGACATAAAAAGGTACAGCGGCGAACAGTGTCCAACAAGAAATCGGAAAACCTACAAAAGAGAAGAAAAGGGGCAAAAGAACGATGCCACACTCACTGGTCTAGGTTAATGACAGCGTCGGAGGAGAGCCTTTTTACTCGACCCTCCTCGCTCGATACTCGGCCGCTGCTAATACGGGTTTCAACATGCAAGCTGCCCATTCTCTCTTCTTTCCCTGCAGAGCAAAACTCTTCTTTTTCTCCAAGAAATGCCCTTCTCCCGTACAGAGCTCGTCCAAGTAGCAGAACGTTCAAAGCAAACGAGGCGAGCAGGAGGTGAACGCAACGTCTGCCGTTTTTATTACCTGGAGCGTCCCTCCTGATTTTGCGACCGTCCATATTGGAACCAGCAAAATAAAAAAGAAATCTCGATGCCTTGAGTGGGGTGTTTTCGTCTTTCGATTGCTAATCGCTATTTAGAAATTAGAATGCGTCGGGGTCGGGAAGGCAGCAACGGGATACTCTTTTTTATATGTAGGCGAGGAAGATGGGTGCGTGGGCAAAACGCACGCGCCTGATGCGCCACATGTTCTCAGAACAGGGCGTGTGCATCAGCAACCGGCCAAGTGCCGACCCGCTGTCTTCCGAGATGGATGATCTCCAGATCGATACCGATACTCCAAAAATGCGGTAGGTAAGTTGGGATTTTTCAGCAATACAACGCAGATTTCTATCAGATTTTGTAACAACGGCACAAGTTCTCTCCAGCTTCTCTCCTACCTCGCAGACCGCGCCTTCCTGTTCGCTTTATGTATAATTCGCAATGGAAGATCCGTCACAGTCAGAACCAGGCTAGCTGAGATTCATGCCAGGCAATACAGGTTTATTCCAAAGCATACATTATTTTGGGATTAAATTTATATCTAAGATAAGAATATTAAAATGTATTTTGAAAATGAATAAATTTGTATTGAAACTAAAAATTTTAAAAATTATCTCGTAAATTGTTAAATTTTCTTAGGTTTTATAGTTGGCCTACCTAAATGTGCACCTACCTTTATCCTTCCGAATCTACCTTTTTATTTTTCTTCCGCGTTATTCAAGACGGGTCAGAAGCTATAATTAATAGTCAGGAAAATCTGATAATACTCCTTTCAAAGAGATTTTGTTGGTACATTTTTAAATATTATAAATTTTCAGCGCTGTCGAATGCGCCCGGAGCATGCCGTGCTCCGGGTCCTTACATTTATTTTTTTTAAAATTATTTTTACAATATTGTTAATTTATATATATTTAATATGTGTATAAATTTTTTTTATTTTTAAAGTATTTTAGATATTTATTTTTGAATTTTGAAAATCAATAACAGTTTAAGTAATTTTAAATTACATGAAATATCACTAATTTTCAAGAATTAAAAATAAATATTTAAAATACTTCAAAAATAATAAAAATTTATAAAAATATTAAATACACTTATATTAACAACATTATAAAAAAAATTTAAAAAAAAAAAAAGTGTACAGGCGCAGGAGCATGCAGCGTAAAACTTTTTAACACGTTTTATAGTTAAAAAAAACGTCAGCCAACACTTTCTCGTTCGTCGAGAAATCAGCCGCGATTCAGCCGCATTTATTCGTACAGGCATGGAAAATGGATTCTGCGTCGAAAATGATTCCCCGCCACAAATACAAGGGTAGTCCGCAAGTGGATTGACGCCTTTTTCTCCTCCATTGCTGACCCGAAGATTGACGCGCTGCTGAAAATGTACGGGATATTCAGCCTCTGTCACCGGCAGGACAGGCTGAGTTGACGGGTTTTTCCTCAAAAGTCCTGCTAGCGTGAAAACTTTTAGCAAAAGAGGTGAGTTTCCGTGCAATCCAAATGGCCCCGTTAACATTTTTATTATTTTTGAGTATTTTAAATATTTATTTTTAATTTTTAAAAATTAATAAAAAATCAAAAATAAATATTTAAAATATTCTAAAAAAGTCCATGCTCACCGGCGAATACGACAGCGCTCCCAATTCTGACGAAACGCAAGAACTGCACCCTCATATGGTTTATACGTCAAAAGCAGTGAAGAGATCATTTTTTCAAAATCTCTCTTCAAAACAAAAATTTCATGGTCCATTACAGATAACCGTTTGTGGACGAGTCATGCGATTTGTCAGATTTGCACAGCTGTCAATCTGTCATGCGGCAGGAAGTTTGTGAGGTGCAAACCGGTGATTGAACTGTAGATGGACCCACTCAGTTCGAACTCGAGTGTTCTAAATTATATAAGATTTTTGAATTAAATGGGAATATGAGATGATAATATAATAATATATATTAAGAATAAATAAAATTGTATTGAAAATTGAAAAAGTTATATTGAAAAGTTGTATTAAGAATAATAATATTAATTTAATCCAAGAATCTCGTATCGCTTGTAACATTTCCTAAGCAAATCGGTGACGTCAACGTTACATATTTATGATGTCATAAATGTTTAATTATTTTTAATTAATAATATTATTATATATTGAAAAATTATATATACATAACTCCTAAATCTACATTTAGACTCTACTCATCACAATAAATTATGCAAAAAGATAATAACAAATTTTCAAAATTCATTAAATAAGCACAAATATAACATATTAAAATTTTAAAATTAACTAAAATTAACTGATCTGAAATGCATAATAAACCTTGATTCTAAACACTTGGCACTTGAATTCTCCCTGTTTATCTCAACTTATTTATGAATTGCACTTTTATAAACATATCTAACAAAAATAAAATAAATCAATAAGAACTGAACAATTAAATCGTACACAATAACATAAAATTAATAACAACTCATGTGCTTAACAAATATGAAATTTTAAAAGTCTACAAACCCATAATATGTTGTACTACCAACTGCTGGTGTTGCATTTAATATTTTAATCCTGTAGTAGTAGGAGTCTGGTTTCCACTTCCAAATGGATTCGATGATGACATGATGACCAAATAACGACCTAGAATTGTATAATGTAAAATTTATAAATTTCAGTCATAACTTGTAAATAACTGTGCAATTAATAATATTTTTCTCAAATAATAGATAAATTGCAAGGAATAGCTGCCGACTACAATAGTATACTAAAAAAAACCACATGCAAGTTACAAATACAATATATATGTTTCATAGAATATCATAGTTTTTACAAAACAAGTTGCAACAAGATAATCTTGGACAGATGATTAGTTTAATAAAAAAAACACGTGCAAATACAGCTTGTAAACTCTAAAGTCAATGCAGTGATCTATCTTGGTCATACAAATTCATAAATGTTGTTATTCCAACAAACTTTCTAGTTTCTACCTCAATGGCACTTGTATTTGTTTTAGATGAGGCATATCCCAACTAGAAGCTACACAACCTTCATGATGACCACTTTCTGTAAATGCCAATGCACCACAAAGGTTATTACAGTGAGCGTATGAAATGCTTTGAACATCCCAGATTAAGGGTGTGTTTGTTTGGAGCCAAAACTTGTCAATTAAAACTTTTCAACACAAAATTTTTCACTATTCATAACTACTCTATTTTTTAATTATTTTTTCACATTTTTCTATACAAATTACCCTACTTTTCAATCATTTTTACACAACTACCTATACAACTAACCTATCTATTTTAACTTTATTCTCTTTACTCCTCATCATTACCCCTATTATATCACATCATTTTCTATTAATTTGACAACTTCTACCTCTAAAACTTTTCATCAAAAGTTTTACCTCCAACCAAACACACCCTAAGAGAAAAGACAAGCAGTTGGCACTTCAACTTTTTTTTACGCTAATACGGGAATTAGGATTATTGCAATTTGCAAGTGCAAAGAAAAAACAAAATAGCGTTATCACTTGTTTCATCATCATCATCAAATAAAGCAACATGAACTAAATATCAAGGAATGAGCATGCTCCAGCCCTGTATCCTTTTCCGTGTCTTCAATTATTAATTTAGTTTTGGATGTTGCATATTTTAATGAAAAAATAAAGAAGAGGGAAATACTTCTGCGGGGTCTGTGCGCACCGGAGAGGGAGAAGAGCGGGGCTGTGAGCAGCATTGAAGCAAGGATGTCAAGCGGCTTAGGAGAGACAAAGATATCAAACAACAGCAGTCCAATGTTGCAAGGGGCCAGCGGAGTTGTGATCGACATCAGTCGAATGCCAGAGCAGGTAGAGAACGCATGAGTCAAATGTCGGAGCTAAGGATGTAACAATCAAATGTCGAAGTTGTGAGCGGCAACAGCCAAGTGCCGGTTTATCGTAGAAGCAGTCGACATACAAGAGGAGGCCGGTAAGGGCTTCGTAGTCTTACTGTTGTGGGCTCGTAGCTAGCCAACATGAATGGGAAAGAGAATAGAAAATGGAGCAGGGGTTTGTGCGACTGCCGAATGAAGAGGAGACAACAAAGTAAATGCCAAAGAGATGTCAAGTGGCAACAATCGACGGCTATGATAGGCTGCTGAAAAGGGAGGACGCCGGATGGAGGAGGGATGTGTGAGCTAGGGTTTAGAGGCTTGCAACGGAAATCGATTTTTAGGGGGAGGGGGAGGCAAAATGAGAACGATTTGTTCTAATACCTCATAAGAGAGCTACTTTTGATTTTTCTTGCTCGAATGGGTTGAACGAGGTTCGACCGCGGTTCTTTCGGTTCAGATGGTTCTATGGCATCAAACCGGACCGGCTAATATTGAACCAGACTCGGACGGGAGGACCGGTTATCGGCCAGTCCGGTCCGTTCTGACAACAATGGTCAGATGGGAAATAATCGCCCCGCGGCATGTTGTCGTTTACAAGCAGGTTGCCTCTCGGTAGCTCGCGGACTTGCCGTCTCGCTTCAAGTTTGATAACGACATAACGTTACTCTTACGGACTTGCAGTATCTAGGAAGCTTCCCACCGTACCCCTGCTTCCGGGATGACAATTCACCTTTACTGCTGCTTACGGCATCACGCAGTTCAATCCGCACCGTCAATGTCAATTCACCTTTGTTTGTTTTTTTTTTTTTTTTTTTCATCAAAAAAACGACACCGGAGATTCGTAGCAAGCGAGCCAATTAGCCAAATGGCCTCGTTAAAAAAATGCAGGATAGTTCGACAGGGGCCCGCACTTCCAACGGCGGAGAGGAGGTATACACGCGGCGACCCGTGCGGTAAAGCTACATTCGGGCACCACGTTAAGCCAACTCCACAGTCAGAGCACTATTGCGACTCTTTTGGCTTCTTCGTCCGCTTCCGCTCGTCATTTACTTTAAAGCGACTGATGACACTCAGGGAACTAGGCTCTTAATAACTTTTTTTTTTTTTTAATAAAAAAGAAAAGATGCGGAAGGGGCTGCGATTCGAGGATGCTTGGTAACTAAAATATTGCAGGGGTGGTGGACACCAGGCGTCGAGTGTCGACGCGCCACGAAATACAATTGATTATGTGACGTTTACTTGGACGGTTAAATTTGGAAGTCATAATGTTTCTGTGTGGAGCAAAAAAGCAAGAGGCCATTTCGAATTTTGTCCGCACCTTTTGACGGCGTAATTATTCCGTCCGCTTTAAATGACTCTCGTTGGTTTGGTTAAAGTAGCAATTCCACCAGTTGGGAGGTGCAGTCAATAATAGCACCTACTTCATGAGGTTGGAAGAGTAAAGAGTGCTTTTGGATGCATCACACACAACGGGACATTTGGTGATTGATGCTTGGGTGGAATTGTGGATAAAAGCAAGAGTAGAAAATAAAATATTTTTAAAATTATGTAATTGATAAAAAATAATAAAGATAATGTTTGAATAATTAAGATGTTGAAAGGAAAAATAATTATAATTTAATGATAAAAGTGAAAAAAATAGGATTGTTGAATTATTAAATAAATTATTATAAAATATGAAAAAAGGACATTTACCATGAAATCTAATGTCATCCCATCTATGTTCGTTACCAAGCGCACTTAAAGAGAGTTCCCTCGACATTTATATCGATTGCTTTTAAATTGTTACCCGTTAGATTGTCTATTTTTTCATAACTACATACACTAATCTCTACGTCACCCGTTTAATTTTTAATTGCACGACATAAAATATTTATACGTGTATGGTTTGTGGTTTCTTTTGCAAGGTCAACTTACATAACAATTAATACACAATATTGGTAGAAGCATCTATGCACACACACACACACGTGTACATCACTTATTAGATGATTAGTAAACGCGCATGGCTAGGGGAGCAACAATATAATATTCATGAATCTCGTTCGATGGCTAAAAACTTTTTTGCATTTGGGCAGTAGCAGAATCCATGCTTGATTTAAATCGTATCAAACAGTCGATTAAGGGTGTGTTTGTCAATTGATAGAAAATATCAAGTTAAAATTTTTAAATCTAAAACTTTTCACTCTCCACAACTATCATAATTTTTAATCATTTTTTCACATTTTTGTATACAATTATCCTATTTTTCAATTATTTCTACACAACTATCCATATAACTAATTTATCTATTTTAACTTTATCCTCTTTACTACTCATCATTAGTCATATCATATCACATCATTTGATAACTTTTACTCTACAAAACTTTTCATTAAAAATTATATTAATTACCAAATACACCCTCAAACAATTTGGGCTGCTACTTTCAACAATTTGGGTTTCAGTGAATTCTTCCGCCAAGGATACAGCACGTGCATCCCACGTGGGTTTCGTATGAGGTCGTCTTGACGTCAGTTCTGTCGCTAGGATAAACACTTCTGTGCGTCTCAGAAACCCAAATCAGCAGCTGAGCGCACGTTGGGCCCTGAAAATATAGGAAACCAATTATATATGGCCAGCCATTCATATACCGATGTGTGGTCCGTATAAAAAAAAAATCATTAAAATTTTTTTCGTGAATACACGAACCCTACTGATATCGGTAGCTCGTCGAAGTTTACAATTTTTTTTTTCACTTTTATTTTAAAAAAATAAAAAATAAAAAGAGGCATTCATATTGTATACATCACACCTTCGCCAACAGCACGTGGACATTCACATGCTGTCCATCACGTGAACCCATGTGTAAGTTAAAAGGGCAGATGCCAATGCCATGGCCGATCATATGGCAGCTTCGCAAGTTGCTCGTGCACCTTCAGTCTTTTAAAATAGCAATAGTGATATCTCATGCTAAATAAGGGGTCCAAAAATTCCTAGCAGTCCAATTACGAAGAAAACGACAAGCAGATGAATGAAGGCATAAGTTAAGTTGGTTGGTCCCCCGCCCCAACTGTGATAGGACGATAGAACCATTTGAGGATTGCATGAGTGTTGAAAAAGAAAGGGCGCATGCCCACCATTCAGATTTTGGACCAATAACAGTTATTTTGGCGGTCCGAACGAAAATGACATGAATAGCCCCATTAATTTAAGCGAGAGGATAAGCGGAAAGCGATGTATCTCGCTAGGCCTGTATTGAGAGAATGGCAAAGATAAACCAGTCATCAATCATCCTAAAATGTCAAAAATTAGGCACGGCATTCCATTCGATGGCAGACAAAAAGTCGCACGTATTTCCAGTGCTCGCATGCAAACGTCATGGCGGGCCAGAGTATGAAGCAGCTCCCAGAATCTTGGAAAGGGATCTAATTTGGACAGCCTGATAAACGGAGTATATCAAAAGAATCAGCTTTGTCTGTCAAAAACGAAAAAAAGAATCATCTATGGAATATCCCTCCCGGTGGGCCTGATCGAGCACTCGCTAGTGCGCACGATTCCGTATCTCCTCAGCAGGCCACTCTTACCAGTACGCGCGGATTAAACGGCTGCATGATGGCAAGTGGGCATTCTCTTCTCTAGGTTGGACGTTGAAAGGAAGTATCCACTTCAGGGACCATGCAATTGATGGCTGTCGACAAAAAAGGCATGGACCGTGAGAAAATGCAAGCGCAACTGCATAGGCATCGTTCGTCGAAAAATCTCTGAAAAAATCAGCCGGATCCGCTCAGATCAGATGCACGGACGGCGCACGCGTCCAATCGTCGCTCTTACATCTACGTCCACCAAATTCGTGGAAGCTTTTTATGGCGTTGGCAATTTGGCATCCCCACCGCCTAGACTGCTAAGAAGTTCGTGGGGACCCAACGGTAGTCGGAACTCTCTGATTAGAGGCGCATGCGAAACAAATGGCAGTGATTAAGAAATAACATTAAGGAAAGAAGTCTAGCAAGAGTCCAAAATGGAGGTCCACATCAGTCGGGTAAAATTATCGAGCTGGAGGAACAATATCTGGTTTCCGCCAAGTGGCCCACAAGAAGTTCGAGCTGTTTTGTTTTGTTTTGCTTCGCCTTCTCTCCCGGTCAACGTCAAGCGCCGGTACCAGCCTTGAAGGATTGAGGAGGGTGGGGTGGTCCGTTCCAGGCCATGCGCGTTTTTGATGCATTACGTGGAGGCAGGAGATCGATGGTCCACCGCCTATCGATCCCGCATTGAAAGCGATAGGGCCCGACTGTTGACCATTTCGAGAATGTTGCGGGACCTCCCTCCCACTGGCTACTTACTGGCCACAACTGGCCATCTGACGCTCAGACAGATCTGTGTACCAGGGAATCCGAACGGTCGGTGTCAGAGGCGGGGCCCTCGAATTAGATGAAGGCGAAATGTCAGGACTGCGATCTCATGCACGCGGGTGCGGTGCACCGAAATACCCTTTTTTTATTTTTTAAAATTTTTTTACGCGAATTTTAATTTAAATATATTTAATATGTGTATCAATTTTTACCATTTTTAGATATTTTTAAATATTTATTTTAGATTTTTTAAAATAATTAGCATTTTAGTAATTTGAAATTACTAAAACTACCTCTGACTTTAAAAAAATTCAAAATAAATATTTAAAAATATTCAAAAATAGTAAAAATTGATACGTATGTTAAATATATTTAGATTAATAGTTTTATAAAAAAATTTAAATAAATATTAAAAATAGATTAAATGTACCATGGTGCACTAAGCTTTAAGTGCACCCGAATGCATTTAGGCATAACCAGAAATGTCATTGTCTGCACAGACATGGGCGCAAGTTATAACCGTATACGTGAGTGTGATTTGGCAAGAATGTGTCACGTGAGTGTGATTTGGCAAGAATGTGTCATGATCGTTAGCTTCGTCCTGTTTTTTCTCTGGACTCGACTTCGGGTACATTGGGTGAGAGGTTAAAAAAATTTAAAAAGGTAAATTTTTATATGAATTTTTTAAAAAGCAAGAACATGATGTAATGTGATAAAATAAAAATAATAATTATGAGCAACAAGAATAAAAAAAAGTAAGTTAATTTTTTTATTGAAATACTTACATTAAACCTCAATTTATATTACATTGACTAATATATGCTCCGTCACCACATGCTTTTAAATATCAAGACGGAAACACATTCTCTCACCACAGGGATAATATTTGAATCGGCATCCCCCACAATACATGCTGACGTGGTTACGACTTGGGCCTCTATTGAGTGGTATAAATAGGGTAATTGAATAAAAAAGATTGAGGTGAAAAGGTGGAATAGTTGAAAAGTAAAGATGTGAAATCATAAAGATAAGTTATATAAGATAAAATGAGAATTTTTTTCCTTTTGAATGATTGCCAAATGGACTCGGTTGATTTCATAGTTCACACTAAAACTCTTAGTTAATCCTTGCTCTTTTGAAGATCAATCCTTTTCATTTGATGCTAAAATTGGTAAAAAAAAAAAATTGTTTTAATTGAACTTCTTTCTGTTTATATCTTCATCTAGAAGAAAATTTGCATAAATTCCAAAATATTATTAGTTTACATTGACCCTTTCGAATTTTAGAATAAATTAAATTTGAATGCATGACCATCTTTACACTACCGAAAAGAATTAAAAATTATAAATATATATTAATCCATTTTTGAATTTCTTAAAAAATAATGGATTTGAATGTATGGCTATCCTTCTCGATATCGTGGAGACCTATGTATATGGCCTCATGCTAGGATCTGGGTTGAAATCTATCACTTCTATCCAAAGGAAAATTTACCTTATTCAGGAAACGTCTTTCCACGTATATAGAGAAAATTTTAATTAATGTTGGATTTTATACCAAGCCAACGCGTATAATTCTAACTATACAATAATAATTTTATGATATAAAATTTAAGTTTTTATAAATTAAATAGTAAATACAAATTAAAATAATTATAAGGATAAATAAGTGGGTATGGCATTAAACAAATAAAGATATGACATGGACACATGCATGGCCGAATGCCGATGGCTCATTGGATGTCCTGTTAGTGCATCTCAAAAGTGAATTATTGCTGCATAACATGCGAGGTTCGAATAATTAGTTCTTTTGCTTAAAATATTACTATAGTTTTGTATGGTTTGGCTGACGCCTCAATATTTCTATTATTTTAATAACGTGAAGTCCGTTCATTATTTAAAAGGACTGCACTTAACTCAAAAAAAAAGAAAAAGAAAAAGGACTGCACGTGCTCTCTTTTTTACATAAAACTTCGTTAGGGTTTTGTAAGGGTTTTGGGCGAACTGTCTTTTGGTTTTGGTTGTCTTGTCTGCTTAAGAATGCGTTGGATGGACCACTGAAATTCTTCCTAGCTATGTCTGAACCATTAACCCAAAAAGGCACTTTCCAAGGAAAAGATTCCAGCATACACTGCTGCCGGTTTACGCTCATACTAATATCAGCACTGTACATCAGTAGAGCTGTAATCCTTATCGTTCGAATCAGACGCAAGGATAATTAGATACTTTTCTGATGATTCTTACAAATAAGTCTCTGATGTTTAAATTTCGATCACATTCTCCTATTTTTCTTAATCTCAGAGCCTTTTATACTAAGCCAAACCCACCCTCCATATTACAGTAGAAATAGTCAGATAGATTAAGCGTTGCAAAATCAAATTCAGAGGCGATGTCAGGGAGTATGATGCTGGGTACAATGTTATTTCAAGAGTCGGGGCCAAGTTAGCAAGCAACTATTGCGGCCAGCAAAAAGTCCTACCTAAGGTGCGAAAGGTTCGGGCTTTAAATCTCGGCTTTGTAATTGCTTTGTTAGCAATACTATTAGATTTACATCCTGAAAACTAAGATTGGAATATATAGTTAGGTTAAATTGTAAATACAAAGAATAAGAAAAAACCCATGGGCAAGGAATGTTTCAACTTTCGACATAAGGTGCCAAGTCCTTGTTGGGGAGCCTTCGAGGTTCTTGTATGTTATTCATAAGGGGAATTTCTACAGCCAATGAAGGGGACCATCAGTCCATTCTCTTGCTAAGTACGTCAAGTTAATTATGACACTACGGCCAGTTTGGGAATAAAAGGGGATGTATGGGAAAATAAGGAAAGGAAGGAAAAGAAGGAAAACCTAATTTTTAATGTATTTCAATCATTTTACTTACCTTAATTATCATTTTTCAATTTTATCTATATATTTTGATCAATTTTTATATAACTATCTAATTTATTCTCATTTTACCCATATCATATTATGTCATTCTCACCGTTTTCAAATTTTTTTACTTATTCACTTACCACTTACATTCTTGAACACGTTTAAATATGAAGAGGTAAGTGTATGCAAAACGTTTTGGGAATTGTAAGAATGATGTAATATGGTGAGAATAAATAAAATGTAAACATAAAAATAGAAAAAAATAGAGCAATTAAGGTAGATAAATAATTAAAATGCACCGTGTCACATCTTCCATAATTTAAGTTTGTATGTTTCCTCATATGCCTTTTCTATTGATCTTTACACATCTACATTCTTGCAAGGATCTACTCATGTATGGACATAGTCATTTCATAGTTCTTTTTAAAGATGACAAGTAAGAGATTATGAAACTTGAGTTTACTTCAATCTTAATCATAAATCTATTTATAAAATATTAATCTTACCTTTAACTCTAGCTTTATTTATAAAATTTAAATCCTAACTGTGTTTATGAAAAGTAGGTTCAAGTTAAAATTCAAGTTGATAAATTTGTATTTTACTTAACAACAACAAGTTTAGAATTTCATAAGAATATTACTAACAACAAATCATATAAGCAAAAAATCAAACTATACATGTTTAAAAATATTAATATAAAATATTTTAAGAACAAAATTTAAGATTAAAAAAAGAGAAATTAAGAAAATTATTGAACATAAAAATAAAGCATCTCGAACCTTGTACATTGAAATTTTAATGTGCTCATGTGTAATGATTGTCTCGTTGGACCCAACCTCATCTCAATTGTCTGCTAAGCATGCTGGGCACTTTATAGTTAAACCCACCACATTATTTATGTATTCGCCCCACGACGATAGGAAAAATACGAAAAAATGGGATCTAAGAAAGGAAATTGCAATAAATCAGAAATTAGGGCATTTTTCCGCTATCGGTAAGTTGTTAAATGGTCGTTGAAATGATTTTTTTGCTACCAGTAAGTTGTTAAATGGCTTTTAATTAATAAATAACTAATTAACAATAAAATTGGAGGAGGATTCAAAGAGATAAAATGCAGCCAAAAGAAAGAGTGAATCGGTAGAAGTCTAACAAACCTTTGATAGTGATGACTTTCAATTAAAAACAAAAAAATAAAAATCTTGTCACTAAAATCATCTACATTCAATTATATAGGAGTAGGGAACCCATGCTCTTAATTAATCCAGTACAACGAATGTCAATAACTTTATAAATGCGGTAGCTGTAGAGTTTGTGATGAAGAAGGAAATAACAAATGTCTGAAGTTAAAGAATGGAAAGGACTATTTTAAAGCATATTTCAAGAAGGTCTATAGGGTGCTATAAGAAGATAATTACAATAGTCCATTGGATCGACAATGTCTGGAGAAATTTGAAAACTCGTCTCTATTATAGAGAATTTTGGCAGCCTTGAGCAAACTCTTTTTTTTCTCTCACATGTAAACACAAATCTACAAGCACTTGAGGCAATTTTTCCATCGTTGAGAAGGGAACCCTTCTTCTCTGTTTTTGTCATTGAGATGAAAATTCTTTTGTTTGCGTTGAACATTTTGGGTTCATCCAGGGCAAGGATGTAAATGTGATTATGAGGTTAAAAGAGCAAATTTGCACATTTTGAATAGATGAGCAAGATGAGAAAAATACTGGTTGGATAATAGATGCACAAGGTTGCATTGAATCACGACTAAAAGGTAATTGATAAAAATATGAAGATAAATATCAATAAATTAATATAATTTGTTTATAATATAATTATAATATAGTAAATATGTATTCAAATATAAATATAAATGACATAAAATACACAAATATAAAGAAATATTGTTTAGTTATTATGTATATAATATATTTTATAGTAAATATAAAATATAAAATCAGATTTGAGTTATTTAAATCCTAATTTTATCATATTTACAAATCGGGTTGAGATTCTTTAGTTCAAGTGGTAAAAAAGTAAATTTCATCATTGTTGGAATTCTGGCTTAGCAGATCAGGTTTTGGCTCAACTCGCCTAAAGTTGCACTCCTAGTCTAGTACTGACAAGTGTCAAATGATATGTTTTCTTAGATTGAGGGCATTTTGAAAATTTCTCTTGTTAAGTTTATATATTTTCTTTTATAAACAAGTTTATATATTTTCGTTTTCCGCCCTAGGTTTGCATTTTTTCTTTTTAAACGTCACAAGTTTGCCTTAAACCTTCCAGTTTTACATTGTTAAAAAATCCCGTGTCATCAAAATAGTAATGTAACTTAGGTAGGACACTTACATCAACCCATTGAGTAACGAAGGGCGATCGGAATGCTCCCGTGTGCATACACTCATTTTTTTTATTTTTAAATTTTTTTTTATAAAACTGTTAATATAAGTGTATTTAACATTTTTATAAATTTTTACTATTTTTGGCCATTGATTTTCAAAAATTAAAAATAAATATCTAAAATACTCTAAAAATAGTAAAAATTTATACATATATTAAATACATATAGATTAATAATATTATAAAAAAAATTTAAAAATAAAAAAAAATAAAAAAATAAGGGTGTGTTTGTTTAGGGTAAAAAAGTGTCAACTAAAACTTTTCAATCTAAAACTTTTCATTCTCTATAATTATTCTATTTTTTAATTATTTTTTCATATTTTTTATAAAAACTACCCTACTTTTTAATTATTTCTACACAACTACCCATACAACTAACCTATTTATTTTAACTTTATTATCTTTACTCCTCATCATTACTCTTATTATATCACATCACTTTCTATTGATTTGATAACTTCTACTCTAAAAATTTTTTATAAAATATTTTACGTTAAACCAAACACACCCTAAATGTACGCGAATACCTCTATTTTCCTACCACGGCCGAACCTGACCGGCAGGTTCGAGAAAATACAGGACATAAACGCGCCTTTTGCGTCTGAGATGAACCCTGCATCCCTCACCATTTACCTGACATGCGCATTTATTAATCTGAAAGTGATGCTCCCAAGGAACATGCGAGCCACATGCAAAGCAAATGCGGCGGGAAGATTCCGTGCAAAAATCCACGTGCTTGGCTAAAACAAATGTACAGCTTGGTTGGCACATTTTTTCCCCCGTCCATTCAATTTTGTGAATATGCATTTCCATACACTTAGGGTGTGTTTGTTTAGGATAAAAAAGTGTCAACTAAAACTTTTCACTCTCCATAATTACTCTATTTTTTAATTATTTTTTCACATTTTTCTATACAAACTACCATACTTTTCAATCATTTCTACACTACTACCCATACAACTAACCTATCTATTTTAACTTTATTCTCTTTACTCTCCATCATTATTCTTATTATATCACATCACTTCCTATTGATTTGACAACTTTTACTCTAACCAAACACACCCTTAATCCATTCTAATGGTATTTAAAAATTCTATTTAATTAAAAATATATTAATTTGATTTAGAAATAGATATAAGTAAACTATAAAAATAAATATAATTTTAAAACTATAAAAATAAATATAAATTTATAAACTAGTTTTTTATTTATTAGGGTGTGTTTGAGAATAAGAAAAAAAAATGTTAAGTTAAAATTTTTCACTATTCGTAATTATCATATTTTAAAATTATTTATTTGTATCTTCCCAAACATCTATCCTTTTTTAATCATTTTTCACACAATTACCTATACAATTAACCTATCTATTTTAATTTATTTTCTTTACACTTCATCATTATCCTATCATTTATATTATTTTTTACCAATTTAATTATTTTTACATCAAAAATTTTGTCTAAACATTTTATCACTTCTCCAACACACCTTTGGTGTATATTATACCTTATTTTAATATATTATAATCAAGCTTAAAGAAGACATGGAGCTTTCATCAATTATATAACAAGATAGCAAGTTCCCTGTAAATAGCCTGACTCCCGTAGAGTACAGAAACTAATATCCGAATCCCACAGCGACGGAGGGATTTTATCTGTAGCTCACGTAAATTTCTAATGAAAATGATTTGGATTGGTCGATTACAATCAACAGTAGCATTGTCGGCAAGTGTGTTTTCATGGATTTTCGAGACTGGGGTTTTCCATCCCTACATCTTTTTACAGATATTACATCTATGCCCATTAATTTTCCAAAATTAAAAATATGCTCACACTGTTTCTCACTTTTTGCAGACTATGGGTGTGTTTGGTTGGAGATAAAACTTTTGATGAAAAGTTTTAAAGGTAGAAGTTGTCAAATTGATAGAAAATAATGTGATATAATAGGGGTAATGATGAGGAGTAAAGAGAATAAAGTTAAAATAGATAGGTTAGTTGTATGGGTAGTTGTGTAGAAATGATTGAAAAGTAAGGTAGTTTGTATAGAAAAATGTGAAAAAATAATTAAAAAATAAAATAATTATGAAAAGTGAAAAGTTTTGGGCGGTATCTTTTTAACAGAACTCAGAGACGGCGTGAGATGGACAGCTTGGGATTCTTTTTATTATTCCTAATCAAAGAAGAACGATAAAAGCGTTGGCCTTGTAGAGGGCGTTATGCCCAAGAAGACTTTTCCATTGACCTGCACCCTTTGTGCAGAGCTGCCTTTGTCCAGAAAATGGCATTCGTACAACAACAAAGTGGAGAGCAAACATCAATACATATATAAGCATTTCGCGACAGAGAGAGCCAAAAAACTGCGAGGACGCAGGCATACATTACATGCATTGCTTACATGTCCATGTATCTCTAAAGGGACCCCCACCACTACACCACACGGTTTATTTATATATATTTCTCATGTGTTTGTATATATAGCCTGGAGCGTGTGCTTTTTATATGTCATTGATCACTTCAGCATTATTGAAATTAATTTAAATAAAAAATTTTACATGTCCTTCTAAAATTCGTAAAAGATATTTTTCTTTTGAAATTATTTTACTATTAGTTTACGAACAATCCTATTGGAATATCATCTAAATAATTAAATATAAATTTTACAGAAAAACGAATAACAATTTTATAACACATGAAATTAAACGGCATTGCAAGTAAATCGCGGGATTATAATGAATTAAATGAAATTCTTTTATCATCGATTTTTGCTGAGATCGTAAGTAACTTCAGTAGTATTGTATGTACACTTCAAATTATTTTTTTGATTGGTTACATTCTAAATTTTAAGTATATATACATTAATTGACCGATTGAATGCAATAAAATTAGATCATATAGGCAACTTATGAAATTTATAATAGATTATTATTTTCCATCTAAATTATTAAGTATATATATGTGTTTGTTTTGTTTTGCATAAAATTTGTTTGATCTTCCAAAAATAAAATTACATACGTAGGACCTACTTAGCTCGTAGTTGAGAGACGGTTAACCCGGGTTACGGAATATCCGGCTGCATGGATGCATGAGGTTTCCTTCTTTTGCTCCATCCCTCTTTCCTTGGGTTTTGTCGTGCTTTTGGATTTGGTCGGTCGAGCATCTCTACACGCAATCCTAGGCAAGCATGGCTGACCCCACTTTATTCTCTAGACCATTTATTAGTTGTACATGTAAAATATTAATAATATATAGAAAAATGATCATATAAAGTATTATTACATTCTATTATATGTATGAATGGATTTAAGCATTTTTAATAATTTACAAAGAATACACCTATTTTTGAGCAAATGTGACCTATTCACATATTGAATTGGGATGAAACTTGGTCTTCTAGCTAAACAAATAGTGTTAAATATAACGAACGGATTATATTTTTTTTATCAACGATCAACATTTCAAAAATAAAAAAAATTTCATGAAATCATTTCTATAAAACTCGGTTTTATAGAAGTATTTCCGACGATAGGGTTCTATTAAAAAGGGATAAGCTTGCAAAAAGTAAGAAAAGGTGTAAGCATATTTACAATTTTGGAAAACTAGTGGGCATAAATGTAATATTAGTAAAAAGTTGTAGGCATATTTACCAGAATCTCTTTCAGATTAAAGATCTCCAGTTGAAGGAGGCGGCGGAGGAGTGCTTAGAATAAATCAAAAAGAGGATGAAATTCAATAAGGGGCTCTCGAAGAATCTGTCCGCATTCTTCGGCATTGATTTTGGCATCCAAACCGGCGAAGGGCTGACGGGCGAAGTGAAAGAGGAGATATTGGTAAACATTGAATTTCCATGCGTTTATTTGGTGAAACACAGAACGACGGGAGAATCTTGACGTGTGTTTTCATGGATTTTCAAGACTGATTTTGAATGTTTTCATTAGATTTTCGATTACTCGATATGCCTAGGGTTAGGTTCCTTTTCGTCATTTTCATTAGAATTCGGAGCAGGTTCTCCTTTTGTTCTTGATTTTAGGAGGTCTGTGTTTTGTTGTTTCCAGCTCTGTTTCGCATAACCTTTGGTTGCTGTTCGAAAATTTGAATCAAACAACTTCTTTACAGGAGTTGATAGGATTCAAGAAATTTTTTTTTTTTAATAAAGAAAACTGTTAATTGGTTTTATCTCAACTCCTAAGAGAAGAGAAGGAACTGAAGAGAAAGAAGAACTCCGAAACGGCTGCAAGGAAAGCCATGGCGTGTAAGAAAGACATGGCGGATTCAAGTTCGTCCTCGGACAAAAAGTGACAACGACTGTGGAGAGTTGTTTGACATGAATCGACTCCGGAGTCCGGATTGCAGTCATTGCGCAGTCTGTAGAGGTGGTTGAAGCAGAACAGCCACAGGCAATCGTTGTAGCACTAGCACCTCCTCCAACCACTCACGCAATGGATGTGAGTGTGTTTTTTTGTCAGACACAATCTGTAGTCTGAAATATATTGTGCTATAAAACAATTACAATTTATGAATTAATCTCCAGGTTGATACTTGATACGATACAATACGAAAATTTACCTTGAACAAAGACGGCCGTGAATTGTGGCTGATCACTTGAGCTGCGAAAAGTTGATGTTGTAGGATTTGAACGGCATAAGTTGAATTAATTAGCTCCCAGTTGATTAATGTGGGATTATTTAAGATCTTGAGGCATTTTTTAGATTCAAACCAAGGCATGGATTTGGGACCCTGGAGTCCTGGACTATATGCCAGAGGCAATGCTGCCGGGTGAATTGTGCCGTGAACACTTTTCAATGGCATCCTATACAGGCCGGCGGTGCCAGCAAGATGAAACAGATCCAGTTCGGCCCACATAATGACTAGGCCCATGGAAGGAAGGAAAGCTTGCGTTGAACTGAAAAGTTAAAAATTAAATAAGGTAATAGTGTGAAAGGGAAGAGAGGAAAAAGTTAAAATAGAGAAAGGTAATTATACAAGAGAATATGAAAAAACAGGAGAAAAGAAACTTTTTTCCATCCATAGTTTGGAAAATCGTTTGCCGGAACCCACATTAGATATTGGGTTTAAGTGAAACACATCCTATAGGCAGAGATTGAAAACCACATATTGAATTCTAACTTCTAAAAGGTACAATTTAGGTAAGGTATTTGTTAGTAGACCCAGTGAGTATCTTAAAATGAGAAAAGTAAGTTTTTATTTTTATTTTTTTATCTGTAAGGTAGGGTAGGTTCCAAATAAAAAATATCCTATTAAGTTAGGATAGGATAAGTTCTAAGGTTTGGGAATTCGAAATCGATCAAATTAGTAATATATGTTCAAAATATCTTTTATGTGATGTATTACATATTTATCGATATAAAAATTATCTTTTATAAATATAAAAACTTGTTTAATTTATCTATAAGACATTTAATCAATACATTTTAAAATTATATTCTAAGATTTATAGTAAAATTATAATGTTTAAATATACTATAAGACATTTTAAAGAATCTAAAAAAATAATTTGGATCCAAAATTAAAATTGACTTAACCTTCAAGAAAGGCAGAATAGGTTCCGATTCAAATCAATAAAAATATAATAGAATACAAGTTTTTAAAAATAGAATAAAGATAAAGTTCAACCTAAACCGGATCTACTAACTCAAGTTGAATCATCAGTCTGGAAGAATGGGCTTCTTGGCTAGGCCTTGACTATGAAAGGCCAAGATTGTCATAAGGGTGCAATTAGGGTACATGAAATAAAGAAGATTTAACCCTAAACCTATTTATAAAATTTAATATTTTATCTTAGGGAACCTAAACTTGTTTATAAAATTTAAACATTAATCTTAATTTTAAACTAATTTGTAAAAATTAAATTCTAACTTGATTTATGTAAACGAGTTTGAGTTGCAATTTGAGTTAATAAGCTTTTATTTGAGTTAAGGATGACAAGTTTTAAATTTTATATAAATATAAAATAACTAAAAAATTATGTAAGCAAAAATAATAATGCATATTCTAACTAAAATTTTAAAAATAGCATTGTATAATACATTTGTAGAAGAAAAATTAACTTTTTAAAATAAGATAAAATAACAAAATTAACAAATATGAAAGTAAATGATATAAATGTATGTTAAAATAATACTGTTTGTTAATAACATAATTTCAACATGACAAAAATATATATAAATATAAATAATATAAAATACATAAGTATGAGAAAATATTGTTTAATTATTATCCAAATGATATTTTCTATTAAACATAAATAGAATAATTGGGCTCAACTTCCTTGAGTTTTGATTCTCTTTCAAAAGGGAAGCTGGAGTGAGGCTTTACTTGACCTAATTTACACCCTGAACAATGCATTTTTCAAAGATCTATGAAATTCACTTTTATATAACTTTATACATTTTTTTGTCTTAATGATTAAAATGAAATTCATTTCATTTGATATATTTAAAATCATTTATGTTGTCATAAAACTCTATCATTTGTCCAGTATTATTATGGATATATCTTATGTAAAAAATATAAAATCAATGTAATAAAATGATTTGATACTAAATAATAATTTTAAAATATATTTTCAAATCTAGTTAGTCTAAAATATCAACACTATGTGAATGAATAATTTTTTGTCATATTATTATAATATATATGTGAATGAATCTAAGTATTATTCATAATTAAAGTATGAATGTATATTTTTAAGCAAATGTCTGTCATGCATATCTTAAATTTAGATGAAACTTATTTTCATGGCTAAACAAATGATACTACTACCATGGATAATATAGATATTCCATCAATAAAATGACCCAGTTAAATGACTATTTAACTTCATTACATTCTTTTTTTAAGGTAAAGTAAGACTTTTTTTAAATTCACAGTCATAGGCCAAAAAAAAAAATAATAATTAGGGGATAAATCAGAAATGTTGGTCCTCCTACCGTCATACGAGAAATTTTAATTTGAAATACGATACATGGAACAGGAGCATGTCTCCTGTTAGCATTTCTGTCATGGTTGTTAGAACGGATTAGACTAGTCGTCAGATTAATTAAATCGGGAAACCGTCAGATGTCTTGTTCGTTTACACCCAATACGATCAGAAGGTTAAAAAATCGCTGGAATTGTTGAAACCTTGGTCAGACCACTTGAGTCTGCCCAACAGATTCAACTATTTGCAAAAAAAAAAAAGAAAACTAAAATATAAAGCTAAATTTTGGTGGAGTGTAATCTAAATTCAACATATAAAGTTTCAGGAGTTACGATTATTAAATTTTTTAATATTTAAATAATTTAAAATAATTAAATATTTGTGATACCTAATATGAAGCCTGCTCTTGAGCAATTATGTTTGGACAGCGATCCTTTCCCACTACCTCTTTACATTACTAGCTACTCTAGGATTTGGTACTTCAGAAATAAATGGATGTTAGATGCTTACAGGTTTTTCCACAAGGCACTATTCAATGGAGCAGAACTTATATTCACCGCTACCAATCTTCTATGTTGTTGCAGTCATGTAGAGTAATGCTGCAATGATGTCCAAAATAGGGTTTCCTCAAGCTGAATGTAAATACAGGTAATAATGTGGAGACTCAAAAAGTGGGATACAAGTCTGTCATTTGGGATTGGAATGGGTCTTTAATGGCGGCAAGGAGTTGGAAAGAAATAGAGCTCCCTAATCGAATTAGACATGAGGCAAAAGTCATCCTTTCGGGCATGAAATGGTTAGTGAATTTGAGAGCTAAGAATGTGGAAATAGAGTCTGACTAGCTAATTGTGATCAGTTGGCCATTGAATGGGACTGAAATTTAATCAAACAATGGCATGCCGATGGAAGAAATTAGGGAGTTAAGCAGACAATTTCAAAAAATCAGTTTCCACCATGTCTTAAGAGATGGAAATCAAGTGTCCCATGCAAAGATAGCAGTGGAAATCCAATAATGGAGGGGGAAGTTGGATAGACCAGGCTCCAAGTTGCATTCATGATTTGTTGTGTAAAGGCAGTCTGTCTCTTTGGTTTAATTTTTTTTTTTTTTTTTTTGGTTGGTTGGTTGGTTCCCTCTCCAATAGCTTTGTTGTATAGAAAGGCGAGGAGAAGGGGGTTGGAGAACTAAACAGATTGATTTGTAATTCTCAAACAAAAAAAAAAAAAAAGAAATTACGATGTGATAATTATGTATGCTGACTTCATCCGTTAAAAGTGGTTTATTTAATAGTTGAATAAGTTTAAGCTAAACCAATCACTTCATCGGTCCACTTCGATTACCTATTTGATTGTGATTGTGATAACATTGAATATTTCAGTAGAACATTTGATTATTTTTTTATTTTTTATATTATTTTTCTTATCTTTGTATAAAATCTTTTTTAATGCATAAGAACTTTACCTTTTCATTATCAATATTATTTTTCTCATTTTCCATACAATCTCTCATTTTTCAATACATAAAAACTTTTATCCATCAATCTTCTTATTTAAGGGTGTATTTGCTTAGTTGTAAAACTTTTTAACCAAAACTTTTCAAACAAAGGTGTGTTTAAGAAATTACAAAACTTTTGGATGAAAAATTTTTAATGTAAAAACTTTTTAAATGAGAAAAAGTAATATGATATAATAGGGGCAATGATAATGAGTAAAGAAATTAAAGTTAAAATAGATAGTTAATTATTTGAATAGTTATGTAAAAATAATTGAAAAACAAGATAATTATATAGAAAAATATAAAAAATAAGATAGTTGTAAAAGGTTTTAGATTAAAATTTTTTTTTGAAAAGTTTTATTGTAGCCAAAATGTGCTTCTTAAATTCTTCATTTTTCACAACTATCATGTTTTTAATTATTTCCTCTCATCTTCTTATTAGTTATCTTATTTTTCAATCATTTTTACACAATTACCCATGCAATTAACTTATTTATTTTAATTTTATTCTTTTTACTCTTCATAATTACTCATATTATATTATATTATTTTCTCCTATTTCAAAATTTTTTATCTTAAAGGTTTTTAATCCAAAATTTTATCAATTTCCATACACATCATAAATTTAATTCAATTAAATGCTTATGTACGAAAAAAGACCAGCAATCCTTCAATGATAAGTGGATGCGGATTATAATAATGTGCAAGATATTGCGCAACGGTAGTTTGTGTGCAACAGTTTGCAGTATTGGTTAGCATACGAACTAATGAGGATGCTTTTGGAAAATTTCATTTCTATACAACCTCTTCCGTTTTCAACATCTAGATGGTTGACGAAAAATCTATTCCATTTATTGTATTTAGTATCACTTACATTATTATAAAAATATTTTCATTTGTCTAATATTACTGTATATGGGCTCCATCTAAGATGCTAAATATCAATTTTTAAGTAGTATTTTCAACATCTAAGTTATCTAAAATATCATTACTATATGAATAAATGATTCTATAAAGTATTACCACATTCCAATACATATGTGAATGGATTTAAGTATTTTTCTTAATTTACACATGAATATACTTATTTTTTAGCAAATATGGCCTATGCACATATTGGATTTAGGTAAAACTTGATTTTATAACTAAACAAATAATATTAAATACAATAAATGAATTGAATTTTTCATCAAAAACTAAATGTTGGAAATATGTGGAAAACAAGCTAAATCTATGTTTTGATGATTAACAAATCAATTTGAGTAAGTCTTGGCTACTAACACGTTTGTGGAAATGTTTAAGGAATATACATTTGAAGAAAATAAAGTATGGAAGGCCAAGTCGTTCCCCAAGTCGACTCCAAGATCGACTTCAAAGTACCAAAACACTCCAGAGATGAAATTGGGAGAAAAGCAGGTGAAGTCGCATGCCAAGTCGACTCCACTTGCGACTTGGAAAGCCAAGTCGCAAACGAAGTCGACTCCAGCATCGACTTCAGACGAGAAAATCACTCAAGAGCTGAATTTGGGACAGAAGAATGCTGAAGTCGCAAACGAAGTCGACTCCAGTTGCGACTTTGGCAAAGTCGTAGACGAAGTCGACCCCAAGTTTGACTTGACGTTTTTCAAAGATCAAAGATGCAGTTTCAAGCTCATTCCAAGAGTCAACTTGAGTCTCTCAAGTCCAAAGCAAAGCTCCAAGCATATTTCAAGATGAAGAAACTCAAGCTATGAAGACCAATCCAAGTTCAAAACAAGATGCATAAGCTTGACCAAAAAGTTACTCAAGATCATATGATTCAAGACTACAAAGATTCAAGGCTTACAACATGGAGCAAACAAAAGCAATCTAAAACGAAGACAATAATTCAAAAGGAAAGACATGAAAGATGCAAAAGAAATAAAGGCATGAAGGAACCAAGCATCCCGGAATTATTCAAGCTCATCAAGACAACTGACGAGGTGAAGTCGCACCCGAAGTCGACTCCACCTGCGACTTGGGTCAAGTCGATGCCCAAGTCGACCCGACCTGGAACTTGAAGTTGCGAACAGAAGGCGAAGTCGCACCCGAAGTTGACTCTATCTGCGACTTGGGCGAAGTCGCATCCGAAGTCGATTCCGCCTGCGACTTGGGTCGCAACGGTCGGAATTTATTCGAACGTTGGCGCATTTAATGCGCGCCACCTACCTTCTAACGTTCGGATTCCCTCCAAAATTATAAAAGGCATTCATTGTGGACGAGAGAAGCAGCTGAGAATCATTAAGTGTGCTTAACTCCTATATTCAAGAGCTCTAAAGAGATCAAGTCATTCAAAGAGGAAGAACTTTGCTTCAAATTGCAAGAGCTACATTTCTGAATCTTCAAAGTCTACATTACGAGTTCTTCTCTGCGCCAAATTGCTACTACACATCTGTAAAGTATAGATTCTTTTGTTATTTCATTTTGTTGTATTGAACTTGATTTAGATTGAGGAACTAAGATCAAGTGTAAGCAAGGTAGTGTGTGATTGGAGTGGAACTCATCACCTACCTGTGCTGTGTTGTGTTAAAGCCCCCTAGAGCTGGAATCTAGAAGAGAGCAGTGACTCTAATTGTATTTGAAGAATACAATAGTGGAACCCAAGTCACAAGGAGTGTGAGCTTGGAAGAGTGGAGTAGGGAGGTTGCCCGAACCACTATAAAAATCTTGTGTGCTTGATTTATATTTCTGCCTTTACATTATATTGCTTTCCATTTTATTTTTTCATAAAGGGGAATAGATTAATCCGGGGTAAAGTTTCTGTTTAAGTTATAAATTTTTAAATACCCAATTCACCCCTCCCCTTTTGGGTAATTGCCATTAACTCGGGACCAACACTAAAGTCTTAAGAGGATTACATGTAACTGCAAGCGTGAACTATTAACATAATAATTAGGGTTATTCTCAAATATACCGACTACGTTTGACTTTAATTCCAAATATACCCATTGCATTTCCAAAATCCCAAATATACTCACTGTGTTTGCATTTAATCCCAAAAATGCCCATTCTGTGAGTTAACGTCGTTTGAGAATATGTGAAATTACTAATACGTCTCTCAAATTTAGGACACATTTGAAAAAATTTAATTTTACAACTCACTAATGCTCTAATCGCACATGAATTTTAAATTTAAAGTGCCTTCATTTCATTTTATTTATTTATTTTATCATTTATTATTTTACAATAAGGGTATTTTGGGTATTTTAAAAAGTTTAACTGACGGTTTTTTACGGAATGAGTATTTTGGAGATTAAATGCAAACGTAGTGAGTATATTTGAAATTTTGAAAACATAATGAATATATTTGAAATTTTTTTTTGATAAAAGAATTACTCTAACCCGACCCCCTTTCCACTTGAAAAGGGTTCGGAGAAGAGTAATCCACGCAATTCATTGCCAAAAAATTGTCTGTACAGAATTTTTCTATAATTGCTTGTGGGGGGTATCCCCACCAAGTAACATGATCCTGTCCAGAAATGGAAACCAAATCAGCAAAGGAATGGGCCACCCCATTTCCTTGCCTAAGAACATTGTGTAATGAGAAGTGGGCATTAGAGGCGAGTATAGATCTAATTTCGGAGACAACATGTCCCACCGGTGACGAGATCGAGCAGTCGCTTGATAGGAAAGAGCAAAGTAGAAAAGAGTCGGATTCAAACTGTATGTTGCCCAAATTCAGCTGGAGCGCCCACTTGGTACCTAGAAGGAGAGCATATGCTTCTATCATCAACGGTTCCACCACACCCTTCCATCTCCAACCTTCGGCCGCAACAAAGAGACCCCGGGAGTCCCTAATAACTGCCGCTAGCCCCATAACCCTCCTTTCCATCACGCAACGAGCATCAGTATTCAACTTGAAGGCTCCTAGAGGGGGAGGAAACCATCTAGCCACAAGAGGGTGATCCAGGACACAAGATTGGCCAATAAGATTCGCCCTCCTAAGCTGATCAATATAAGCATGACACCACCGTAGAGTATCCCCGAAGTTAGGTTGGACGCCCTCCTCCCTGCACTTGTTACGCAAAAACCATATTCTCTAGCAGTACACAATAAAGAAAGTCAGCTCCTCCAATTTGTTTCCCCGAGACAGGGTACACAACGATTCCGTCACCGACAAATCAGGAGAGCTCCTGCAAGCAGCAATCCTACCAATCCTTGCAACACTCGAACACCTCAAGAACAGATGATGAATATCCTCCACCTCCCTCTTGCAAAACAAGCATAGCACCTCAACTGGTACCTCCCTGTGAGACAGATTCAGTAATGTAGGGAGAGCATTCTTCAGTAACCGTCAGCCAAAAATCTTCACCTTGCTAGGCAACCTTGTCCTCCAAATAGCCCAACAGTAGCGAGCCAAATTGGGCTCACACATGGTCGTCGAAAGCATCCTATGGGCCGACTTCACAGAGTATTGACCATTGGGTTCATCGACCCAGAATACACAATCCGGATCAGCACCCCGGGGTAGTGGAATAAGCCCAATTTCCTGCCAACCAACCTCTCCCACAGCAGCCACAACCCTATCCCTGATCCACGATTTAGACTCCTCGTTTATGAAATGACTAACCAGGACCTCCTCTGGTATGGATAACGGTAAGGGGCCAGCCTTGCTCACATTAGAATTAAGCCATGCATCCTTGAAAAATCGAATTCATTTACCATCTCCCACCCTCCATTTACAGCCAGATCGGATCGCCTCCCGAGCCTTAAACATAATAGGTATATTTTGGGAATAACCCATGTTAATCAACAGACGCGACGGTCGCCCCCTGACAATTTGGAACTGATCCGCATCTGTGATAATCATGGTTGGCCAGTCACATGCATGCCACTCTCGCCTGCCTCGTGGTCCACGTTCTGTCAGCGGCCACCACTAAACAGACCACCGTCCGCACTCCCCACCACCGAAACCATGTTGCAGCCGCTGGGCCACCCTCAATCATAAGATGCAATCATAACCGCACGTGCTGAACACCCGTGCAAATGAAGCCATGCATGCAACCACCTTTTTTTCCATTTTCTTCCTTCACATCGTTTTATCTGTACGACATTCAAATAAAACATCATGCTCAAGTTGTTGACATTTTCTTTTCAAAACTTGCACCAAAATGCAATTATTCATAATACAGCAATGAAGAAATTATTCTTAGTCCTAAAGCTCGTGTCGGTTAGAAGGGAGGCATTTCCTTTGCCTTATACATCAATTTCTAACACCAACAGACGAACCCCGCAAACAAAGTTCATTGGTCGTGTACTTTTTCCCCTCTGCCAGCTGCCAATTTTCAACCATATTAAGCCTCTCATTTCACATTAGCTTAAACGTGCCTAGATTTGCTGCTTGGCAATAAAGACAAACAACCTTTTCTTCATATCTTAGCGTGTTGGCCGTCCTCGAAATATTTTGATATTAGTAACAAGCTGTTAGCGAGTGGGTATTGTGGCGGAATCATTCTTAATTGGTACTTAATGCTTGCTTATCCGACAATCAATATGTCAATACAGCAATCATGGCTTAATTTGGCCCTCCACTTCCGAAAAAGTTGAAGTCTGTTTTCGTTTTTCCTTCATCCTTTGTAACTATAGTTTTACAGAAACATTCATACTTCTAAAGTTTTTTTTTTTTTTTCAAGAATACCTTTATACTAATGATCATTACTTAACTAGCTAGTCAATTTTAGAGCTCGCCGAGACTATCCTTAAATTGTCTCACCTAATCCTAGTAGCCACTTGCCAATAGATCAGATAATGGATTGAAAATCCAAAACTTGAATCTATAATAAGAAGAATGTTTTTGAATTTACCTAATAAGTTCCAAAATTTGAGTTAATCTTTATCTATTATCTAAACTATTAGCTAACAAATTAAATATGGTGAGGCATGATATGAAGATACGATAATATAAGCCAAAGTCTGAGTTGGTAACAAAATCCAGCTAGAAGTTTAGTCAGTCTAATTTTGGCTTACATATGAACAATAAAGGTCATTCACAATATACGTGTTTTTGTAGACAAATTCGATAGATTGGGGTGTTTTCTTTCCAAGTTTTACAATTTCATACAAATGATAATTTGCAAATACATTAATATAGTTTAACTATAATTGTAAATATGCTTATGTAATCTTAAAGAGTACAAATAATGTTATAGAGTTTGTTCATAATTGTAAATATACACATGTCATAACTGCATAGTAATAGTATAGTGTTATGATAGCATGAATATATTTACAATTATGGCCAAGCAATATGAAATTATTTATAATTTTTTGAAAACTATATAAGTATTATTTGCAATTATAGTAAAAGTATATAAATATATTTGTAAATTACCCTTTTTAAGAACACACAACAAAATTGGATCTTACCCAACATTTATAGGTAAGATAATGAAAGCCGTTACAGAATCTCATTTTGCATTATGGAGAATCACAAAATTTAAAACCAATGAACTATTTTCATGATTGGTTCCCATTTTTCCTATTCAACCAATACGAACTTGTGGTTAAAGGTGCATGTATTGATGTAATTTACATATATTACAATTTCAGCAATTAAGTAACCATATTTAGATTTTGCAGATATATCATCATAGTTATCATATATTTGCAAATGTACTAGTATCGTAACAGTTCAGCAATAGTGTCATAACGATATAAGTATATTTGTGATTATGAGTTTTTTATAATTTTAAAACTATATAAGTATTTTTGCAATTATAGTTAAATTATATATGTAGTATATTTGCAGTTGTGGTTAAATTATATCTATTTGTAAATTACCCAAAAAAGGAATAGCAATAAATGGAAATTGGAAAACAAATTATTCTTTTCGAATTAGTTAGGAAAAATCAAGCCCTGAAAGTCGACGATCCACCACAGACCGTTGATAGATGAACAAGGTCACTTGTCTTCCACGCGTTCGTACGCGTACAGGGGGGACCACCATATGAGTCTGGTAGAAGGGACAGTACGTCATCTGAACAACAGCGCTGGCGACTCGCGATTCCACCTCCACATCTCTCTGCAAATCTCGATTGCCGTTGGCCTATGCGAATGTGGAAAGCAGCGAGCGGAGCATTCTAATTGATTCCGTTTGTGCTGTTGTTGTTGTTGTTACGCTGGAGGCATCTTTCCTTCCATGGACAGTAAAGGTATGGTAATAATCATCACACGCAGAGGCTTTTTGCCTTTGTCGGCTATATATGCCCATCTTCAGTTCCTAGCTCCCGATCCCATGCATATATACATCTATCCAACAAAGAGAATCCATTTATTTCATGGGAGACATTGTTGGCAGTGGTCCCTCGATGATTTTATCCTTGCTAGATTCTTAAATTTCTCTTCCTTTCTTCTTTGCTACTTTCCTTTAGGGGTTGCTGGCGAATTAATTCATGAACTCTACATAACAGGTCGGAAGAGAGAAATGTTGTGGACGAGGCTTTCCATACGCAACCCAAATTATCGTTATCACTTATCACCATATAATTGCACGATTATAACGCTTCTGTACTCTTATCCACGCACCACACGTGCGTCGTCCTAAAGCACCACAGAAACCTGCACGCACGCGCGGAGACATGGAATTACACGTGCGGAAACACATTCAGTACGTCAAAGCTTTGATTTCTCAGTGCATCAGACTTCATGATTGTGCAGCTATGATGGATGTCTCCAATTCCATCAAGAAAATTTTTGGCTTTCAAGTGTTCACACGTGCAAACGGCACACGTGCGCACAGGGACGAGAAGTACACAGACGCATTGATTTCGTCAGGATGGTGTACTGTTGAGATGTTTCCTTGCGCCATCCATCCGTTTGGTGGGCCTTGATTTCAACGGCTGTGGTAATCCAGCGAGGATGATTAACGATATACCTCTCCCAGGCTATGCGGCGGTTTAGACAACCCTGGCCCACACATCTGGGCTCCATTTGGGGTGGTATTTTTCAGGTCTAAACTCGGCCATCGAGATTCATGTGCGGCCCAATGCCAATGTCTGGGCCCTTGCAGCAGCATACGTGTGAGACGAAACACGTGCTTATCCGACGTGGTTTTCCTTTTTCTCACGGGCTCCCGTGTGAATCGGCAAACGCAGGCACGTGAGGGCGCACCGGTGCTTCTTTTGCATCTTGCTGTCTTGTGGGCCATCGATGTGTTTTATTTTTCCCGGGCAGAAGATGGCATGTGATCTAAGATCGTGCTTGCAGACGGTGAGGCAGTATCATGAGTTTTGCATGGGGAGGAGGGAACCGCCGCGTCTTTATCCTCTGAAATTAGCTGCCTTCTCCTTCAAAGGTACTCCGCCTCTCCATATGCTCTGCCATCCTGCGCCCATCATCCCACCAGCACCTGTCTTTCTCGAATTTGGTAGATCCTGCTTATTGACGGAGATAATGCACATTGTAATTTCTATCACCAGTACAATGGATTACTCGGTGTATCTTTTTGCCAATTTTAAAAAAGAAAAAAACATATAAAATTTGTAACATACCGATTATTTGTTTTAATTTATTCTCTTGGTCACAAGAAAAAGATACGCCGTGATATTCGGGCCATCTTCATTTGCAGCGAGGACGAGAGAGAAACACATTGCGTATAATTTATTTTTAATATCTAAACTATTTAGTTAAAATTTAATACTATAATATAAAAATCGATCATTTATATAATTTTAAGAATTTTTTATCGACCCTAAAAAGAATTTTTTTGATTAGTTATAATTTTTAAGAATTAGATTTATTAAAATATCTATTTTTGATTTGATATTAATTCCATGAACATTATAATGCGTTAATTTTTCTGTTCTATGTATATTTTATTGTGTTGAACATAATGAGTGGATTTAACTTGAAAAGTAAGTGGTTAATGTGATAAAAATACATATACCATTAACTGTTTAAATATCGTTTCAGGATGACAATTATTACTGATTACACACACATCCGATTAGTTTAGTTTTTAATGGAATGTTCTTAATATGAAAAACATGAATATCAGACGGTTCAGATTTTGGATTACAAGTCATAAGAGTCAAAATTAAAAGTGCTCTTTGCATATATAGGTGAAGCACCGGCCTCACGAAGTCCGCCTTCCTCTATTTGGCAATCATCAGCAGGTTTGAAAGGGAGAATTTCACGGGGGACCAGCTTAGAGCCTTGCGCGGCGGCTAACGCGCCAACATGACCAAATGCAATCAGCAAAACGCCAGATTACGTACGGTGAAGATATACCACCATGCATTAAGTATATTACGACCATATATTCTTATACATATATGCTACAAACTCGTAATACTTTTCTGCAATTAAAATTTTGGATTCTCCATAAATGCAAGATGAGATTCCCTCATAAATTTCGTTATCCTACCTATAAATGTGGGATAAGATTCACGTTCGTTTTGTGACCCTACATAAAGTAGTGAAAGGTGAGATTCTGGAAATAAATTTTTGTACTCTTACAAAAATGATAGATGAAATTCTGTAAATAATTTTAGGATTCCACTTGAGTGCATCATGGAATTTTATAACCCTATCCCTATATAATTGCAGTCTTGCAGGATAAAAAAAAATTACAATTGGGAATATTTAGGAATTGGATAAATCTTCCATTCGATCACTCTGGTCCACCATTGTTCCAAAGAGTCCAAGAATTATGGTACAGTACGCTATTTTATTTTATTTTACTTGATCGTACCCAACTATTTAACCATGCATATGTCGCTATTTACCATTGTTTTAAAAAAAAAAAAAAAAAAAAAAAAAAAAAAAAAAAAACTATTTGACCATACAGAAATCGTGCAGCCGCCGCCTAACTCCGCTCATCTACCTGTTTACCCATGAAACAAAAGGTGGTTTGTACTTCGTAGTGTGTACACATTGTTGTTTTTTAATTTTTATAAGATTTTTTAATATCTCAATCATATATATGATCATACATATAAATGGAGTTAATTACGGTGTCGAAAAATTAAATGTTTGGAGAAAATTTTATACTGTATATTTATTTACAAATTCTATTTCACCCTTAAAATTATATTAATTGTTTATAACGTATAAATTTCCAGTTAGAGTAATCACTAGTATGTTTAACGATACCGATCAAAATCATTTTGATGAGAACCTTTTGTGGACCAAACATGAGATGAGAATTTTAATTTGTTTATATTTATTCTAAAGTTATACTTATTTTTTAGGCCCACTTATATTTATTTCCAAATGAAATTAATATATTCCTTAAAATGATATAAACCACCACCTGCGATTAGTCTTGGGTTCGAAACCCTCGATATTTAATTCTCAGACAACCAAACCTCGCTCATAAATGAATATATAAGAAAGTCTCATAAAACTACAAACTAAATTCTAGAGCAAAACTCATAAAAAAAAAAAATTTAGAGCAAACCTACCCTTTATAACACCAAAGACAGGGCTCAGTTCAATGCTAAATCTGGTGTGGGATACGAATACATAATATAAAGATATGCGGATACGCCACGTTCATTTGCTGCTCCAATCTTATGCATGGGACTGCGTGATTTTATAACACAAAAGGGTGGCTTAGAATCCAAGTCATCACCCAACATATTTTGGGTTGGGGCTAGTTGCTAATTAAAAAGGCGTAATATTTATTAATTAGAAAAGAACAAATACCTAAAAATGTAAATTCAACCACAAGAGATATATCTGTTAAGAATCAAATTTTAGGGTGTATTTGTTTTAATGTAAACTTTTCATCAAAAACTTTCGATATAAAATTTTTTACTCTTCATAAAAATTTTATTTTTAATTATTTTTTTCACATTTTCGTATATAAACTACCTAATATTGAATTATTTCTACACAATTATCTATACAACTAACCTATCTATTTTAAGTTTATTTTTTTATTCATTATCATTATTCCTATTATATCATATTATTTTCTCTCATTTAAAAAATTTTTTATCCAAAAATTTTATCACTTTCAAAACATACTCTTAGATTAGACAAAAAATATCTGTTAGTACAGGGAGTTATAGCATGTGTGAATAGTGCTAAAAATTGTTTGAGGGAGAGAAATTGTATAATTGAGAGAAAAGAAAACAAGAATTTAATTCATTCTTTCAAGTCCTTGCCTTTCCTTTTGCTTTCAATTTTTCTTTTTCCTTAGGTAAAGGCGTTAGTAGGTTAGATCTGTACCACCTACTTAATATTTTATGAAAGAATATTTAAGCTATAATTGAAATTAGATTTTTTTTTTATGATAGACCCTCGTCAACCCAGAAAAACTTAGCTCTCCTATGTACCGTATACAAGACCTTGATCAATCAGTTAGAGTTAGAAACAAATGAAATTAAAAGATTTTTGATAGAAATATGCATTGGTTGGGATGTTCCAACCTACATGTGTGCATGGGCAATCCAAACTTCAAAGCACTCATTGTCTTCTTATGTTCTCAGTCGATTGATCGGACAATTCATGTAGGCCTACATGCTATGCATCCTTGTTAAGGAATCATCCACATCTCAGCTGCATACTCCAATCGAGATCAATTGAAGTGGATATAAGGTGGCAGTGGATGGGTTACCACCACTTCATTCGGAAGACATGCACTAAGGAACTGATCTACTCCCCCACCGCGTTCATAGTCTTTTTTCTTGCAAACGAGGTCAAGTCATTGTTTGCCTTGGTCATGATTTCTAACTCTCTATGAGTTATCATCACATGCATGATGATTGTTTTAGACATAGTTAGTAAATGTGTCCCCATAAAAATGTGGGGCTTATGGGAGTCTATTCTTTCAGTTCGTTAGGTAAAATATAAAAGCAAAAGTGTAAGAGAAGTCTGTAAAAAAAATTTAGAAACTAAGAAAGTAATGTTATACAATCTTAGATAGAACGGTAAAAAATTTTAAAAATTAAGAGAATAATGTCATACAAATAATGAATAGCAATAAAGAAAATAAAGTTAAAATAAAGAAAATAGTCATATGGAAAACTATGAAAAAATAATTAAAATACGAAAATGAAAATAGGAAAGTAAGATGATTATATAGTTAAAATGTGTTTGTGAATAACGAATTTTTTTTTTTAACTTTACCAATCAGCAAATGTAATCGAAGTTTTTTATTCCATGTGGACCATGTCTCATTTCATAATTCATGGCCCCAAAATGCTCAACGTCCATCCCCTACCAAGTCCAAACCCGATTGGGAGTTGGGACGTGTGGGTTAGCATTTGGCAGTTAGCACTGCAGGAGACTGCCACACGGATTTCCATTTTTTTTCGCCAGCCTTCCTTGTTAGGTCCGTTACGTTTATTAATATTTTTTAATCGTGGGATGGGATGGGGACCCAGGGTGAGAAATTGCCGGGAAGAATATTTGAGATTCCCAATCACAGCCAACATATCCAACAGACACGCCCAAAACAAAGGGGGGGGAATGTGGGGCCTGGCCACCAAAAGGATGGAGAGGAGAGAATAAAAAGACAAAAAGATGGGGTTGATGGGTGCTGGCTGAGTGTTTTTCTTTTACTTTTCCTAGCAAATTCACATTCCGCCATCTTTCTTTTTGAATGTATAAAATAAAATGGGTGTATGGTCGTCTCTCTATCTTTTATTCTCTAAGTTACACTCCATGAAGGAAACACTGAGATATCTGATGGGTGCCAGAGGCCCAAGTGGTTTTGGATCCAAGACCACAGCTGAGCAAGTCGCAGATGCCATCCCTTCCTTCCCTCCTTCTCATCTCACTGCCATCATCACCGGTAACTACTTTCACATTCTCTCTCTACCTCTCTCCGCTGGACTAAACCCATCTTAACTAATTTCTTTCCTGCTTCACGATATATGTTTTTTTTTTCCTTCTTCTTCTTCTTCTTCTTCTTCTTCTTCTTCTTTTTCCATACTTGCAACTATGTGTACGCATTGTTTTCCTTCTCCTCTTTAAATCAGTTCTGGGGGATTCTGTATATTATCTTTGTTTTGGTCATTTATAGTGATTGGCAGTCTTCTTTTTTGGGATTTCTAGCATGTTTTAATTTGTTCAGCAAAACCTTGAAATGATTTTGGGGGCATGTTTTCGAGTCGTTATGTGGAGAACATCTTGATCTGTAGAATTCTCAAGTTGGTTGTTTTGGACTGTCCGTCCGTTGGCTCAAAAACCCATACATCGTCCATATCGCTTATATTTTTTGGGTATTGTGATCCTCAATCATTTGTCAAGGGTCTAGCTGTTAATATATTAGTACAGAAACAAGGGAAGATAATCTAGTCAGTGTTCGTACTTAATTAATATCCAGCTTGCTGCGCTTTCTACCTATTTCTTGTTGGGGCCCTTCCAAATCACGTTTTTGTCGTTATTGCGCATACTCGATCATTGTTTGAAATTTCATCAATTCATTTGAAGGTTGATTAATTAATCCATCTCGCTTATTTTATTTGCATGCTTAATTAATTCCAACAAAAAGGAGCGACATCCGGTATTGGAGAGGAAACTGCAAGAGTTCTGGCAAAGAAAGGGCTGAGGCTTGTAATTCCCGCCCGAGATCTCAAGAAAGCAGAGGAAGTGAGGGAGAGGATTCAGAAGGAGAATCCAACGGCTGAGATTATTCTGTTGGAGCTGGATCTGAGCTCTTTTGCCTCCGTAAAAAGATTTTGCTCCACATTCTTGTCTCTGGGCTTGCCACTTAATATCCTCATGTGAGTTCCATTACAGTAAGCCTCTTTTCTGTTACATACGATTGTCTGGAATTCATGATCATATCTGGCATGCATGCATCAGATGGTCAAACCCCAAATTTCTCGTTTGAGAGCATGCAGGTCGTGTGAAAGCACGCTTTCGTTCTGGGTCCAATTTTTGGGGTGTACGTATTCGATACACTTTTTTCCAAATATCCAATTTTTCATCCTTCCATTTCAAACATTATTTTTTACTCTCTTTTTTTTATCATTTATTTTAATATACCCTTTAGTTTTTTTTTTATCATTAATTAATTTAATAAATTTTTCGATAATATTCAATCATGATTAAATACGCATCTTAATATGTATTATTATTAATACAATGTCGAATTCCTACTCATGTAGTCTTGTAGCATTGGACAGTCATGGGGACTGCTGTTTCCATGTTTTGTTTTCATGATTTCGTATAGATTAGCCACATGTGATCAGAGGAATTATTTTGTGTTTTATGTCAACATAAGACAAATTAATAAAACGAAGCATAATCCCAAGTACAATCCAATTTTGCTAACATTCATTACCCAGATGTAACAAGAAAATCCTATGGGTGTCTTGTCTTAAAGATTACATGTCTTGTGAAAAAGGAGAAAATGCCATTGGTGAAAATGGTATTGTCTCATCCACAAGATTACTTGTCGAGTTGGTGGAGTGGGTAAGTCGACAGGTGGGGGCCACATGGTAAAAATCAATAATAATAATAATAATAATAATAATAATAATAATAATAATAAAATGCCGCTCTCCACCGTCTGCAGGAAAATATAAGTATCCCCTGGATATATAGCACTGGTAATTGTGGGGTGATCCATCAGGTAACCTCTGATGTCATTTCATTTTTTTTTTTTTAAGAATGAGCTGGGTAGGTGATTAATGACAAGTGCTTTCTTATTTTTATTTGGATTTTTACCCAAAAAATCATTACGAAATTCGAATCTTAGAGTTAAAATTAAAATATGCTTCTTGCTCTCTGAAATGGAACGTCCACAATGCCTTGATGCTATATTTTATTATTAGTGTTATAGTCAAGCATTGTGGGCGCACGCGGATTTTGCATTATATCTGGCCCCCTTCAAACAATTAATTGCTACTTTTCTGTGATGATGGTGTTGTACATGATGAATCCAGCAGTCTAAGCAAACAAAAATCATCCATATTTAGTCGTCGAAATTTTCTGCATGAGATTTCTCTTCGAGTCATATTTTTGGACCCAATTATTTAATTTAAAACCACGTTTAATAATTAACGGTTTTTAAATTTCGTTGTTAAAAGACTGGTCTTAGTTTTTGTTTAATCATTCAGGGGCGCTGCTTGGTAATAGCACAATTCCTATGCCTGTTGCATTCAGCGTGTATATATTTTGTGCATACATTGAAACTAACCTTGTTAACTCGTCCACAGAAACAACGCCGGGAAATTCTCTCAAAAATTGGAGTTCTCTGATGACAAATTCGAGATGAGTCTTGCCACAAATTATTTAGGTAATGCTAAATATTTTATTTTTATTTTTATATCGTTTTATCAAAATTGTTATTACAGTATTACTTTTGCTAGTTTCAGTTAACATTAGATTTCTTATTTTCTGGCAGGCCATTTTTTATTGACTGAAAATCTATTGGAGAAAATGATAGAAACGGCAGCAGAAACAGGCATTGAAGGTCGGATCATCAACGTGTCTTCCGTTATTCACACATGGGTGAGAAGAGAAGCGTTCCACTTCAATCACATGCTAAGCCCCATCGAGTAATTAAATAATCCTTATTTTCCTCCACTCGATCATGCATATAGTTAGCTAGCAAACCTTAAAATTATTTACTGATCGAAGATGCGTGAACTGATACAGTTACAATGGCACAACTGCTTATGCTCAATCGAAGCTGGCCAACATATTGCACGCCAAGGAAGTGTCAAGGCAACTCAAGGTGAGGAATGGATGTAATTCTCTTCATTTTTAAAGAAGCAGATTCAAGGGTAATTGCAGGGCATATACAGGTAGCCCATGAATTTTCAGAGCGAGCGATTTCTTAAGTATACTGAAGCGTGTTTGTTGGCTTTTACAGGCAAGAAATGCAAGAGTAACCATCAATGCAGTGCATCCCGGAATAGTAAAGACAGGAATTATTAGAGATCACAATGGCTTGATCACAGGCATGCACCATCTATTATTTTCTAGCTATTACATACTTCTTTTTACACCGGAAATGGATTGATTACTCACGTAGTTATCTGGCCACCTTGTATATACTCCTGCAGATTCATTGTTCTTCCTAGCATCCAAGCTATTAAAATCGATGGGCCAGGTTTGTTGTCTTTTCAAATAGTATTTCAAAGCAATATTGATTTCCTTTTGGCCTCAAAGCAATGACCCAACACAAATTCTTTCATTTCTTCTTTCTCAGGGAGCATCGACAACATGTTATGTCGCTCTTAGTCCAAAAATGAATGAAATGACTGGGAAGTACTATGCAGATTGTAATGAAAGTCCCTGTTCGAGCCTAGCCAACGACGAAACCTTAGCGAGACAGCTTTGGAAGCAAACCCGTGCGCTGATGCACAGACGATTATGTCAATCTGCAACTTAGAGAAAATTAAATAAGACCAAGCTAAAATCCAACGTACATATAAAGAACCTAGTTACAGAGATATATTGTTTATAATTTATATATGTAGACATCGATATATATATATATCACTAGGACTATTGTCGTATGTTTGGGGCATGTAAAGTCAGTAGCTCTATTATATATACACAACCTGCAAAGATACTAGGCAGAATTACCCATGTACACACCTAGCCAGGCATGCACATCGAAATGGATATGTATGCTTCTATGCAAGTACAAGCAGCATTTCAATTCCCAGATTTTTACAATAAGTCACTGTCTATTTAGATCGAACACCTACTGCCGATGCATGCATGGTTTTTGTAGAACTTCCATCGTTTTATGTACATATACAAAGGAATTTTGACGTGTTAGAAGCTGTGGACTCATTCCTCTTTTCTTGTTGTAGTTTTGGCACAGTTATCATTGCTGCACCCATTTATAGATAGATGGTGGCATACAACAGTACCCGGACATCTTCAAGAGCCCAAGAACAATATAAGCATTATCACTAGAGTGGTGATCTTGTTAGCCCAGGCTAACAGAATCAGTTGCTAGCCTGGGCCATATACATTATTTTATTTATTTTTTGTTTTGTTATAAAATTATTAATTTAAGTGTATTTAATCTATAAATTAAGTTTTTACCATTTTCAGAAATGTATATAGTTTCTTTTTAAGTTTTCAAATTGACATATTTTTATTACCTTCGTTTAAAATCCAAAAAGAAACTTTATACGTCTCTAAAAATAGTAAAACTTGATTTACAGATTAAATACACCAAAATTAATAGTTTTATAAAAAAACAAAAAAAAAAAGTATATATAGCCCTCGGTAACAACTGATTATGTTAGCTTAACAGGATCATATCTTCGTAAACTAAACATATTCTACAAAACAACCAAACAAAAATTTCACTTCAATACAGATATCATAGTGAATTTTCTTTTTTCATACATGCGTCTATGCAACCAACCCCAATACACGGCAACAAAATAAGGCGTCGATGGCCTAAGCAAAGTTGAAGGGTGAAGACGTTCACGAGCTTTTACCAAGCAGATCAAAATACCAACTAAGTAGAAAAAAAAAAAATCTCAAAAAAATCCTTGAATAGAATGTGCATCCCCCATTCCCAAGATAGCTTTTTCGACTCCTAAAACACCATTTTCAATTTCCAGTACAATTTTTTACATTCCCTTTTCAATACAACTTTTCTTATTTCTAATGTGCATCATTATATTCTCATCTCATTCAAGCTTCTTGCTTCTTGAATCCTTTCAAATAGGCCCTCAAAACTGAATAAAATCATCGGCTCAAATAGGCTCTCGAAACTGAATAAAATCATCAGCTCCCCTTTCAAGGAAGTATTGTCGCATATTGAAGGGGCACAAATTGCATTTATTCAACTTCCACCAAGGTTGAGGTAAACTTAATCAACTAATGGAACGAATTCAAAACCATGATCTTCATGCTTATGAATTAAGATTATGCAACTTAATCGACCACAAACTCTTGTGCATTTCCACATGCCCTACTGTCAGACATGGCAACCACTTGTAGGCAACCTAAGTCTTGCTGGCATGCCCATTAGCGAGCTGTGGTGCAAATCCGAGCAGCTGAACCCAACTCTTTCAGCGGTTGGCTCTCTTGATAGAGAAAATCAACAAATGGTCGTGGTCATGCTCTGCAAACGGGTAAAAACATGGGAATACACAGCATTTGGGAAACCAAATCATATTCGTTAAGGAAAGATAATTACACTCAACAAAAAACGGTTGAGACAGAAGCATGCATTCTGCATTTGACTGCAAAAAAGTGGATTAGGTTACAATGTCTATTGAATTGAGATGCAGAACAGAGAAGCACCATTATACTTCAGCTAAGCTCCTTGGCATGCCAGGTCGCTACAGAAGAATCTTGTTAAAAATAGGCTAACCTTATCTGCATGTCAACTTGCAGCAGAATCTTGTTGAAATCTGTTAAAATGCCTGATAAGAAACAAAGACAGAGCACTACTGAAAGTTCTTCAAGCCAGTTCATCCAGGTCCGAGTCACTGCCATTGTCAAGAGCAGCTTGTTGAGCATGTTGGAGCTTGAGAGTCATGGCTAATCTCATCAGAAGTACTAATATGTCCAGCTGCACACATATTTATTTTCCTGCCTGCAGAGAAAATAATCAAGATCTGATCAATGTTGTTCAGGATGGCCTCCACTAACGGCCATGACAAGCTCACCCAAATGACTGGTCGAATCAGGAGCATGAATAAGGCACTCTAAACACACGGACATAGTCAATCATTCAAGTGCTTGAGATGGACAAGGAAATCTAAACATATGGTCAGGACACCATGTGCTTCTCTCTGTGCATGGGCATAAACACAAACAAAATGCCTTAGGATGGGGGTTCACATATGCATCTGCTTCTATCTTGGGTGTTTGAGAAAAATCAAATTAGTGTGCCAGAGAGGCTAGCATTGGAACCACACCAAAGTTTAGTCTCGAATTTAGATTTGGCACAGCACAAATATAGCTTTATCAAATTTAGCCAGTCAAAGAAAGACAAGGGGAATTAAACTGGATTTTAAATGTTATTCGTATTCACATAAACAACCAACATAATGAACAGTGCCATCTTTCTACAACATTCAAATTACAAAGAATTTATGTATTACACTGTTGGGGCCTAGAATCTATATGCATCAATTATTAGGCAAAGGGCTCAATGCATGCATGTTAGAGAAGATCATGCATAAATTGGAACATTGCCAAAGTGGTTGTTGTGTAAACATACATCAAAATTTCATTGTCAGCCATTCTTTAGAAAATCAATAAGATAGGTGTCAGTTCTTTTTGAGATGTGCTCTATCAATCAGGACATGGTAGGATGCAATCAAAATGCAGAGCAAGAACTGTTTGAAGGCAGAAGAAGATTTAAACCTAGGGTTAAATATAGCTAAAAAGGGGAACAAGAGGATAGGCAAGGTGTTAATGAAGGACTCCCATCGTTTGCTCCCGGGAGCATACACCTATTTATTTTTATTTTTATTTTAAAATTTTTTTTACAATATTGTTAATCTATGTGTATTTAAGATGTGTATGAATTTTTACCATTTTTGGAGTATTTTAGATATTTATTTTTTATTTTTGAAAATCAGTGGCATTTTAGGTAATTTAAAATTACTAAAATGCCACTGATTTTCAAAAATAAAAAATAAATATCTAAAATACTCCAAAAATATTAAAAATTAATACGTAGGTTAAATACACCTAGATTAACAATCTTATAAAAAAAATTTGAAATTTTTTTTTTTAAAAAATAGGTATGTGCGCCCGGGAGCATTGAGGCTCAATGCTCCTGGGAGCATAGGATCAAAATCCGTTAATGAAATGCGCAAATTATGCTCTGTATATAAGCTGAACATATCAGAAACACTATAACAAAATAGTGTGGCAATACCATGAGAGTTGATGTGATTTCTTTAATATCATTCCATGAACAAAAAACAGTAAATCAGCATCAGCTTGGAGAATGATAGCATTATTCCTCAATCAAAGCTGTTTCTAACATCAATATCAAAGAGAAAAAAAAAATGCTTCTAATATCTGGAAATGAACAGTGGCATTTGAGGTATGAAAATGCAAGGCATGTAGAATAAATACTCAAAGTTCACCAACAATAATTTAATGCTCTTCTTGGTTTTAATGTTTTGATGATTAAAATTTATTGCCAACAAGAGGAAATCGGAGAAAAAACATATTTTTTCTTTTAGTATATATTCTTTGTATTTTCTCTTGAAGATGGAGACAAAGGAATCTCTCAACAAGCTACCTTAAGACGTGGAGACCGTCGAAGAGATGATCCATACTTGGAAGGAGTTTCTAGCTTATGACCTTGACCATAATTAACTTTTTTGAGAGGTCTGTCAGGTTCGGCTTCAGATTCAATTAGAGACTGATTTTGCTTTGTTAGGGATTCACTTCCATTCTGCAGGAAATCTGAAGGAGTTGATACAGTTATCACAGAATATTCTGGTTGAGGAGAACTGGGTAGATTGGCAATTCCTGATGGATGACATAAGTAATATTAGACAAATGCACCATTGCATGCACCCATAGGTAAGGTATGACAGTACATTTAAGCCTGTTCATTACACTTTTACACCAATCAAAATAAAAGAATGATAGTGCAAATGTATTCTGCAACAGAACAGTTGGGAAACCAAAAAAATGATCAAAATCAATCTCCACAAGGAAGAAGAAGATGATGATGACAACAAAGAAAGATCGAATATAGGTTCTTGTGGCCCCAAGCTGGGCCTTCCTAGAAACTAATTTAATAATCATATATCCAAATATAAGGGAATTGGTCACAGGAAAATCATTTGATAACAATTGCCATGAACATGGTTTGTTGGGGGTCCATGATGATGATCATGTAAAATATTATTAATTCATAATGCCTGATGTGGTTTTCGTTGTTTGTCCTCCTGGAATGTGGAGGTGCTTATTAATGTCCTCCCAAAGTGTGGAGGTATTTATAAAAAAATCCCTCAATTGTGTGAGGGTTGTGAAGGTGTTTGATTGTAATATTAAGTTGTCATGATGTATAGTGCTATAGCACCAACAAATTTTGTCATGATTACAATTGATGCTAAATTTACAGGCATCTTGAAATTGATCCTTATATTCATTAACCTAGAAAACACAGAAATTAAATCAATAAAGATCCATACCACAATGTGCAGCCGCAAGGAATCTCTCTCTCATTGTTCTTACGAACTTGAATAGACCATTAGTTTGGTTTAGTTCTTGCATCAGTTGCTTTGTGTCTTCAAGGTGTGGCTCACAAGTCAACACTGAAAATAAGCACCAAATCAAATTAAGGGTGTGTTTGAGAATGAATAAAACTTTTGATGAAAAGTTTTGGAGAGGAGAAGTTGCCAAGTAAGGTGATATGATAGGAATAATGATTAGGAATAAAGAGGATAAAGTTAAAATAGATAGGTTAGTTGCATGTGTAGTTGTATAGAAATGATTGAAAAGTAGGGTAATTGTATAGAAAAATGTGTTAAACAATATGGTAGTTGTGGAGAGTGAAAAGTATTAAGGGTGTGTTTGGCAATGGGTATAAAATGTTAAGTTAAAACTTTTTAATCTAAAACTTTTCACTTTTTACAACAATCATATTTTTTAATCATTTTTTCACATTTTCCTATACAACTACCCTAACTTTCAATCATTTCTACATAATTATTCATACAACTAACCTATCTATTTTAATTTTATCTTCTTTACTCCTCATTATTACCCCTATCATATCACATCATTTGACAACTTTTATTCTCCAAAATTTTTTACCAAAAGTTTTATCCATTCCCAAACAAATCCTAAATTGAAAAATTTTAACTTGACATTTTATACCCATTGCCAAACACACCCTAAGTTGAAAACCAACTAATGCAGCCATGAAGAACAGGCTATCTCCCACCCCTTGAACACAATCAGCCAGATCAAACAACTGAAAAAGCTTTCAAAGAGTCTTCTTGGATTCCAGCTATGCTTATCTGATGCAAAGATCCAGAGATCTGTGCCCATCACAGCTAACAGCATATTTTCAATTAAATATCACAAAAAATAAGAAAATAAATATAGACAAATACCTGAAGTTTTACAAGAAAATTTAGATGGTACCAAGTAACCTATTACTTACATGTGTAGGAGTCATTCTCATGGCGAATGGTAAATGAATATTCCTTCTCCAGATTGTCCGCATCAACTTTGTTGAATATGAATTTGACTCCTTGGAAAAGCCAAAAGACAATTATAGAAAAGTTTTGCTTTCAGAGGACAAAGCTAAAAATGGAGAATAAAAGGGCTCTATTAAGGAAATGTTCAAAATGATCTATAAAATATTCTTCAATACCTTTTCCTGTTTCAATTCGGAAGCCAAGGATCTGATTGTACCATGAAATGGCTTCTTTGAGTTCTAGGTGATTGGTCTCATGATTACTCTTCATTTCGAGTTCTTTCAACGCTTTCAATAACCAAAAATAGATGTAAATTACAAGTTAAATACAAAGAAATGTTAATTGGCATATTCATAAAATAGAATCCTTCTGATCCAAAATTGAAGAACACGATAGGTAAACCAAATCAACCACATAACTGTGAGCAGTAAAGAAAGACTTGATGGAAGAAACCCAGAGTGATGCAGAGAGAAGCATAGGTTAGAGACAAAAAGCAGCAAAACAAAAGACATCCCAAATTTAAAAATAGGTATGTGTTTCTGAGCCATCTCTTTTAAGAAATGGGAAGTCAGCCATTCTGTCCACATATCGTCCATCTAGATTACATGCTGTGCCTAGCAAGCTCATCATTGCTTGAATATATGTTCCCTTTACACTATAAGGTCCAAAAGAGGAAGAGATTAGCAGCAAATGAGTTTTGCAGAGTCAGCACGATGATTGTTATTCCTGCTGCCACTTCGGTATCAAAGAGAATGGAAAACATGTGAATTGGCTGTATAGGAACTGTTTGTCAGTAAATAGGAGTTAGCATCCTGATATTCATATTTGGACAATGTTGTGAACATTGCCATCCTATGGATCCATGGCCCATCCAACCACAAGTGTGGCTACCCTTTTAGCACACTCTCCTCCACTAAAGCAATCAAGGAATGAAAGACATAATTTATTGTCAGGGGTTGCTTCTTCCATCAGCTACGGTCATCACAACATCATTGTTAAATGAAGTCTTGCATAAACAATAAAGGTTACAGCATACAAAAACTTATGGAAACCAAAGACAGTAAAAGTCTTTCACAGACTTGTGATGAGCCATATGAAAAACTCTGGGAACAAGCAAAATAATTTTGCAGAACTTGTTCAAATAGGAGTTGAGGAAGAAGCATGTGATATTAAAAGGCAGCAAACAAAAATATGTGCATCCTAGCAGTTAAGAACCTACCCAGCGCTTGTTGAGATATTATTGCTGAATATTCATCTCTTCTAGCCCATTGATCTTGCACGATTTTTTTCAGTTCTTCGGTTCTAGATTTTGCAGCAGAAAGAACCTCTGTAGTAGCAACACATTTTGCCTCTTTGCGTGTCTTTGCTGCAAAGGAACATAACAACAGATATTGATGATTTAAATAATCAGAACATATCTTTCACATTTTGTCTCCTTTCCAAGGGTTTACATAAGATACAATTTTCAGAACCATGTTTCAAACATAATCAGTTAACTTTGTGGATGTTTTGGAATTTCTCAATAAGAAGTAAATTTTTTTTATTTCAGTCCCCATTCTAAAGCACTCAAAACCCTGTTAATCTTACCAACCTTGGAAATTTAATCATTAAGTAACATACATTCCACAATAAGGGCCGAATAGACCCCCTATCAGCTCTGTGTGGCTCCACCACTGATGAGGGCAAATGAATAATTTCACTAACTGAATGCAGTGGCAAGCAACATGAAGCAGAAATAGTAAATTATCAATCCACAGCAAACAGCTGAATTCTACCATCTGGCATAAAGGAAGCATGAAGAAAATGATCTCAACAATGAATATAAAAGGCACTAATACTCCACAAAACCTTTTGATCAACCTCGTTTATTCGGTTATAATAAGTTTTGTCTTATCTTGAACAATCTAGTGCAGTCGTACCTGACAAAGATTTAACCAATTCACCCTCCAGTTCTCTTAATTGATCTTTAAGCTTACAGGCCTTTGCTGCAAAGTTTACAAAGCGGAAAAAGTACGCAGTCAGAAACAAGAAGGAGAAAAACGAAAACCAAAAATAACTCTAAACATGTCACTCAGGCTCAACCGTGTCATTATTTTTCATTATTTCATTTTTAGTAAAAACAGGTTTAAACGAATAACCAAGAAACTGTGGCAGAATTCACAAACAATAACAAACAGATAAATAAACAGAACGAAAGGTAATAACACAAGTGATCAAAGTTTCCAATCTCAAGACATTGGGCTCCAGCATCAATTTTTCGTATCAGCCTGATGTCACTCACTAAATTCATCTACCAAGAGAATTTATCAAGCTCAGGCAGCATCACCTGGGAACTAGGTTACTGCCCCAGTCATCCAACTGTCACAGGGATGGCTTCCACTCAACTGCCATTGCTTTGTTTGTAAAGCTTGCCTGGCAGTTGCAAGATGATTTCAAGTTTTCAACCTGCCACACCTTTTGGGGGTGGAGCCACGTGATAGCATCCCCCGTCAGTTGGCAACAACTATGATTGAATATGTAGAAACCCTGATTTTTCCATTATGCTTAAGTTGCACGGTCAGTGAAAATTCCAAACAAGGTGATCCTCCTGCAACTGCAGCAAAAGCTAGTAAACAAAACAAAACAGAAAACAGAAAACTAAATAAACCCCAGCTCTTCTCAGCAGTTCTAAAAGATCAGCCCCGAACCGATGGCTTTGCATTCAGTGCACTTTTTATCAGGGACAACCCAGAACCCAAAACAAAGCTTCAAAACGCATGCAGAAATCCCAATACCACACTTCAGCAACTACAGCATTCCCGTCAAACACTTCTCACACAAAAATAACCGCTTCGTCGTTGTGAAACCCTAGATTTTACCGGCTCAAACTATTCAACAAGGAAACATTCAATTTATCATCACGTGGAAGGAACCGAGGAATCCCCGTGGACAGATAGCTAAAAGCTGGAAATCAAGAACTTACCTTGATTGGCGGCGTTCTCTTCCGAGCCAGCCTTGATAGATTGTAAGGATTTGCGGAAAGAATCAGCAGCAGACATCGCCTTTTGCTGTCGGATTTCAATCTCCTTCTCGCAAACCAGTCGAAGTTCCCCCATTTTCTGATTAACTGGCTGTTCCGTAGGGTTCCACATCTTCTTCCAGAGAGGTTTGTTAGAGTGAGAAGTGCTGCAGCCTGCAGTAGCAACCCTTTGTTTGAATTTCAGCGCGCCATTTCCGTCCGAATTCGGTATGCAAATTAGTTCGGGTTCTCGGGTCTGTCTTTTTTTTGATGAAAACGGGGTCTGTCTTTTAAACCCTGATCTGTGTGTGAAATCTGAATCCTCGATCTCTGTCTATAACTTTTTCAACCCAAATCCAACCCTAAATTAACCAATAAAAATCATTTCAAATAGAGTTAATAAATTACCCAAATTATTGAAGTCACATACTTTCAAGATGAGAATTATTTGTTTGTAATGTGAAAAAAAAAAATCTCCTTACGAAGTATAAATATCAATAATATGAAGATCAATATATAAAATAAAGAAGCAATTTCATCTCATATGATTGCCGGTAAATTAAGAAATTTATGGGTATCCAAAAAATATTTATTATTTTATATTTTTTATAAAAATATGGGTTTCGTTTAAGATATATTTGTTTAATGGAGAATCAAAGCAAAGGGAATAGAAATATAATCAACATGGTATGAGTGAGTTAAAATAATAAATAATAAATTGGATAGTTATATAAAAATACATGAAAAATAATTAAGAATATACGGATAAAAATATAAAAATTAATATATTTTTTGATAAAAATAAACTAGATGAATATAAACTTTTACAGCTCATTCCCTTCTATTCCATAAAAGGAATAAGAATGAAAAACTTAAGAAAAAATTAACACCCAAATACTTTATTTTTTTATATCTACATTTCGTTCATTTTTCATATCATTTTAATCATTCTTTCACATATTTTATGTGATTACTCTATTTTTTGTTTATTTTATTTTAACCCCTGTCACGTTCATCTTATTCCATTCTCTTTCTCTGTATTTTCCTTTTAATAACGTTCATCTTATTCCATTATCTTTCTCTGTATTTTCCTTTTAATAAACACACACTTGGATTTTTGTTCATATAAAATTTAGCAATTTTTAAATTTTATTTAATTTTTTTTTTGAAAATAAAAGAAAAAATGTGTGTGTGTGTGTGTGGCTGTGGCTTTGCACATACATGCGCATGTGCTTGAGCAGAACAAATTATGTAAAACGATGAATGAAATAGATTTGACAAAACCATCATGGTCATGCTTAAACTCAACTGCTTTACCGAAGTAAATTGACACATTTGAATCATGCAGCAACTATTTTTCAAAACCGGGTCAGGTTGAAATCCGACTGCTGCAACGCAATTTATTAAAATTCAATCCAAAAGCTATTAAAACCTTAATCCGAATATCAGCATTGTTGGATGCTCTGGAAGTCCACAGGACTTCACGCTCAGTCACTCGCAAAAAGGTTAAATAAATAGAGATTGTTTAATGTAATTTATTAAAATATCGAATTCAGTTGAAGCTAAAGTATTGAAATAATGGAAGAAAGCCAAATTGCATTCGTAAATCATAGGCCAAATACATGAAGTGTATGAACTGCGTAATTACCTTATCAATCAAAATAAATACATGAAGGGTACTGTTCAGGACAACATATTTAAAAAATTAAATACACTGAAATAAATGATTATATATAATATACATTTGAATTTTGATGGATAAAAAAATAAAAAGATTATCCTAAGTAGGAGCGTCCCCTTGGTTAAAAGTTGACGCCCGTTAGTACACCAAGCCCAAGAACGGGCCGTAAAATAGCCCAAACAATGGCGATCTCACGAGACCAAAGCCCAAGGCCCGGTGATGGTGTTAACCCGTAGCTTAACCCACTTAAAAAAAATTATTTATAATATTTTTTGGTTTTCCTTTATACACTCATTTATATAAGAGTATTTAACATATAAACCAAATTTTACAATTCTTAGATATATATATATATATTTTTGAGATTTTTAAACATTTATGTGAAGAAAAATAAAAAATATTGTAAATGAGTTTTTTAGGGGAACTAAGCAAGACATTTGCTTAGTTAGTTAAAAAAATTTATTTTTAAAATTATTTTATTTTTTATAAAATTTTTAATGTAATTACATTTAACTTATATAACAAGTTCTATTTATTTTTGGAGATATATATTTTAAAATTTTTAAATATAATATTTTTGAAATGATTAAAATACTCCTATTTTTAAAAATAAAAAATATATGTATTTCAAAAAATAGTAAAACTTGCTATATAAATTAAATATACTTATATTAATGATTTTACAAAAAATAAAAATTTTAAAAATAGGTTTTTTCTTAGTATGAAGGTAACGGGATCATAATTTTAAAATAAATCCGGGCAATCAACGATGACTGCTAGTCCCAACTGGTTTTGTGGTGCTGCAATGGCTCATGCAACTAGAAGGTCATATGCCAACCATACGACTTCATTAAGTTCCCAAGTCCTAACTAGGTTGGCATGTGACTACTTTTTGGGAAAGCAGCCGGAGCAATGCAATTGAGGGGCAATTTAACTGTTGATGAATATCTGGGGAGAGATGTAACACCAAACAAAAGAGATTAAAACTCACAAAAAAGGAATTAAAATATTAGCATCTTTTTTTCGCTAAGACCCCCCTTTAACGCCGAAAGATAAAAGCTGCTCACACCATTAAATATTGATAATTAAACGGAGAACATCTTACCAACAAGAGAAAACCCTGATGGAAACTTTAGCCTCAGTCCAGCATGTTCCTATTAAGCTAATTAATTAAAGTATTGCATATGGAAGAGTAAATTAAGTACATGCATTCATACCTTTTTTGCCCTCTTTTGCCTCGTTTTCTTCAATTAATACTTCTTTTCGAAAGCAAACGCCGCCTGTGACAAAACTCACAAAAGTAAAACATCAGAAACCAGTACTCTTTACCTATCAGTAAAAAAAGAAGAAGAAGAAGAAGAAACCACTCCTCTTGGCATGATGACCCAAGAGAAAACAAACTAAGCTTAATTAGAAGCTAGTGACGAATAAGAGAACGCTACAATAAATTTCCTTAAATGCAGTCGTTATTTTTGTTGCATGTAATAATTTAGCTACAATTACTTGAGCGAAGCAAACTCAATGGCTGGCCAATTCTGTACTAAAATATTGCCGACATGCTACGTATGATGTGATACGCAGAAAAAATTATATGCAACAGTTAACAGTTTGGCTGCAAATAATGATAAAGTGGGAATTAATAATTTTGTAGTGGGCTGCATAGTTGGTTGCTTTTATGCATTATTATTAAATTTATATTTGATTGTAAAAACGTAGTTTCGTATGGGAACTTCTCTTACAACACTGGAAGATGCATTAATTGATGACATTCATATATGGTTAATCTAGCTACTTCTCATTTTTCGCACACGACGAGCCATATATATACCAATTATCAATTGACCTTAATTTAGTTATGTTGTCGATGCGCTGCCGGTGGAAAACTTGATATTACTTTTGAGTTGTTGAGCTTTCGTAACGATCAATAGTAGTTGAATATATATTATATATTCCTTCTAATTAACAGCTGCTGTTAGGAACGCAATGTTAGATAAAAGGTGTGTGCCAGCTGAGAAACAATTGGGGAATCCATCAATCAATGGGGGGTATCGAGACTTTAAGCATCTCAATCAAATAGAAAGTGCGATCTAGTCAATTTATTAGTCAGTTTAATGGTCAAAACAAAGCATTCTACTCACTGTCATGAAAGAAGATAGGTTTACCAACTAATTAGAGTCACCATCTAACAACTTGAATATTTCAACGGGTGCTGTTTCTGTTGGTATGACGTCGTCTGATCATCCACTATATATCACAAACTAAACTAGGAGCTGGTGGTTTCCAGCTACCACAAACTAGGGGTTAGCTTGTCAGAAAACAATGAAATGAAATGGTTCCAGTCCCATATATAGTTACAACGAAATAAATAAGCATGCAAATCTATGGTTTGGCATCTTAGAGGGACCAAATCCTTCTTTTCCCTCTAAGAAATCTAAATCATTATGGGATTTGTCTGTATCCAAATCAAGCCACGATAAGTAACAGGAGGAAACAAAGATATATAACCATCTAGCCGGTTGTTTATAATCTTTTCCCTTCTTGCGAACAGGAAAGGTAGAGAAGGGCCAGCAATGCATCATGCATGTATATATTCTTTTTTTTTTTTTTTTTTGATAAATGCATGTATATCTTCTTGGGTGTAGGCTTCTTTTAGCCTCACGTTTGATGGCTTGAAAGCAATATTTTAAAGTATTATTTAAATTGCTGTTGTGATACGCAAGCAATGTGCATAGAATCTCATACTAAAAATACTTAATAATCCAATTGGAGAAAATTACATGAAACTATTTACATGTCCTTGAAAATGATGCACTAATATCTCGGCAGTGAGCAAATAGGGCGACCAAGCTAAGCATTAGATTCTTTAGAATGCAAGTAAATCGCGGTCATGGACACATGTATCTGTACGGTAAACATAGCTTCTTCTTTCTTTTTTTTTTTTTTTTTTTTTCTCCCTAATGCAATGAGATACGTGCTTCATTAGTAATGTAGCTTCTATTTAGTCCTCTACGATGTATGAACCATGTTGTACCCACTCGTCCTTAACAGATCGACTCGTATATCATGACCTCGTTTGGTAACGCGGGTCATGATTATGTGAAAAGTTAAGTTTTTAAAACGTGTGAAGGTAATGTATCTTGTAAATTAAAAATAAATAGAGTAGTTTTTAGCAAAAAATAAATAAATAGAGTAGTTATGTGACAGAATTGTTGAAATATAAAAGTAAAATAGAAAAAAATAAAGTAGTTGAGTAAGTAAGATGCACTGAAAAATATATGGGAAGCTTGCTTCCCTCCCCACAACTCTTACCAAACAGTGCATATGTTTAATTTCCTTGAAGTTTCCGAAGTATAATATTTTGTCTACAGGTCTCACCGGGACTGCAAAGTTGCAATATCCAGGCCGCAAATACCTATGTATGCAGGAATTCACCTAACTTGATAATGATAATTCTATCTATACAATCAAAGATGCTGTTAAACATTTCAGCGATCCAAATATTCCATTTAGATGAATTTCCACAATTTTTTATTTTGCAATTATTTAATGCAGCGTGTGTATTAATTTAATTAAGTAAAATTCCAACAACTTTCAATAATTTTACCTTTTTCTCCATATATCATAATATATAGGGTGTGTTTAGATACAATTAAAACTTTTTGGGTATGTTTGAGAAGTGATAAAAAATTTTGATGAAAAATTTTGTGTAAAAATTTGTAAAATGAGAGAAAATGATATGATATGGTAAAGGTAATGATGAGAAGTAAAGAGAATAATGTTAAAATGGATAAATTAGTTATATTGATAGTTGTGGAAATAATTTAAAAGTAAAATAATTGTATAGAAATATATGAAAAATAATTACAAAATAGCATAGTTGTGAAGAGTAAAAAATTTTAAATTAAAAAAATTTGATTTTAAAAGTTTTACTATTATGCAAACACGCCCTTCATATAAACTTTTTATTATCCACAACTATTCTATTTTTAAATTATTTTTTTATATTTTTTTGTACAACTATCCTACTTTTTAATTGTTTCTACACAAATATCTATATAAACTTATCTATTTTAATTTTTATCTCTTTACTCTCCATTATTATCCCTATCAAACTGCATCACTTCTTCTAATTTAAATTTTTTAAAATTTTATTAAAAAGTTTTAATATTTTCCAAACACTCTGATAATTTTCAACTCACATGTTGTAATACTTGCATTTTTTTAATATATCTTTATCTTTATTCACTCAATTGATGATCAAATGTCACATGTATCTTTTTCATAAAAAATGTTACATGTATCATTTGGATCTTGTTTTCAACTTTACCTCTTTTACATATACAACAAATTAATTTGAAAATCAATTAATCTCCAGTAGAATGAAATTAAACCAAACGAAGTGATTGACGATTTGAAGCTATATATTCGTATATATCGGTGTGAATTCCATTAGACATATTATGTATATTTTCAATACTTATTCTATTATTTTTTGAAGAATCTATCTCTTTCATTATTATTTATTTTGTTGACTTTTATTCCAATACCATCATGGCTGCTTTTTGCACTTTTTTATATTCTGTAAGTTCACCCTCATTCAGAATAATGTCATTGCACGTAAGCTATGTGAAACTTCCATATTTCGAAAAATTATTCGTTTGCGCCTTTGTATTGCCCACCTCCTACATAACTGTTCAAGGCATGACAAGTATATACAAAGGCAAGCTTGTCTGCGCTCTTTAATTACCTTTTCATGTCACATTAACGGATGCAGGTATTCGTGTACGTAAACAAGTATCTGGTGATGGTTTTTTCCTATAACAGGTACTAAAATTTTAGCGGTGGTTGGGAGTAAAGGAGGGGATAAAATAAGTTGCGAATGAGATAAAAAAAAAATAATAATAAAATAGTCACGAGATGTTGTTGTATATTAGAAAATGAAAAATAAGATTATTACATAATAAAAATAAGAACTTTTAGTAGAATTTTTTTAAAAGAAAATGTTTTCGGAAATGGACCCGTCTTGATTCGCTCTACTCATGCAAATTGGTTATCGTTCGGCATGTCGCCACAACTACATCACAACGGGCGTCAGCATCTGTTATAGACTGACAGCCGTCGAAGCCGTTTGCGCAGGTCAGTTTTGAGTAATCAGATATCATCCGGCAAGCATGGGCGGATCTACATGCAGTTGCCCCCACTGAAAATCTGAAAATTGGTATAAATTTAATGAGTTTTAAAAAATATTTTTAAAATGCAGTTCATTTTACCATGATTGCCCCCTCTCAAATCACAGTGTGATCTTCTCATTTCAAATTGCACCCACTGCCGGCGAGTTTGCGTTTCCGGCACCGAGCCCACGCAGATGATCACCAAGCGCAAGAATCGCAATCCAGTTGACAGCGCCTGGCCCGCGCGTGGAAAAGTTAAAAGAGAGCAGACAATAGAATCTCCACTTGCTAATGCGGATGGAACCGTGCTTTAAACCAAAAAAATACAAATTATAAAGGGGGAAGCTAGATTAGATAACTTGGATGGATGAGGATTTCCACTTGGGTCCCGCGACACAGATATCACCTACTTAGATTCCACCAACGTATTTCTTTTATTGTAAAGAAAATAAATAAAAAATACTATCCCGATCGAGAATAATATCGAAGTAAGCCACTTTTAGAACAAGATTCGCAGCATAGTCTCACGTTGCAGCAATGTGCGGGACCGGGAAATTTGAATTATGTATATTTATATTTTAAACCGGGAAGTTCAGCTATTAGTATTTTAAATCTTACGAAGTTTAATTTTTTGTATTTTAAACCTTCAGCTCTCATGGTGTTAAAAAACATTATTAAAATTTTATAAAATATTTAACATGCTCGTTGCATTTTAAATCTTCAAACTTTGTATATTTATATTTTAAATTTCAAAGTTATCATTACATGTAGATTATATTATGTACACCACTAGGGCACCGGTTTAAGTGTTCCATTAATAGTAATTTGCATAATATTTTTGCACTTAAATATTTTCATTAACAAATTTATTTGTAATTGCCGTAAAAAAATTATTTGAAATTATTGTAAAAAATATTTTCATGAAGCTTTTGCAAAAATAATATTAAGCTAAAAATTTTATTCAATTTACTTGGTTATATTAAACAACAAAAAAAAGTAAGTACGAATCTTCTTATTACAAATTAGGATTGAAGGCTTTACTAAATTTGCAACTTGAGTTCAAACAAAAATTTAAATATTGTTTTTTTATCATTTTAACTTGCATATGATTTTATAAGATATTCGGTCGGTATTTTAGCCTTTTTTTCCTTTTTTGGTCACTTTCTTTTATTTACTTCTTGTTTTCACATAATGAAATTGCTCATCTTTTTGCATTATTTTTTCATCTATTTGTATTCTTTGATGAACTAAATAGCTCATCTTGTCGCATTATATTTTCATCTATTTGTATTCTTTGATGAACTAAGTGCTTGTTTGGTAATAAGAACAAAGAGGAAAATTATTTTTAAAATAATTCTAAATAAATTTTTTAGTTAAGAGTATCATATAAGGAAGTATGTATATTGTTACGATGAAATATTAAAATTGGTGCTTCAGCAATGTATATAAGATGACGCATATAATATTTTACAGGATTTTAATGGAGTTTTTTAACATTGTAAGGGCCGAAGATTTAAAGTGCAAAAATCGAATTTATAAGGTTTAAAATACTAATAACAAAACTTCATAATTTAAATATAAATACACATAATTAGAGAATTTAAAATACAAATTCGATGCAGCGTGCTATGTATGGCCCCTAATGGTTTCACCTCTCGCCTAATCAACCCTCTTCATAATGCCCCTGTGGAAAAAAAAGATTATGGGCACTCCATGCGTTGGAGCCGCGTGGGGCATGGGCGTGATGTGTACGTGGGAAGCTGATGGACGTGAAGAAGAGCTCTTTCGGACGGCCAGGCAGTGTGTGGGAGTGGGACGCCCAAACGAGCTAGCTAGTCACGTACAAAAATCCCCTCCCCTCCCCTGCAGCTTTTTGGGGTGGCCCCGCCAGAACAAGTCCACTGGGATTGACGGGTGAACAGTTGATTGCATCCTGCAGTAGTCGGTCCTGCCAAAAGTCTGGGTCTGAGTGTGATAGCAGCTAAGCAAGCGTTCCATTATTGGTTTGGTGTATGGTCACGTCTGCATGTTACATCTAACTATAAATACAAATGTGTCGCTTGAACAGGCGATTTGCTGTGTGTTTCATGCGGTACAAGCACAACGCAATATGCGGAGTGATGGAGTGTTCAGATACGATAGTTGCTGAGAAGCAGTTAAAAATATAATAGAAACATGCATTATCTTCGTGCTGCTCCTGTCAGCGGACCAATTTGCGAGCTTGACTTCGAGCGAAACATGATTCCAAGATCATCTTTGTTTGGATGGTCTGATGATCCCCTAATTTCCAGAGACGTTCATGATTACAGGAGCTTTATTAATTGCACCAAGTTAGTCTCGTTTGATGAGTTAGCTGTTTTGGATCGTTGTCCGCTCGGGAATCTCATTGTCTGCAATTCGGACGACCTGCGGGAAGCAGACGAGTGGCTACGGTGTAGGGTGGGTGGCTAGGATCAGCGTAGGTTAACGGTTATCGGAGAAAAATCCCCATTGGAATGGAAAGCAAAGGGCAACCGACACCAATGCATGAGACTGCGACATGCTTTGTGGAAATAATAAATGTGATTGCTCAATTTCGGATTAAAATTGATGACGTCTATGGGATGAAGTACTAGGTGCGATGGATTCTAAATCAACGGATTGCTTTGACATATAGTTTGGGTAAATTTCATGTGTATCTATAAATTTTATAAATTTTACTCTAAATTTCATTTATATTAATAAACTTTTAAAAATTTCAAATGTGCTCCTATATTTTGCACAAAATTTTACTCATACTAATGTTGTTAGGGATTTATTAAAATAGCCGTTAACCTCCTGTAAAACAATGAATATGCACATCCCTAATTATGATTTTATAATTTAAAATTCATATCTTAATAAATTTTTAGTAATTTTATAACTATAAAATCATTTATTATTTGAATATGAAGCTTTAACTTCGAGCAAACTAACCTTATATTATAAGGTTAATTTTAAATATACTCACTATATTTGTCCTTAATTACAAATATACCCACTAAGTTTGAAAATTTTTATATACTACGTATGAATGAAATTTTAAATATATGCATTATGACTAGAGCCGTGAATCGAGGCGGGCCATATCGGGTAAAGGTTTGCCCAACATTGACCCTACTTTTTAAAAAATGAGTTTGATCCTTTTTTTATATCGAGTCGGGATAAAGTTAGTTTGACCCTCACTTTTTTTTAATAGATTACGGGACAAATTTCGGGTTGGTACCAGGTCAGCTTTGAGATAGCAAGTGGGGTAAAAAATACGGGTCAAATAAAATAATTTTAAGAATTTATATACCTATCAAATATAATTATACATCTATACTAAATTTAAATTTATATGCTTCAATAGTTTACTAATTATTAACAAACATATATTAAGAAAATAAAATATTTGAAAATATAGTATAAATTTATTAAAATAGGTTAATAAACAATTACACATAAGGGTATATGTACAAATTCTTCTTATTGATTCTTATATTGCTTTCTAAATAAATTGATTCTTTTATTTGTTCATGAAGTTGATTATGAAAAAGTGAGAATTTTGAAAGAAAATAATAATAATATTTAAACATAGACTTATAATTTTTAATAAATTAATATATGCGGGAAGGGACGGATTCTTTGGGTTGGGACATGGTTGACTCGCCCGACCCTATTTTTGAATTCAGGTCAAAATTTTTGACTCATCCCTATACTGTGTCAAAAATGTATAGGTTTTACCCTGCCAAAAACGTGTCGGGTTAAAGTCAGGTCATGGGTCGACCGCGCCAATTCCCACCCTAATTATGACAGTTATAAACTTTAATAATTTTAAAATCTCAAAATACCCCTGATCAATCCAACATTTATTGTGATTGGTGCAATATATATACCGCTAAAACTCATTTTGTCTAAATTTTTTCTTACATTGGATGTGTTTTCATTATATTATTCAACTTTTATCATAGTTGAATGACTATTATTGTTAAATAATAAGAGACATTTTGGACATTTCATATGATAGATAACGACGATTCTTAATCATGCCTAACAGAATGGTTATATTCAAAATTTCACTCTTACTTAGTGGGTACATGTGAAAGTTTTCAAACTTAGTAGGTATATTTGTAATTAAGGTCAAATGCCTAACAACTCATTTAATAAATATCTAACAACATAGATATAATTGAAAATTTAAGCAAAATAAGTTCGTATATTTAAAATTTTTGAAAAATTCATAAGCATAAATGAAATTACAAATAAATTCAAGTGTGCGTATGAAATTTGCCACATATGATATATTTTTGGGTGCATTCAAATAAGGTGTAAACATTAATTTTTTAAAGCTTTATTCAAATAAGGTGTAAACATTATCTTTGATTATTTAATTTCATTTAAGCAATGATCACTTTACCCATTAAATCCTGAAATTTTAATGAAAGAATAAAGTAACGTCCGTTCCACGGGAGGTAAAAAATTGTAGTAAAAATAAAATATAATTGATATTATAGTTCATGAAATATGAAATGATATAAAAAATAAGTGGAGCATGAATATAATAATAGTTCTTATAGAGTAATATGATAATAATTTAGTAATTGAGATATCAAATCATACCCGATGCTATACGGCAGCATGAATGAAAAATTAAAAAACTCATGGTATCACAACTGTGCCAAGGGTAGGATGCTATTTCATGGTACTCCACGAGTGCTGCTTTTTTTTGTTTTTTTTCCCCTTTTACGACTTAGATACCCTGTAGAGTATTGGTTTTAAAAAATAAAATATATATTTAAAAATGATAGTGATATTATATATCTGTTTGTAACTTAGCTAAATAATAACTTTGGATATTTTATAGATAATTTTACTTTTGTTTTGTTTTGTTTTTGTTTTTTTTACCGAGTACCAAGCATATTTAGTGTATATGCCGAAATGTACCAATCAAACATAATTCTTGTATACATTTTTATAAGATTTTGAAATAAAAAAATTTATCATTTTTATGTGTAGGAGAGCATGAAAGAGATGAAAAATTATTTTTTTAAAAAAATTATAGAAAGTATACAAGAAAATTCAAAAATAATAAAATTTAGTATATGAACTAAATATAGTTGGGCCCACATAAATATGAAAATAAAATAAAAATAAAATTTTGAAATTTTGAAATATTCAACGTCGTTACTTAATTAAATTATAAACTTACAAGTGGATGTATAGTATTATTATCCATAATTGTGAATTTCAATAGATGACTTATCCGCATTTGTGATAAAATTTTCAAGGAAAAAAAAATAAAAAGTTCACCTTTCAACTCAGGCACAAATCGATTAGGAATAAAGCAGGTATATGATCGAGTTTTTCGGTCAATTCAATCTGCTACTGTGCATTTTTTATATTTTTTTATCCTTTTGTCATAAAAATCTTTGATTAAAATGTATTTAACTTATGTGCTAAAATTTATAATTTTTATATGTGTATGTATTATTTGTTTTTAAAAATAATTGTCGGGGAGAAGGGTATTTAAATCATTTGGACTTCCAAATTTATTGATTTTTATATGTGAATGAAATACACTTTAGGATAAACTTTTCATTAGATCAAAATAAAATAAAATTACACTGGTCTAATCTCAGCTTTTGTTAACCAAATCTAACAGAATCAAATCTCTTAATTAAATATATAAAGATGAAATTTTAAATTTACATGATATACTGAATATAACTCTATGCTGGATTGCTGGGAAGCATCACCTGTCAATTACATTGAAATACATTCTAATACTTGCCATATTGCCTTCGCAGAAAGGTGTGTAAGAATCATGGAGTAAGGATTTTTTTAACATCTTATCAAACATATCAGAAAACTATTTGCCTTATAATTACATCAAAGTATGAGAAAAATCATAGCCCTCAGTAAGCAGGCCTTGCGTTATTTCATTCCGTTGGAGGGGTTGCTCAGGCACTATTTTGTAATGTGATGGGGACGAAAGTGAAAAGTAAAAGAGAGAATGTTTTTGAAAAATATAAAAATGATGTAATATAATAAAAGTAAAGTGAAAAAAAATAAAGTTATTATATAAGAAAATAATTAAAATATAAAAATCAGAAAAAATAAATTTATTAATAATTAAGATATCAAATTATTTTTTAAAAAAGTGCTTCAGGAGAAAGCTTTCCTCCTTCCCCTGCTTAACAAACCGTCCCTTGCTTCAGTTGTCGACGCTCGAGCCTCGACACTCCACATGTAAATGCGACTTCCGGCAGCGGCAGCAAGTGTGCAACGACATAGGAAGTTCCACGTGGCGTCATTTGCTGCGAGGGCCACTCCTCTTCCTACGGAGATTGGAACAAGGAGCCCCCGCCTATAATATATCCTGACACGTACCCGTGCCCCCCGACTTTCCTTGAGATTCACGGCCACCCCCCCCCCCCTGTGGATCCGTGCACATTAGTCGTTGCCCCACTTCAATCGGGCTCCACTTCTCCTTTCCTTAACACGAACGCGTAGAACCCGCATTCTCTCCCTCGCCATTTCTGACTTCACCAGTCATCGCTAGCATGGCGTTGGTACTCAGTACGTGATTTCATCCGCCGTGCACGTGCCACCTTTTTTTCCATGCAGGTTAGGCTGTCCACCTCCGCTCTGTACTGCACGCGATAGTGCTTCCATGTCAAATCAAAATAAGCCATCGCGGGGGAGAGACGAGGAGAGACAAAACTGCATCTTTGTGGCTGTGGACCATTTAACCAGCTAACCATGGTGATGGCAGCAATTTATTTTGCTTGTTTTGCGAACCAGGTTGGCTGACTATGCATTTCGTTGGGACGCAAGTACCATGATACGCATTAATAATCGGCTAGGGGCCAATCGACTCCCTATCCACGGAATGTTGAAAAAAAAGAGGATGAATGTAAAAAGGATCTTTGATATTAGGGCATTGGGCGGGATTCAAAATAGCTGAAATAAGATGAAAAATAGGATAAGAATGTAATAATGTCTATTAATAATAAAAAATTATATTACAAATTAAAAAACGATAATAAGAATTAAAAAATTGCCTTGAGAACGAAAATACACATCCCATTCGAGAATTTCGAAGATTCAAAACATCCGGGAATGGGCTGTATCTGCCCTGTCTCCTACCGTCCCAGAGTGCATGCTTTAGAGAACCGTGGACTTTCATAATTAAATTGCAAATCTAAACCCAGCATGCCCATGCAGGTAGTTTTGCCAGTGGGAACGATGGCCTCGGGGCCCTCGACCAACGTGCAGATGCGTCATGCATGTCCACTTACTTGCAAAACGGATATGGATTACAACACTTCACGGATTGTTCCCAAGGGACGGTCATTGAATCGTGTTATGCCACGCTGTTACACTCACCTGCTGCGTGCTAAAGGGAGACGTGAAGCATTCACCTCCAAGGACTGTTATATTCTGTATTCTTGCCAAACCATGCGCCAGACAGAGACGCCTCGCATAAGGATAAATTTTCCAAATATTAACATCTAAGATTTAGTTTTATATGGCCCCCCGCCAGAGGCATAATATCGAATCTATTTAAGAACCCTATATCGATAAATAAATGCAGATTACGACAAAGGATTGTGTGGACATATATAACGAGACGTGTACTTTGCATGCATCATAGATAAAGGACAATTGTGATAAGACGATTTTTATTCCGAAATTTTATTTCATTAAAACAAAAGGCAAAGAAAAAACTTTTCACCCTTTGGGTTTCAAGAATAAATTACGTGGCCAATCGGCCTTTGCCCGGTTGCTAACACAATTATTCTCATAATAGTAGGCAGAGGTTCGAATGTTGCTGGAGTGTTTGCGCCCTGATTTATTTCGGAGCCATGTCTCTCTTGTTCTTTGGTATATCTATGTCTTTAAGTTTCTTTACGGGGTTATACCTCTAGATTTCTAGATGGGGGCAGATTGATTCCTTAAGTTTATAAGAATGTGTGGAAGCTTTATTGTAATAGATATTTAAGATGTATGTAAATATACTAATGAAAAAGAATAAATTACTTGAAAAATGCTTCTCTTTATCACAGACATTTTCGTACTCGATAAATAACAACAGAATTTTTTGCTACCGTTAATATTAGATGGTGACAAATAAAAACATGCTTCCATTTTCTTAGATCTCAAGGACACTAGTAAGCCCTCACATGACCCTAACCCATTTGGAGTGTTTTTTTTTTTTTTGATAATTTGCAAATGTACCTACATAGCTTGGTCATAATTGCAAATATATCCATATAGTTTAAAAATCTCAAACAAACACTCATAATTTGACCATAATTGCAAATTAATCTAGGTCGTTATGATGTTGTTACTGTACCATCACGTTGTTGATATATTTGTAAAAATTAAATATACCCACGAAGTTTGCATATTTTTATAAATATATCTACCCAATGATGTTGCAGTAACGGCACCATACTAGCATTGGTATAATTATAACTATAGTCAAACTATGTGGATATATTTGCTATTATAGTTAAACTAGGTGAATATATTTACAAATTACTTATTTTTTCCGGCCACATGAAGCTTTTGCATGTTTGAAATGCGAAACATCATGTTATGGACTCTCCAATTGATGATGCATCCAATCGTCCATGCAACAAGTGGTACCTGTGACAGGATGCAATGAATGAACAGACAAATAAACTCAATCTTGTCGATTTTCATGGTTAGATCGAAATGAATAACTATGTTGTACATAGAAATATGCTATTTTCTACCAAGCTGAAGTTACAATAATTAATCTAGTCCAAGAGAAGAATGATCAGGCTTGCGTGCATATGAACAACTATTGTGGGAATAATTACTAGTTGGTAGGCGACTATCAAAATTATGTCTATGTTGTTTTAACTATTGATACGCGCATGCCACCAAGATAGAATTCATTACAGTCAAACTTGCTTAATAGTTAGATAGTCTATATAGAGTGATAAAAAAAACTCATTTTGCACTAAAGATTTGTTTAACTATGTATAACTTAGTTATATAAAAACAGATATAGTTTAATTACATATGTCGGATGTTATCAAAAAAATTTGGGTGGAATCATTATATTGGTGAAATTAACAACAAATGTTCATATGGTTGAATTTAACTTTGTGCTAAAAAACTCTATCCATTGGGCTCAAAGTTGATTTATAGCACGATAGATCCAATCCATTTGATCATTGTTATATCAAATTTAAATTTTTTATTTTAAAATTATGATTGCTACTGTATTAATGCATGTAGAAATTTCTTAGGATGAGGGTCGATGGAGGTCAGGCTGGGCATGATTTGACATTGAGAGAAGTGACATTAGCAAAATAGATGAGAGATTTTAAGTTAAGGAGTTGGTGGTTTCATGGCTTTCCTGAAAAATCACATGAAAATAATATTTTCAAACCATGCTTAAGGAAGTGGTTAAAACCTCATAAGTACAATGAACATGTCAAGAAAATAGAGTAAGGATTGTCCTTAATATGTTGAAAGGAACCAAAGTAGAATTCCATCAAGATATTAAGGCTACTTTTTGTAAGGTGCTCCTACCTCAATCAACATTATTTCTCTGGCCGCAATTCTTGATGCAGATCTTATTGGATCAAAAGCAATAATGAATTAGACATTTTTGAGAATGAATCAGGAGTTTATATGAGTAATTTGGTGATGTGCAAGGTTTCACTGGATCAAATTATACAGATTGGAGATTGAAAGTCTAACCATGATCATAAACTATTTATAAAATCATAACCCTATTTCATGTATAACCCACTTAGTAAAATCTCAATCCTAATATGTTTATAATACATTTATCTTACTAGATTTTAGGTTGTAAATAATTTGAAGGCAACGTATTTTAATAATCAACTACATAAAATACATTAAATAATATACTTATAAAATAACAAATCTCAATAACTTGGAAACAAATTTGATAAGGAAAATACATAAGATACAATTGGTCTAAGTATTAATTATTGAACAGTGGACACTCGAAAACTAAGATTTTTAAAGTTTTAGATAGAATGTATAATAAAAACAAATTAGTTAGGTGGGATAATGGATCACATATTGGGTTCACAAATTTTAGACCATATAATGAGTTGATGAATTCAAATCTATTTACCTATTTCACCTAATTCTAACTAATTAATTACTGAGTTGGATCACATATTGGGTTCACGGATTCAAGACCATATAATGAGTTGATGAATTCAAATCTATTTACCTATTTCACCTAATTCTAACTAATTAATTACTAAGTTGGACTAACAAGTTAATGTGCTGACCAATGACTAATTATATCCCTATTGATATGGTTCACTTTGTAAGCAGTTGTATTAGAAGGGTTATTAAGTTTGGAAATTAAGATAATTCAGAGTGAATAAGGTGGTACCATGTAACCTCATATATATAAGAGGAATTAGGCCAAGTGTTCTCTTCTTAGAATATACAAGAGAAGGTTGAGCGAGTACTTGTTGGACAGGTGGTGGGTTGATATACTATGACCTTAAATTTCCAACTTCGAGCACCATAGCATTGCCTCTATGATGGGACAAGCACATGTTAAAGTGTACATATAGGTAAAGTTCTTTAATTGAAGCTTTAGCATCGGCATAACTATTTGGCCAACCTATTTATCATATTACTTAAATTTCGAAATTGAATTTTCAGGATTAGTTGTACTTGTAGGTAGTACACTAGTGCATTGTTAGGTTCGAGAGTATGTGCGACAATGGAAAGTGCATCTCTCCCAAGATTAGTTGAGTGGTAGACTAAGTTCAGTAGTAGTGAGATGATTATAGTAATATGAGAAGAAAGAAGATTAGGAAGGATGTGCATAGGGATTGAAGTGGTAGACTCATCTAGTCAATCATAGGGTGGGTCTCCTATATTTGGCAAGTCTATGTTGCAAAGACTACTCTCAAGTATGCTAGTCCTAAAATGGGCTTCTTCATAGATAAATGTAGTTGCAGCATGCTAAAGGTAGTAGTAATAGAGATAAATGTTGAAGGAGAAACAACAACGACAAGCATCAAGATTGTTTGTAGGTGATTATGTATAAACTAGATTTAGAAGACATCAACTTAGGTATGAAAGATTTATTACGAAAGACTCCTTATTATGTCCATTAGGTTCGAAAATTCAACTTAGGTAATTGACCTAGCAAGATCAAATTTCATAAGAGCTAAGACAATGAAGTTGAAGTTTAACTTGACATGAATGGGAGAATTTGTTGGAATATCTTTTACATATTTTTTCTCCTTCATAGCAGGGGGAAGCTTAGATTTTACTTTTGACAATGAGTTGCTTTGGTGATTTTTCTTATCTTTATTAAGTTCTTAGGGAAATTGGGAAAATGTTGAAGTAATCAATTGTCACAAATTTACCAAATGATGGAGGTTAAGTTGAGCACAACCAATAATGATAGAAGCCACACTAGCAAAGACAAAATGAACAAGAGATTTTGCATGGAGAAAGAGAACCCATCAAATCTAAGACCTTTTCAACAAATCATGGGAAAAGATATTTTTATTAATTGAAGAAAAATGAGTATGGTATAATACCTAAATAAGACAAGTGTTTAGAAGAAGAGAGTAAAAATTACCCTTAATATGCTGGGAGAAAGCATGAAACTCCTTTCAAAATGCTAAGTGCTACTCATAAGTTCCTTATTTGGATAGACACAATCTCCTTAATTATAAGACTCTATGTAGATTTCTTATAAGATCAAGAATAATCAAGAATTAGGTGACTTTGTTAATAAACAAAAGGTCTCTTAGACTATTTATGATTGTGGCTTGCCCTTTGCAAGCAAATGTGTCATGAAGAACAACAAAGCTTGGTGATTAGGGTGGCTTAAAGTCAACAAGAAAGTACCACATGACCTCATATGTAGATGACTTGGTTTGTATAGCCTCTTTTTAGGACATGTAGGAGAAGAGTGATTGCATGTGTCCGACAGGAAATAAGTTGACATGATTATAACCTTAATTTTCTTACTTCAAGTGCCATGGAATCATCACCAGGGTGAGGTGATTCACGCCAAGACTGAGGCATGGAAACTAAAATTATAAAATATACACTGTACATGATTATAGTCTTATTTTCTACATGCATATATAATAATAGAACATTTATTTTATATGTTGTAAATTAAAGTTTATAGAATATATATAGTGCATTTTAATTATCATAGGTACAAGAGAGTGAATGTGCCATGACAAGTATAATTGAAATATATATATTTGCCAAATGATCTTTTCAGACCGGTATATTTTTTTGTTTTTAAAATTTTTTTTATAAATATATTAATCTAGTTGTATTTAATTAAAATAACTTAAGTACCCCTGTTTTTAAAAATACAAAAGAAATATCTACGCTTATAAAAAATGGTAAATCTTGATTTATAGATTAAATACAACTAGCATATTTATAAAAAAATCAAAAAAATTAAAAAAATATGTTTTTGAACTGGACAAGAACACAACTCTATATATTTTTTGATAAAATAATTGAAATATATTTATTTTAGAGTGTATTTGGCATTTAATAAAACTTTTAGAAGAAATTTTTTTTGAAACTAAAAAAGTGATATGATATGAGAAAAACAATAATGATAAGTAAAAAGAATAAAGTTAAAATAAATAGAGAAAATGAATAGATAATCATAAAAAAATGATTGAAAAATAAAATAGTTATATATGAAATGTGAAAAAGTTATTAAAAAATAAGATAACAACCGATAATGAAAAGTTTTAGGTTACAAATTTCTATGATTCACAAACATATCGGGTGCAAAAGGCAATATAAGGAATTCCGAATATCGTTTCCTCTTCTGAAGTCCTGGCCCAAGAGAGAGTAAAGCATTTGATTCCATTGACCTCGTTATCCCAGCGGTTCAAATGGGAAGCTGGCAGAGGATTTGGGTATGAGAAAACGAACTGCCAACAACGGGCATCCCATGGATGGAATAGGACTATTGTGACGAAGATTTCATTGCCTTTGTGACATGAGAAATGAACTGCCAGCAGCAAGCATCCCATGGATGGAATAGGACTACTGTGACGAAGTTTTCATTACCTTTTTTATTCTTAATATTATTTTTTCATTTTCCCACACATAACCATATTAACATTATTTTTCTATTTCCAAGCAATATTTCATTTTTCAATACACCAACCCCTTACAGAAACCGTCTGAGTTCATTATCGAAAATCTCATCCCATTATATGCTTCCCAGAAGGCCGATAGGGTTGGACTGTCCAATCTATAAAAGATATTTAGACAAAGGCGTTGCTTTCAGCTTGCATCTTTAAAGATTGCAATGTCTCCCCTTGGAATTTGGAAACTACATCTATTTACGTAAGCCTGGGATCACGTCTGAACATGTGGTGTATTGTGGACGTCTGATCCGTGCAGATAGGTGGACCCATCACCAACAATATTTCAGCCTACAGCTGCGGCCATCTGACGGCCGGGGACCTCAGAAGCTCCGCACGGGCGATAAATGAACACTTGGGGATGAAAGGTCATATACTCTGATTTCGCCACCAGTGTACCATGTCAGAAAATAAAATCACAGGACTTCCCTAAAAACTACCCACCTGGTCTGTGCATGGCAGCTTCGTTTTTACGGTTCCGATTTCTGAAGAAACTGCACCTGTTTTCAAAATATCCAGTCTGTCTCAAATATTACCGTGGACATCAACAAGGTGAGGCCTGCCAATTGATGAATGGCTCGGATCTATTTATAAGCTGCCCTGCACATGCATGTGAGCCCAGCCAAGCTCTTGCACCGGATCCGAAACTAACACAGGACAGTGTAATTGTCTAAAGAGATGAGCTTAATATTAAATACAGATGAAGTCACTCCCCCATCTCTCCTTTTTACATTAAAAAACTCCCACTCTAGCCAATTCTCACTCCTCGCCCATAAACAAATGCAAGACGCATCCTCTCTCTCTTCTCGCGCCAGTTTCATGTTATAGCTGTTCTTGGATCCGGAGATTCTGGGTCTTGAAGCTCCGGCTTTTAAAAAACAAAGGCAAAATACATGGGCATCCCCTCTCTCTACTCTTCCTCCATCCCTATTCCCAATTCCCCTGTTTCCGCATTGGAATAGGATAACAAAGCCTACTAATGTCTACGCCTTCATGGGGGATCTTGTCCTTCTTCCTCTTCTGTTCCTTTCACACACTCTTCTTTCCAGCTTCCTTCACGGCGCAAGCTGTAGACGTACAAGGTCAGGCCCTCCTCTCATGGAAAAACACCCTCAATGGTTCTGTCGACACCTTGAACAGCTGGGATTCGTCAGCTGAGACTCCGTGCGCTTGGTTTGGCGTCTCCTGCAATGCAAACAATCAGGTGGTGGACCTGACACTGAGGTACGTGAATCTGTTCGGCCGTGTTCCATCCAATTTCAGCTCTTTGAAGTCCCTGGAAAAATTAATCCTATCGGGAACAAACCTTACCGGTCCAATACCAAGCCAACTGGGGAGTTTGAGCGAGCTGCGCTTGTTGGATTTGAGCGACAACGGCCTTACCGGAGAGATCCCAGCTGACATTGGTAAATTGAGCAGGCTCGAGGCTCTACTTCTAAATTCAAACAGGCTAGAGGGTGCGATACCATATTCCCTAGGAAATATTTCCAGCCTTCAGTATATGATGTTGTATGATAATCAGCTTAGTGGACAAATCCCATCCACAATAGGAAGCTTGAAGAATCTAATTGCACTCCGAGCAGGTGGCAATAAGAATTTAGAAGGTCCCCTTCCAATGGAGATTGGGAATTGCAGCAATTTGATTATGTTAGGTCTTGCGGAAACGAGTATCTCAGGATCCCTCCCGCCTAGCTTAGGAAGATTGAAGAAACTACGGACGCTAGCAATCTACACAGCTCTTCTCTCTGGCCCAATCCCCTCTGAGCTAGGCGAATGCAGCGAGCTACAGAGCATCTACCTCTACGAGAATTCTCTCTCTGGGTCGATCCCCGCTAGCCTGGGGAACCTCCGCAAGCTTCGGAATTTGCTCCTGTGGCAGAACAATCTCGTAGGCGTCGTCGCCCCCGAGCTTGGGATGTGCAGCCAATTGATAGTGATTGATCTATCGATGAATTCGATCACGGGAGGAGTGCCGCCGACGGTCGGCAATCTGAGCTCCCTCCAGGAGCTACAGCTGAGCGTCAATCAGATATCTGGCCCCGTACCTTCTGAGCTAGCAAACTGCCGGAGCTTGACTCATTTAGAGCTCGACAATAACCAAATCTCTGGCACGATACCTTCCGAACTGGGCCAGCTGAGAAATCTCACATTGTTCTACTTGTGGCAGAACAACCTGGAGGGAAGCATCCCGCCTTCAATAGCACAGTGCGCCAACCTTGAGGCGATTGATCTCTCGCAAAACGGCCTTACCGGATCAATCCCCGTGGGGATTTTCAACCTTCAGAATCTCAACAAGCTGCTTCTGCTGTCAAACAATTTGTCCGGCGAGATCCCGCCGGAGATTGGGAACTGCACATTCCTTGTCAGATTCAGGGCCAGCGGCAACAAAATCACCGGGAAGATTCCACCAGAGATTGGGAAGCTGCAGAATTTGGACTTCTTGGATCTCGGATCGAATCGGCTAACGGGGGCGATTCCACCGGAAATTGCTACCTGTCGGAATCTTACATTCCTCGACCTGCATTCCAACGCCATCGCCGGGATTTTGCCAAGCGATTTCGGGCAGCTTGTGAAGCTGCAGTTCGTAGACGCCTCCGATAACGACATCAGCGGCGATCTGACTCCGGACCTCGGTACGTTGACCTCATTAACCAAGTTTGTCCTTAGTAAAAATCAAATTTCTGGTCCGATTCCAAGCCGCATAGGCTCGTGCACAAAGCTTCAGTTGCTGGATTTGAGTAACAATCGTTTCTCGGGAGAGATTCCGGCAAGTTTGGGAAAGATTCCAGGTCTCGAGATCGCCCTGAACCTTAGTTGGAACAACCTCTCCGGTCAGATTCCGTCAGAGTTCTCAAGCCTCAACAAGCTCGCCGTCCTCGACCTATCTCACAACCGGCTCTCCAGCGGTCTTCAATTTCTCATGACACTCCAAAATCTCGTCTCCCTCAACATCTCGTGGAACAATTTCTCAGGTCGAATGCCATACACTCCATTCTTCTCAAAGCTTCCTCCAAGCGACGTTGCTGGCAACGCTGGCCTGTGTCTCCCAGGCGGGGCTGCCCCTTGCGCCGCCAATGGTGCCAGTGGTTCCGCGGCGCGGCGAGCGGCCAGGGCTGCCAGGATTGCTATGGTGGTTCTGCTTTGCGCCGCATGCACGTTGCTCGTATCGGCGCTCCTTATCTTCCTGCAAGGACGGCGTCGCCGCCGCGGGGGGGCCCAGATGGCCCAGGAAAAGGATGGCTGTGACATGGATGAGGCCTTCGAGTTGGGCCCGCCATGGGAGGTGGCTCTGTACCAAAAGCTCGACCTGTCAATTTCTGACGTGGCGAGGTGCCTCACAGCTGGCAACGTTATAGGGAGAGGGTGGTCGGGCGTAGTCTACAAGGCGAATATTCCGTCCGGTCTAACTGTCGCCGTGAAAAAGTTCCGTTCGAGCGAGAAGCTGTCCGCCGACGCGTTCGCGTCCGAGATCGCCACGCTGGCTAAAATACGCCACAGGAACATTGTGCGCCTGCTTGGTTGGGGTGCTAACCGGAAGACGAGGCTACTGTTATACGACTACATGCCCAACGGGAGTTTGGGATCGCTGCTGCATGACGGCGGGTACGGAGCAGTGCTGCTGGAGTGGGAAACGAGGTTCAACATCGTCCTAGGGGTGGCCGAGGGGCTTGCGTACCTGCATCACGACTGCGTGCCGGCTATCCTGCACCGGGATGTGAAGTCTAACAACATCTTACTGGGCGAGAGGTACGAGGCCTGCTTGGCTGATTTTGGCCTGGCCACGGTGTTTGATGTCGGTCATGGAGGGTCCAGATCGGACGTCTCTCTATCCAACAACAACCCCAGGTTCGCTGGGTCATACGGCTACATTGCGCCAGGTGCGTTTCTTTTCCTTTGCATCGCTTTGAAAACTGGGTAATGCTAACGTGCGCTATGGGTGGCTGGTTAAGGCTTTAAGCCGGGAATCATGGGATGTGTTTGGCAATGAGAAAAAAATATTAATTTAAAATTTTTCACTCTCTACAATTATTATATTTTTTAATCATTTTTTTACATTTTCCCATATAACTATCCTACTTTTCAATTATTTCTACACAATTACCCACACAATTAACCTATATATTTTAACTTTATCATCTTTACTCCTCATTATTAACCCTATCATATCACATCATTTGACAACTTTTATTTTCTAAAATTTTTCATAAAAATTTTTATCCATTCCCAAACGTACCATTGGAGTTAAATGCCACCGCGTTTAAACGTCGACGGAAGACGATAGCCTCCGGCAAAAGCCTCTCCGACTACGACCAACTGGGCTGTGTCAGAGGCCGCGAATAGGCAGCCCACCGGAAAGGCTTCATGTTCCACGAAATGGTGGGACACGTAAAAGAGTAGAAGCGGAGCTTGGGTGCACGAATTTGGGCCCCAGACTAACTGGGAATTATTCTATTTGGGTCTCGAAACGTCATGCCGGAAAGAAAGCGTTGCCCTTTCTCTTATTTTGTATCCCAGTCACGTCACTTTCAGGAAAGATATGCTTGCCCGTCCGTAATTTTAAAAACTGCTTAAGCTTAAGTCGTGGCAACCATATGAATTTACTGTGGATGCCTTCGTTGGCTGTAAACTGACGTTGGTGGGGTCCAATCTGCAGAGTACGCTTGCACGGTCCGGATTACGGAGAAGAGCGACGTGTACAGCTACGGAGTGGTCCTGTTGGAGATCATCACTGGTAAAAAACCAGCCGACCCTTCGTTCCCGGAGGGACTGAACGTGGTTCAGTGGGTCCGCGAGCATCTGCGCCGCAAGCGCGACCCCGTGGAGTTAATCGACCCCAGGCTCCAAGGACGGCCCGATTCCCAGATCCAAGAAATGCTCCAGGCGCTCGGCATCGCCTTGCTCTGCGCCAGTAACAGGGCAGACGATCGCCCCACCATGAAAGATGTGGCCGCACTGCTGAGGGAGATCCGGCAAGAGCAGCCGTCGGGGGCTGATAAAGCTGCAGCAGATGCATTGAAGCCGGCGACCAATGCGCCCTCCTACCCGGCAGCTTTCTCCCAGGCTAACTTACTTCATCATCCGGGCTCATCACATTGTTCACTGGCTTACTCTTCTTCGTCTGTCAATTCATTTCGTGGGACGAATTTGCATTGAAGGGGATAAGGAAATGAGTATTTGAGTATTTTGACTTAGCAGAATCTAACTTAGCTAGAGGCGGTAGTATTGCCCTTTTTCTTTTAAAAAAAAGAAAGAAAGAAAAAAGAAGAGAAGTCCTGAGGGTATTTCGGGAATGTAAAGTTAACAGGTTATTTAAACCGGGGTTGATATCTAGATAGCAGCAGTGCTTTCATTTAAAAATTTGCCCATGGAGAGGTGTCCTGGTCATTGCCGATATTAACGGCACTCTTGAATGTACAGCCTACTGCCACTTTTGGGCACTCCCACGCCGAACTTTCTCGTAATGACTATATAAGGAGGATTTTTTTTATAGATAATTTTATTCAAAAGATCTTTTGACAAAATTTTATTTATTTTGTGTTTACTGCGTTGTTTCCTGGCAAACGTTCGATAGGATTTCCCCACTGTCGAATTTGAGGCTTAAAAATAATGATGGTCCTCATCCTCTTTTGAATCCTCGGCTTCCAGAGCCCTTGTTACGCTTGCTTGCTCCATATTCGACACTCTTTAAGCATTTGAGTAGGGCAATCGTGCTTATTTTTGTGGAAACTCAATTTTAGAAAGTTCTGCAAGACATATGAAATAGCCATTTCATGAACGTATTTTTTTTTTTTTTATCAGGTGCAACATTTTAATTAGGTCCGCCTCCGAGACTGCGCTTACTGCAGTGGCGTGGCAAAAATCTGATGCACGACCGATGTGCAGCCAGACATCGGCGAATGGGTTGTAGAGGTTGGTGCATGCACCAGAGGCAGATTTAGAATTTAGTATATCAGCATCAGTTGCATTCGAGTAATGTTTATTCAGATGCCCTGAATTGGAAAGATAATTCGAAGATTGGACAAGGGATGGGACGTGCACCGCCCGCCGACGGGTCTATAATTTGCCTTGGCTGCAAGTGCCTCCCATCGATTATTGATCACACACATATCTCCCTGATAATGCAAGATGAGACGTTGTTTGGCTGTCGTGGTTGGAGGAGTTGATTTCTCCTTTCCCAGGTTGCTATCAACCTTTTGAGCGATTTTCCGAATTTTGGCCATCGGGAGGAACAGTATCGGGTGATGGGCGTTTGGTTTTTTGTGCCCGGCCAGGAGGGGGAGTAGAGAAAAGCACGGGAAAGCGCAAAAAAAGATGTGTGGTGGTGGGGGATCGGAGTAATGATTGGGTGCTCGGGTAAAGCTCAATTATTTCTTTTAATTTTAGGATGAGGAAGCTTCCGTCATGGGGCTGGCCCAATCACATGACAACCCACATGATAGAGAAAATGAAATCTCCAGCTTAGATTGCATATCTTTCCACTTCATGATTAACCGTTCCATTGGCCTATGCTTAATTATATCTCCGCTTAATTCGTTAATCTGTTGCCAGATTTCAATTCACTTGATTTGTCTGATCATGACCGCATGAAACTTGGACGGATGAAATCTGTGCCGCTCAAACAGATTTGGGTGTTTCTGTTTTCCCGAAAGTTCTGCAGTTCCAGAGGCTTTTTCAAATATTCCATCACTTAGTTGCCCATCTTGCTCTACGTAATATAGTAAAAAATTCTGCCGTAAATGCCACGCAAAATACAAATTAAGGTTATCCATTCGTGTTGAGGAAAAAATACTGAGGGGAAAAATCGCATAGCGAATTTTTTTAAAAAAATGGTAAAGCGGCATAATATGATTGAAGTAATTGCTGAAAAAAAATAAAGATAAAAATATAATGTACCTATTGGGAAACAAATGAAATAACAAATAAAATACAAGTCGTATTTATAAAAATAGAAATGCTCAGTGGTTGGAGTTAGTATGTTAAAAAATTTTTTTTTGAATGATTAGTATGTTAAAAAATTTCTCCTTACATTTTCCCTAAGTTGAATATCATTCCGATCTGGTGGTGGCATCTTTGGGGTAATTTCTTAGTAAATTCAGAGTCAGCCATGTGATTAGCTGCCCTCGTGGCACATTTGGATGTCCCCTGTAACTTTTTTTAGAAAAAAAAAGATCGGGTGTAGTGGTGAACATGGTGTGTCATTTGATTAAGACAACCTCTAAATTAAATCAGTCAAGGCACGCGACCAAAGCAGCATGTTACCGACAAGATAATAAAATCGACATCAACGCTCGTCATTCTATATCTATACACCCCTTCTTTGTTTTCACCAATATCATTGGCACAAGACAAATCCTTCGGATGAGAGGATACTTTCAATAAAAATGTTACCAGATCGTGATAAGGAATCCTTTTTTCACTAACTTTTTGCATTTGTTTCCTATTTTTCGTTACAAGTGAAAATTGAACAGATAATTAACATAATTGGGATTCATGTGGGAAAGATTGGGTAGTTACTTGCTTAGCTGGGCTTTACTATAATTAGATTCAAACATCCAGGCTTTTGCAAATGTACTTGCATAGTTTAACTAATATTGCAACATGTAAGTGTAAATTGCAAATACACCTATACAATTTGGCATAAATTATAGATATATATTCACACTAATATTTAATATTTACTATAAATTTGTTATACTCGGTACCACTCTATATATTGAGAATTTAAATTTTTATTAAAAAATAGAATTGGATTCCATCTTAATGATATGAGAGTATTGACACTTTGTATTAAACTATATGATTATTTTTTGTAATTTTTTACAAGTTAATGAACATTTAATTATAGAATTAATCAAACTATGTGGGCACATTTACATAATTTCCTTAATATCCCACTACTTTAACAAGTTTACTATCTCTATGTACATATGAAAAGTATTAGTTACTCATTCTACCTTTGCATTTAAATAATAGTTTTTATTGGATTTAACCATCTATAAAATTTATTAATATAGGAACAATGGACTGCCTCGATCCCAATCAAATCCTATCAATAAGCATCCTATTGGCTACTTTTCTCCCCTTTTCAGTTGTAAGATAATCTATGTCACAATCTTTGGTACTCGTTTGAGAGAAGCGCCTTATATTATTGTATATCTCCACGGATCTAGGAATTTTTGCTTGCATTATCTCATTCCGTCTACATATTGGAATTGATAACATTTGAGATTTGTAGGATTATATATAAAAAAAATCTCTCTTTAGCCTTATGTCTCTTATCCCTAGAGGGTTTTTCTCCACTGACATTTTTTCGTAAAAAACTCCATCTATTTTGGTGTGGATGGCAAGCAAGCCTAATTTTCTTGATTTAAATAGGAATTCTTATAAGTGTTGTTTTTATCTACCATTATATAAAAAATCAATTTATTAATGACAAGACGAAACCCAAAAAACGACTCCTTGTGTGAAAAATTATAGAAGATCTCCTTTAAGATCAAACAATTCCATCAACTTGAGTATGATTTTATGATTAAATGCCCTTGAATGATGATGAGGCCTAGACGAAGATTTATACTCCATCTCAACACTTCAATAGTTCTCTTGTCCATGACAGAGGCAAAACCGTAATGCTAAGAGCTAAAAATAAATATCGTCACCATGTTAGTGTGCCACTCGTCGAATCTGTACTCGATTGTCCTTCACTTACATATTCGAGGAAGAGGCCTTGCTAACTACCCTCCCTCCATATGATGTCATATTACGTACCTTAAGCTACCTAATCACAAGGCTCAGCTACCCGCCTAACACAATTTTTACAAAGGGTGAGCCGCATTATGAAATTGCTCAAGTAAATGCCCACTTTAATGGCAAAATCACTTGACATATCACCATTCACAATTTGACAGTTTGGGAGATTGCAATCATTTAAGCAAGAGGGAACTAAGTAAATGATTTCATCCTCAAGATTTAATTTTCATACTTGTAAGGTTTTGCCATCTTCGCGATGCATCATATTTTCTTAGATAATGGAAACATATTTTGTCTAATTTTTCAAAAAAGTTTCGGACACATTTAGCCCTCCTTTTTCCATAAAATTCTTTGCTCATTATCTCCTTTTGTCAATTGCTTTCCATGTTGCCAAGGCGTGCTCATTTTCACCCCCATCGAATATAGACACATAATTGAAAATCTTCTTTTTATATGAACCATTTAAGTTAATTAATATTATTATTTATAGAAATTTTTTTCAATTCTGTAATTTGTCTTATATCTAGTTTTGATCTGAATCTCATTTAGATCATATTACTTTTTAAAAGTTTAAAATACATGAAAAAATCAAAAATCCCACAAATACATCCACCGATCTTGTAGAGTCCTATGCAAGTATTGGACATGTTACGTTATGGAATGCTATATTTTCGATAGGATGAAATTGTTAGAAAGTCTGAATATTTAATTAAAAGCACCTACACGACAAATTTCAGTATAGTAAAATTATTTTAATTGATTGAGATTAAATCTAAAAGAAATTTAACTTTTGTAAGTAATATGAAATTTTATAAACAATATACTTGTTCAAAGGAAAACAAAATTATATAGTGATAACTAGTATTAGTGGTATCGTCAGATTATATATAATCAACAAGATCAGACTCGAACAAGACAACTGTCCATTCACTCCGCTCTATTTAATATGCAACGAAGGTATATATTCAAGCATATTTATCTTATATTGTTTCTCATAAAACCTAGATTCTCTTTAGATGTTTGGCGGATTTGTCAAACCGCAGTACTCAAGAATGAGTTTAGTTTAGATTGTATTCAGGTTGGCCACTCATTATAGAACATGAGTGGTCTGCCGGCTGTTCGGTAATGAGTCTAAAAACCATATTATCCTACACAACTGTTCAGTAAGAATGTGGTCCACCACACGCATGGATGCACATAAGTGCTACTTTTCTGGATTTAAATCATACCAATTCAGCTTAGTTGCTGTCTCTTATATATATATATATATATATATGGATTCTGTTCCGGTGCAGCGTCACTGCACCGGAATAGCGGTGCAGTGGGCCCCACATGAATATGATATCATGATCTACTCCACCCATTGTATTTAGAATAATGTATTCTATTACCATACCAATTTTCATCCTAATCAGATACTTTAAAGTTGTTATTTACATCAAACTATTTTATTACGTTGGATTTGTACCATTTTCAGATGGGGCCCATATACATATCTGATTGAGATGAAAATTGGTGTGGTAATAGAATACAATGGGTAGAGTAGATCATGATTTCATGATCATGTGGGGCCCATTTTGGGCCCACTGTACCGCTGTTCCGGCGCAGCGTCACTGCACCGGAACAGCTCTCTCTCTCTCTCTCTATATATATATATATATATATATATGAGAAATAATCCAGTGCATGCGACTGCACTGTGCAATCCATGCACTATGGGCTCCACTTGATCATAAATAGAAAATCCATCCCACCTATTGTATTTAGAATTGTTCACTTTATTTGCATACCAATTTTCATCCAAATCCAACATGTGTGTAGTCCCCATCTTAAAATGGTGCAAAATCAATGTAATAAAATAGTTTAATGTAAATATCAAATTTAAAGTGGTTTTTTCAACATCTAAACCGTCTAAAATATGATTTATATATGGATAAATGATTGTATAAAGTTTCATTACAATCTAATATGTGCGGGGTCCATTTTATAGAGGACTACACAGGATCAGATCTCTCTCTCTATATATATAAGAGTTGTTCCGGTGCAGCGTGCAGGAACAGTTGCCCAAAAAATGGGCCCCATGCATATTAGAATGCAATGAAACTCTATACAATCATTTATCCATATATAAATTATACTTTAGATGGTTTAGATGTTGAAAAACCACTTTAAAGTTGTTATTTATATCAAACTATTTTATTACGTTGAATTTGTACCATTTTTAGACGGAGTCCATATAAATATTTGATTAGGATGAAAATCGATACGATAATAGAATACATTATTCCAAATACAATGGGTGAAATAGATTATAATTTTATGATCGTGTGGGGCCCATTTTGGTGCAACTGCACCATTGTTACGATGCAGTTGCTGCACTTGAATATCTCTCTTTGAGTTGTTCCGATGTAGCGCCACTACACTGGAATAGCTATACACTTGCCCATTTTGAGCTCCACACATATTAGAATACAATGAAATTTTATACAATCATTTATCCATATATAAATTTTATAGCAAATAGTTTACATGATAAAAAAAAATTACTTCAAAGTTGTCATTTACATCAAACTATTTTATTACGTTGAATTTGTACCATTTTCAAATGAGGTCCATACACGTATCTGATTGGGATAAAAATTGATATGGGATAAAAATTAATATGATAGTAGAATACATTATTCTAAATATAAATGGGTGGAGTAGATTATAATTCAATCATCATGTGGGGGCCATTTTAGCTCCACTGTGCACTTGAATACTCCTCATATATATATGTGAGTTCCGCAACCCTTTTAAAATCCAAGATTTTGATCTTTGATGAAAATTTTAATCCATTTATTGTATTTAATATCAGTTATTTATCTAGGAGATCAAGTTTTATTCCAATCAAGTATGCTTATGAGCTACATTTGTTAGAAAATGTATATATTCATGTGTAAATTATGAAAAATGCTAAAATATCAATTTTAAAATTATATTTTCAACATCTAAACCATCTAAAATATTATGTCTATGTGAATAAATGATTTTATAAAGTATTATTACATTCTAATACATGCGTAAATAGATCTACGCATTTTTCATAATTTACACATGAATATATACATTTTTGAACAAATGTGGCCCATGAATATACTTGATTGAGATGAAATTTGGTTTCCTAGATAAATGAATAATGTTAAATATAACAAATGGATTAGATTTTTTTTATTAAAGATTAAAATCTTAGATTTTGAAAAGGTTACATGAGTCCGCTTTTATGTAACCCGATTAAATAGAAGCGGGACCGTGTGTATATATATATATATATATATAACATTTCTTGTGCGGTTAAACTACACCATAATCAATGGTGTGTTTGGCCCAAAATGCGTCCCACATATACTTAAATATATTGATACTTTATACAATCATTTATATATATATATATATTATGGCAAATGGTCTATATGTTGAAAAAATAACTTTAAAGTTGTTATTTATATCAAACTATTTTATTACGTTGAATTTTTACCATTTTCAAATGGGGTCCATACATATATCCAATTTGGATGAAAATTGGTATGATAACAGAATACATAATTCTAAATACAATAGGTGGAGTAGAATTTTGTGATCATGTGAAACCCAGTTTGAGGTAATTGCATCGTAATTGTAGTACAGTGAAGCTGCACTTGAATATTTCCCATATATATGTATATATGAGAAACTTTTCTGTGCAGTGAAGTTGCACTATAATTAACGGTGCATTTGGCCCGAAATGGTCCCACATGTACTTAAATATATTGATACTTTATACAATCATTTATCCATATATAAATTTTATAACAAATGATTTACGTGTTAAAAAATAATTTTAAAGTTATTATTTACATCAAATTGTTCTATTATGTTGAATTTGTACAATTTTCAGATGAGGTCTATACACATATCCAATCGTGATGAAAATTGGTATGATAATAGAATGCATAATTTCAAATATAATAAGTGGAGTAGATTATAATTTTATGATCATGTGAGGCTCATTTTGAGGTAACTGGATCGTAATCGTGGTATAGTAAAGCTGCACTTGAATATTTCTTTATATATATTAGTCAGTGGACTCATGTAACCCCTTCAAAATCGAAAATTTTAATCCTTGATGGAAAATTCAATTCATTCATTGTATTTAACATCATTTGTTTATCTAGAAGACCAAGTTTCATCTCAATCAAGTATATTTATGGGTTGCTTTTGTTCAAAAATATATATATATATATTCATGTGTAAATTATAAAAAATATTTAAATTTATTTACAAATGTATTAGAATGTCATAATACTTTATAGAATCATTTATTCACATAGAAATGATATTTTGGACGGTTTAGATCCTGAAAATATTACTTTAAAATTGATATTTTAGCATTTTCATAATTTACAAAAGAATATATACATTTTCTAACAAATGTGACTCGTAAACATACTTGATGTGGATGAAACTTAATCCCTCAGATAAAAAAATGATGTTAAATACAATGAATGAATTAGATTTTTCATAAAAGATCAAAATTTTCGATTTTGATACATGAATTCACTTTTATGTAACGTGGTTACATCTTTACATAAAATTAGAGCCCTAATATATAAGGGCTTATACTTCATCTATTTTGGGTACCACAATCCGGAGGTTGTATAACTTTATTAATCCTCGACCGCAACCGGTGAAATGTACATGAAGCGTCCCAATCCGTCCGTGTATCCCTAATCTTCCGTGCGTGTACGAAGGGCAATACTGCAAATTGCAGAAATGGCAGGCACGTGCGATGCTAGAAGCAAAGTACCGACGGCGGCGAGAGACAAATGCAAACCGACACTCGTGCCGCTAAGACCAGAACAATTCAGAAATAAAGAACGACAGAGAAGGGAGAATGGCCAGAGGAGACTGCAGCTGGTCACGTGAGTGCACATGGCAATGCAGATGGGGCATTTTTCTATTCCATCTTAGCTTGCATCTATTCTCAGCGACACAGGTGACTAACTGTACTTTGACTAGGCCATTTATTTGGTTGGTCCCAGGGATAACAAATGGCTGAAAAATCTTGAGAGAAATCGATAGTACTGATGTCCTGGACCAAGCCCAACGTTAGCCTTCTTTGCGAGTACTACCTAACGCAAGAGCTCTTGCCACCAGACCCAGCTGATCGGTCGGGCGGAGACAAAATGGGGAGGACTAAGGACCGGTGTCCTTTCCTGGTTTCTGGATCCTGCAAATGTTGCGAATGCAGAGATGACGAATGGTTGGATATTCCAGCAGTTGACACTGTGACTGCTTTGGAACATGATTTCTGCATCCTGTTTATACGGAATTGCGTATGAGATGATTGCAACGTGAGTTACGTATGCCATAATCTCAAATAAAAATTAAGGACTATGATTAAATCATGATATATAATAACCTGTTAAGTTTTGATTATGATATAATTTTGGGTACTGGGACTCTAAGGGTGTGTTTGAAAATGAATAAAGCTTTTAATGAAAATAGAAGTTGTCAAATGATGTGATATGATAGAGACAATGATGATAAGTAAATATGATAAAGTTGAAATAGATAGGTTAGTTGTGTGGATAATTGTGTAGAAATGATTGAAAAATAATATAGTTGTATAGAAAAATGTGAAGAACTAATTAAAAAAATAAGATAGTTATGGAGAGTAAAAAGTTTTAGATTGAAAAGTTTTAACTTGATAATTTTTACTCATTACCAAACGCACCCTAGACCTGAACCAGCCCCAACCGTAGATTCATCGATGGGGCACAGAGGCATAGACGGCTGCCGATGCCCAGCGGATCATAAGTCATATCTGTCCTCCTCGGCAGGTCTATACTCTAGAAGCTAGATTACCCACATGGATTTGGAATACCTGATTGAGGGAAAGGAACACATGGTCATTTCTGATCTAATACGTGATTTGCGTCAGCTAATTCCCAAAACGAATGCATTATGAGTAAATCTCAAGTACTAATGAGAGATTTAAACTAGTGTCTAAGAACTTCAAAATGTTTGGATTGTTTTGATAAAAGATATTACTATACTTGGGCTAGATTTGCCGATCCACGGAGTACCAGTAAGTTGTAGGCCTAGCGGACAATGGCAAACCCAGCTAGCCCGCCCACCCATTGGAGAAGTAAAATTTGGACTTTGGACCTTTTGGAAGAAAGAACCGAATCATTGCTTCGTTAGCCTACACCACGGCGGTCACCTTCCTGGCGGGTGCAGAGGGATGGGAGTGAAAATTGGAGGGCAGGTTGAGAGAATCGACGGGAGAGAGCTGAGCTATCATGAATTCGTGGAGAAGTTCCTCCAGAAGAACCAGCCTATACTGATTACAGGCCTAATGGACGGCTGGAGGGCCTCCAAAGAGTGGGTCACAGAAGACGGGGCTCCCAATCTCTCCTTCTTCTCTAACAATTTCGGGAAATCGAAAGTTCAGGTGCTTCTTCTCCCCCATTCCTGTCCAATATTACAATTCATTGCTGCTTTGAAATCTACTTCCTTGATGAACTTCTTCAAACAAGAAGCCAGCTCACTGGGTCGGTCGATCTTGGGTATTGCAGGTTGCGGACTGTAGTACGAGGGAATTTACAGATCAGAAGAGACTTGAAATGTCTGTATCGGAATTCATTAACTACTGGCTCCTGCTGTCTTCAGCAAAACGCAGTGCTGATTCAAGTCATGATGATGAGGGTCCTCGCTCCTTGCTGTATTTGAAAGACTGGCATTTCGTCAAGGTGAAATGGAAACTGTTCGATGTTTTTTCAGTTTCTGTTATTTCTTTTACTTCTACTGGGTGAAATTTACAAGTGCTGCTCTTTTCAAATCATCATGTCGTATCACATCTGCGAATTTCTGAATTATATACCTACCTTTTAGTCCAATATGAGCTCTGCTTAGTCTACAAGCGTTCATCCATGGTGTCGGCTACAGCTGCTGAAATCACGGATAATTTGTGAAAAGTGTAAAAGGTGCAATTCAACATATGTGGATTGTAAATTTCATGACAAATGCATTGCATAGACCACAAAAATCTATGTATCTTTTGACGAGCTTCACAGTAAGTATGGGTCGCCTATGTCAACAATTGCATTGCATAGACCACAAAAATCTATATACCTGTTGACAAGCTTCGCAGTAAGTATGGGCCACATGCAACGTTTTCTCTTTTTTTGATAGTGAGAGATCACAGACACTGAGATCTGTATAATATATGTTTTACCTGGATAAGCTGTCTAGCAAACAACAACCATCATTGCGAAATAGTGTCATCCATTAATGGGCATTGCCTTGGGCTAGATGGTCATGTTTATACCCTTCCTTCAAATGAAAACTTTGATGGTAAACAACTTTGAGTTGGATGCAGAACAAACCACATACTCATATCCCTATTGTGCTGAATTTGGAAGAAGTGGCATACTACATTTTGGTGTCACTTGTTAGGCTGTCGGCTTTTGGCCACTTATAGTATGGCATAAAATTTTGTGAAGAATCACGACACTAATTTTACCTGATTTTGTAATTAGCAAAGCTCTAACCTTATTCTCTCAATCATTGCACTGATGCCCGAATGGATCTTGGATCATGTTATAACACATGTTATCTGTTGCTTCATTTCCTTTAGTTTCTGACAAATATCAAGAATATTTAGCATTCTTTCCTCTACTTGTGTTTATAAACCTCCAAGCAGGCATAGTAGAGTTTTCTAGAGGCTTATTAGCTGACCTCTCTGGCCATTGTCTTTGATGTGATTCCCAGGAATACCCTGAGTATGTGGCATACAACACGCCATTATTCTTTCTTGATGACTGGCTCAATCTATATCTCGACAGTTATCCTATGCATGCTGATGGAAACATGCACGACAATAGAAATGAAATAAATTGCTCTGACTACCGTTTTGTTTACATGGGACCAAAAGGTATGTGCAGTAAAAGATTAGGCCTCAGACTGGTAACTATTTCTCATATTTTTCTTTTGCACTGCAGTAATGATGGCCCTGCTTGACATAAGCGCAACCATGCTAAATTTGTACACAACTAAAAATGGGCTGCTTATTGCTTGAAAAGATGATGTCGATTGCACTTACTTTCCTTTTTAGTCAGATAGTTCTGTCTAGAATCTAATGTCATTCAGTATAATTACATAGGTACTTGGACTCCACTTCATGCTGATGTTTTTCGGTCGTACAGCTGGTCTGCAAATGTGTGTGGCAAGAAAAAATGGAATTTGCTGCCCCCTTCACAGTCTCACCTTTTGTTTGATCGGTATGTGCTCATGCTTTCGGATTAGTAAAATTCTATGTGCCATATGAGAGCTTTATGAAAGTTATCTTTCATGTCTAACTTAAAATAAAATAACCACATGATCCTTGTATCAAACTTTTAGGGAAAGCATGAGGTCCAATAGCTTGCATTCGGATGACCTACATATTGAATTGCAAAAATTAGTCCAATTAAGCGGATAGGATCAAATTACACTTACATTCTGCAGTATTATCACTGAAAGCCTAGAAACTGTAGTGAGACTAGCAGTCCACTATTCCTATTAGTCATTTCATCTTCTATTGAACTCATTTTTTTGCCAGGAATCTGAAACGCTCTGCATATGATATTTTTGATGAAGTTTCAGAAGCACAGTTTCCAGGCATTAAGAAAGTAAGGCATCTTTATTTGATCATGAGCCATTCATCTTTTCTCAGTCATTACTTATTTTCTGTTGTATATGCAGGCTGTTTGGTTGGAGTGTACTCAGGAGCAAAATGAAATCATTTTTGTACCCAGTGGATGGTATCATCAAGTACTAAATATGGTATCTTTCTGAGTCTTGGAACGCCTGCTTTTCTTCTATTAGCAGTTTGAGAATTGAGAATTGTTTGATTTAATTGCTACGTTACACATGGAGATAGCTCTATCATTCCTTGATTTTTCTGTGTAAAAGGTGTCATCTTCTATCACTTAATGAGGTTTTCTCTTTGAATATTTCAGGAAGATACAGTATCCATAAACCACAACTGGTTCAATGGCCATAATCTTTCTTGGGTGGTGGGTAAAATCTGGTGTTGTTTTTGCTGTCACCTTCAATATACATGCATGGACATGCACATATATATGAGTAATCAGATCATCTTCTGTTAAATCTAACTGTGCTTTGGTAATTTCGCTATTTTAGTGGAAACTACTGTCGAAAGACTACAAAGAGGCAAAGGAGTACATAGACGACATCCGTGAGATTTGTGATGATTTCGAGGGTCTTTGCCAGCGCAATCTTGCTGCTAATACAGGTAAATTTGATTTGAAATTGAGGTGCTTGGTCGAAAAGAAATTGCATCTCTTTTCACTTTCAATCAAACAACTGTATTCATTTTGATTTCAATCTCCACTGGATGATGGTGCTAGCTATTCTCAACTTACCTTGGAAAGGATTAGAACTTCCATTCACCTAGTAGAATCACATGTTATACGATAGTTTGCAGCATCTCTCACACCATTATTGTCATCTTGTGTGCGTTTCTAGAGGTGGATAAGTAGACCACTGTATGTCAGAAGATGTTCTTTGAGTTTATTTGTATCCTTGTGGTTGATAAATCCTTTTTTTATTATTATTATTTTCTCTTTCCACAGGCATGAACTTTTCGGACTTCTTCATCTTCATCACACGGTTTACCTTCGCTCACTTGTTCTTGTTGCGCCATCATGTCAAGAAGGATAAACATGCCCTCAGCATTGCACCTCAGAAAGCACACCATCTGACTTCAAACTTACTTTCTATAATTAAGGTGGCTTTGAACATGAAATCTGTTGATGCATTTCCAGCAGAAAATTGTAGTCTGGTTTCTGATGTAAGAAAAATCTTGGAGGAGCCTGAGTTTTTTGACCTATGCATGGCACTGAAGAGAGCATATGAATTGATTGATGTGCAATGGAGGCAAGTTTCTGTACCAAGCAGTCAAATGATTCATTCCACAACTGATTTTTGTGAGGATTTGGTTCAGGCTATCGGTCTTGAGGTTGCTAATCCTCGAGATCTGGTTAGAATTATTAATCATGCACTCTCAAATCTCAGTTGGATGGATAGCTGTTGGATTCCTGAATCAGACACACTTGAATGCATGAATGTTCTATAAAAACGGTTATTCAATTCTGAGCCGTATTAATAGCGGTATGCGGGTGACTCTAAGATGCTGCTTTTTTGGCTCACTTCTGAGAAATGTGAATAGAGATTGATTTTGACAGTGGTTATTGCAAAATGACGAAGTTTAAATGTTTAATGGGGTTTTGGCTTTGTGGTGTTGTGTATTGGGGGTAACGTGAGCTGGCCTGAGTTTTGCCGGCCGCTGTGCCAAAGTTCAGGATGACTTCAGAAGTCAAGTGCAGCCACTGTTGTTCAGAAGCATGACTTCAGAACACCTGGCATGATAGGAATCTCATCTCTTTCTTCTTCCCTGTCATGGGTTTGAGTCATGGATACGGCTTCTCCCAAAAATGAAAGCAAATGGGTGGCCTGTATGATGTTGGGGATACGGCCTACTAGAGGAAAGGAGTCCCGTATGAACCATGCATCATGGCCGTCCGAGCTTGAAGTTAGATTAAAATGCCTGTTGTGTGAATGAGAGAGGCCACTTTGCCAACACTAGCGTTGTCATCCAAAGGCAGACGGAGCGATGATCTAATCCTTTTGAATCTTTGCAACAGAAGACGAAGAATGCGGCTTTTCACGGTTTCATCACCAAAAGCAAATAATCCATGCATACGTACAGCCCAAATTTAGGGTGGCGATTCCATTCCCCCTCTTAGATCTAGAAAATGAAGCACCACATTTGCAGCATAGCTGTCTGTTGTTATTCTGATACATATTTTCTATGAGAGAGATGTTTGGCAGTGGCTAGCTTTATCATCGTCAGGGCCAAAATGGGATGTGGGGTACAGCTATCTGGACGGTTTTAGTTTTGACTGTTTGTCTGGATTTGGTGTTCAGAATCAGTTTTGAATCTGGTTTCAGGTGTATAGCAGACAGCAAGTTGGGCTAGTCCAGCCCACAAACGAAGTTTGCAACTCGTCGTCTGTCCACTTTCCTTGGTGGATTGTACTAGGTCTTGTATTCCTGCTTCGTTGTAAGTTTTTTCATGTCCAACATTCATAAAACATTCCAAGGCCAGTGAAAACGACCACGGATTTGAATATAATCAGGCTCAAACAAACTCGCCTTAGGTGTGAGGTGCTTGCTCAACTGTTTTGTGTTATATGATCTCGTAATTTGTTATATAAACATAAAAAATACTATTCTAGTTTTTTATCTACTACTGCCCGAACAATGGGTCCCCTTGTGTTTGGTGTATGAAAAAACACGCACTTGCCCGTATGTCTGGCGGAGTCGGAATAGTACGGGCCAGGAGGAACCTGAGATTCACTTCGAAGTTCTCAAATAAAGCACTGTTTCTGTCTACTTGGGGTTCAGTCGGGTGCAGGCCAGTTATATCGTAGGCCGGAAATCAAAATCAGATGCTTTGGTGGGACCCTCTCCTCCGGACATGCCATCAACGGGCCCACTTCGCAGCGAATTTTGGAGAGCGATCCGGAAGGCCCATGTACGCCCCGTCGCCTCGTTTAGACGAAAGGACAACATCATCATCATTCCCATCCGCATGATTACCATCAGAGCACGTCCAGCTTAGCCGAGCTTGCGACGGTCCAAACTCCAAAGTCCAAAACCATCCGACCAGCTCTGAGCGCAGGCCCCACACATTCCCGTCCTCTTCAGTCAAAAGTTTGTGTGTTGCGCGTGCAGAACGTCATCGGCTGCTTGTGGTCCTTAGGCTCCCAACAAATTAGACCGCCCTAGGCTACTCCAAAGGCTGCCGTCGTGTGCCACACTGCCGTGCGACCGCCCTGCATTCGATGACACAACCCCCTTTCGTGCCCAATCGCGCGTGGGCTTGGTTTGGATGCATGCAGGCCACAGATGATCACTCGGATTGGACCCTTTATTCTTTTTTTTTCCGTATTGGACCATCTTTGCGTCAGCCAAAGAATGGCTCGGGCTTGGATGAGGTGAGTCCGAGAATAGGGTGTGGGATAGAAAAAGTATTATTGCATATTATAAATAAGAAAAGTGGCATGAATATTAAAAAAATTATATTGTAATAAAAAGTAGACTATTATTTTTATAAGATAGATTGTTATTTATTCTTAGATGAGAAAAATATTTTTTTTTTTAAAAATGAATAGCTTCGTTCCATCCTTGTCAGTTTGAACAAGCCCCATTCTTGGCGAAACGATTAACGATTTGGACCTCGTCATCGTAGCTTCATCCGCACATCGCGTTGTAGACAGAATGATGAGAGTTGAGAATGCGAGCTCTCCCTCTACGGCAGGCATACCATACACCAATACATGCACGATTGTGACTTGCAGTCCAAGGAAAGCATTGGTAATGGCTAATGAGTATCGAATGAGCTAATGGCATGCATTTGAGGCGGCACTAGTGCAAGTTGCGGAATAATCGGATGAGGCAATCGATGACAAAAATACAAGCAATCATGAGCTGAGCTGCCTGCATGAGTATATAGAGCAACGGGATTTGCCAGACTACCGAGCGTCAGACTCATAGTAGGTCCGTTTGTTTTGATCCATGTAAATCAACCAAACCTTAACCCAGGTGCATTTTTGACTAGTTTAAACGATTCTGATTCCTGACTACAATTCCAACGCAGCGGTTCGACCTCGTTCATGAACCACAATTACAACCATTTAAGACCACGAATTAATGCCAGGCTAAGAAGAGTTTTGATCTTTTGAAGCCGGCTTCACGGTGGCTTCCGTAAAGCCAGCCCAAAAACCTATTTTTTAAAAAAATTTTTTTGATTTTTTTTCATGGGTAAGTAAATCTAGGTGTGTTAAATCTATAAACCAAGTTTTACCATTTTTGGATGTTTTTAAGTATTTATTTTGGATTTTTAAACACAGTGGCATTTTCGTAATTTTTTAAGATTAGATAATTTACGGAAATGTCACTGTATTTAAAAATCCAAAATAAATACTTAAAAACATCAAAAAATGGTAAAACTTGGTTTATAGATTTAACACACCTAGATTTACTTACCCATGAAAAAAAAATCAAATTTTTTTTTTTAAAAAATAGATTTTTGGGCTGGCTTTACGGAGGCCACTGTGAAGCCGGCTTCAAAAGATCATTCCACGGCTAAGAATACACGCATGGAATTAATTAATTTTTCAAGAAAAAGGAAAGGAAAGGAAAGAGAACATGTTAACAGCTGTGGGTCCCCTTAATTCAATGCATTGTTGGTCTCGATTTATTAGTCTCTTTATGTGGGAGAAAAAGTACAGACCAAATACAATTTTACAAGCAGCCTTAAAAAGAGAAAGAAAAGGATAGTAACAGGGAAAACAACAAGCCCAGTATATTCACTATTTCTTTCTTCAAATTTACATCAGATTCCCCAAACATGTATGAATTCAATCAATCACTTGTTAGAGAAAAGGGGAAGTGGTAAAAAATTGATTTTAAAAAAAAATTCTAGAAATATCCAAAACCAAACAAAGTCACCCGACAAAGAGAAAAGAAAAAAAAAAGAGAGAGAGAGAGAGAGAATTTTCCTCTCTCATGGACACTTGACATTCCTCCCGGGGCCGCCGTAGTAAAAGTAGTTACCCCATACGCTGTTGATCCCCCCTTGAATATCGTAGCAATTGGGATGATCCGCCAAGACTTTGAGGTTGGGCACTGGGATTAGGTTGTTGTCCCAATCCACGACTTGCAGATTCCGAAAATAAGACGATTTTCCGAACCCTTCTTCGGCAAAGTGCCCGCTGCCCATTTCCGTGGACGTATGATACCCAGATGCTTGGGTGTTCACAATCTCACCCCCAAACTGCACCATGCTTGCGTGAGTCGCTAAATGGCTGAACAGGAAAGACGGCCAGTATCCCACCAGCAGCCCGGACCCAAACTCTAACCACCAGTTTCCATGGTTCGGATCCTAATTCGAGTAACAGATTGCAACATTTTAGCAAGAGATGTACACCAAACTCTTGGCATGCGCATGCGTAGTATTAAGACACGTACGTCAGTTACAACTCTAACATGCGCCCCACGTTTCTGCTCTCCAAGGTCCAAGCCACACACACACACACACAAAAAAAAGGCTGCCAATGATACAAATCAACGGCGCATGGTCGGCATTTGTTAGTGGAGGAATTGATACTTCCCAATTCTAGCAAGCTGTGGGCCTGAGTTTCAATGAATCCGAAGGTCCCTATTTTGGAAATCCCAGCATTCAACTTTTTTGGGACTTGGTTCGAACATGGGCGGGCCGATGATTTATTTCATCTGTGTAACTGTTAGCCATGGATGATAGGTTGAAGTAGGGGTGTAAATAGGGTTGGGTTCAACCCGAGCCCGCATCAACCCGAACCGATTTATACCATGGTTGGGTTGAAGTTTTGGAAATTTGGTTTTAAAAAAATGGGTTCAACCCGACCCGATTTTAAAAATGGGTTGGGTTGGGTTAGGGGTCGGTCGACCCGACCCGATTTTATAAGATATGTATTTACATATATTTATGAGAGTGTATTTTATTCATATTGCTTAGATATTTAAATAAAATTGTGTTGAGTTTGGAAATTCATTTGACTATTTCGTTGTCAAATGTTGTTTGAATTTATTTGGTTTGGAAATATATTTGGTTAATTAGTTGTGAAATTGTGTTTGGATTATTTGGTTATATTGCATCGTAAATAGGTTGTTTAGATATTTGCTCGCATTGGTGATTTAGAATAACATAACAGGTCAACTGAGAACTTAAGATGTTTGTAGCTTTGAGTGGAAGCCGACTAAGAAGGTAAGTAAGACTATAATATTCATTTTTCTATTTTGCATAATTTACTGTAATAATTTTACTTGGCTTTCACTTTTTGACTTGCAGAAGACATCGATTGCTCAAAAATACAAAAACAAAAAAACGAATCAATTACTAAACTTATCTTCCACTTTTGAGCTATGTAGAACTTTTATTGGTACTTATTGTTTTTATAATTATCATTATTTTTATTATTTTAGAAATTTAGGTGAACAAAACTTTAACTAGCATTGATAACATGTGTAATCTATTAGCCCGATTTCTAACCCGAACCGAACCGATTTGAGGTGGGTTGAAATAGGGTTGAGTTAAGATGTGAAAAGTAGGGTTGAAAGTAGGGTTGTGTTGTATTTGTGCCAACCCGAGTCAACCCGACCCGATTTACACCCCTAGGTTGAAGTCATCCAATCGAGAAAAAATATTGGGTGGGAAACACCATCCAAGGTAAGTTGGACGGTGCTGGTGGTCAGGGTCAATAAATCATGCCACCTACTTACTAGAATTGCACTTTGCGACATCACACGACCGACACAGCGATTCTCCGTCTTCATTCTAGCTAGTTGTGCTACTTCCCATGCAAGGGAAGGGTGGAAATCAAAAGTCTAATGCCTTTTTTTTTTTTGGACAACAAGACTAATGCCTTTTTCTGACTTTGTGTTTGATGTTTTGAGTAATTATCTGCCGTTGTTTGTCTAGAAGAAGAGGAGATTACCTTCCACACCAAGAGGCTGATCTCGAATTGCCCTCCACTGTAAGTTGACGTTGGAGAGATTGCAGCACCGATCGCTATCTTGCTGTTTGTTTGGACAAAGCCGGAGCATAAGAGATTGTAGCATCCAGTGGCTTGGTATGCGTCGGTCTATGCATCGCAAAAGAAAAAAGAAACGGGAATTTTATGCTCAGGATTTAGTTAAATGCTCATCGTAACAGAAATAAGAGAAAAAAAGTTAGTCCGTTAGGACATTTGGACGGTCCAGTTCGAAAGGGCTGCTTGAATTAGTGTAAAATTCTTATCTAAACAATGGGAGGAGATAGTACTGGTACTAGGTAAAGATCAATAAAAAAAAATTCCCTCCTAAAAGAAGGTGCCATAGCTTATTTCTTAAAAAAAAAAAAAACAAAGAAAAAAGAAAACTAACTAGGTCATAGCCGGATGAGAATTGAGTGGGATATGAAATTAGATGCGAAGATGATATTTGATATCAGAAAATAGAGCTCCATTTTTATGTAATCAGATTATATAAAAGTAATTTTATACTATGTTCTTCGTTTTTAAGACATTGATAATTTATACAAAATTTAATTCATTTATTGTACTTAACATCAGTCATTTAACTAAGAAACTAAATTTTGTCCAAATCAAATATTTGTATGAGTTACATTTTCTCAAAAATAAATATATACATGTATAAATTAAGAAAAATACTTAGATTCATTCACACAAGTATTATAATATAATAATATTTTATAAAATTATTTATATGTATATTAGTTATTTTTGGATAATTTAGATGTTAAAAATACTATTTACAATCAATATTTAGTATTAAATTATTTTATTATATTGATTTTGCATGTTTATAAATGAGACTTATATATGGTGATAACAAACAAATAAAATGGTTTCATAATAATATAAATAATATTAAATATAATAAATAGAGTAAATTTTTATCAATTATAAAAATATTTAAAATGAAGGAAGTCACGTAGGAGGGGAATTTCGTAAAAGTGGAGCCTAAGAAAGTATTATTTTGTATTGGAATTTGAGAATGTATATCATTGAGAATGAAAAATTATACTAAAAATGAAAAAAATAAGTTGTTATGAAAATTGAAAATAAAAAAAACATGTTTGAAAAACGGAGATTTCATTTCACCTTTATCCTGAGCAGGTTAAGGGATTCACTTAGTCAATGAGGCTGGGCTTGTTTTAGTTAATTGGTTGTCACCAAATTGCTAACTAAGCATGTGGGTGGTTGAGTTTTTGGATGTATCCTACGAAAATTTAGGATTCAGAAAACACGCATGATTCTGCAGGTAAACCAATTGGACTGTCCAACTAATTAGCAAAAGATTCAAGTACAGCATTTGCATTTGTGTATACTTACAGTCCAATAAGTGAAAAAGCGGGGGTAATTGTCTCCGTATAGCTCTGGACTCACCTGCGCAAAAAACAAGAATTAAAAAATAAGAATTTTTGATATAGTGATTTTATTAGGGATAATTTGCTCTATTATCTTTACTTTCCCAAAAATATCCTTTGCAACATTTCAAAACGACCCTTTGATGGTGCGGAAGACCAAAATGCCTGCGGCTGTTTTTCTGCGTGCCAGTGGTGAAACGCTTTGACTATTGCCCTGATTCTCCACCACAAGTGTCTCCTGGTGGGTTGCACCACTGAATTAGTTGCATACAACTCAAACACTATCCATCCGGGAGTAGTCATAATGCTTGACGGATTGCCCCACAAGAAAAGAATCGATAAGATAATCTGGGCCATTTGGTCATTTCAACGGATTGTCAAAGCTCTTCTCTCTCACTCTCAGCCAATTTCAATCAAGGTCAGAACTTCCGCACGTAAAAGAGAGGCTGGTAAGTGGTAACTAATTTTAAAAAAAAAAAAAGAAATTCGAAGACTGTACGTACCTGCCAACCCGCTTCGATGGTGTTGAGATCGTCGCCGAAGGAGCCAGAGATGATCCACAGCTGTGAGAGGCTGAATTCATTGGCGTTGCTAACACGAGGGGCCCATACATTTAAGACGGCCTTTGCTCCGTAGTACTGATCCCCCGCTACATACCCAACTGCGTGCTGCATGCACCAAAAATATCCACGCGAATTAACTAGCAGATCCCTTAATACTGCAACTTGGGTCCTCACCAACACATCCCATTTCATCAATTCTTATTCCTTTTCAATGATCCACGCAGTTGGTCTTGTTCTACACTACAAATTGATCATCCCCAGAAAAAAAAAAAATTTAAAAAAAGAAAAAAAATGCCCAAAGATTAATTATTGCCATTTTTTTTAAAAAAAGGAAATTCTAGGCAGTGTGTGCGCGCGACAGGTGACAGGGTGTGGCAGGTAAACGTGGCCTATTAATGAGTGAAACTGCTACAGCCATACAAGCGGAAGAGACAATTTACCATGTTGGATCATTTCATGGGGGTCTCTAGATATGAACGGCTTGAGTAAGCCGCGTGGTCGACGATATGATGGTTTTCAATCTATGACCCCGTGGCCTTCCACGGAAAAAGAAAGCAGAGCATGGTTTGTCTTGGATACGAAGCATCCTTTCCCATGTCTGGTTGGTGATTCATGAAATTTCAATAGTAGCAATCTTCACAAGAAACGCGCGAGTATCTCCTTGGAGTTTTGAATTTCGTCATAAACTAGTATGGTAGTTTCCAAATCGAAGCAAGCTATCAGACAAAAGAAAAAAAAAAATTCAAAAGAAACACAGAAACTTGAAGCAGCTGCTGTTGGAGATTGCCGACATTCATAAATTTCGGACACTAAACTGTTTGGGGTACACTTTTTTAAAAAAAAAGAAAAAGAAAATTTGGATGTAAAAGTCTCGCAATTCCGTGAGCTCGTGGAAATCTAAACACGATAAAATGAGACGTTAAATTATCAAAATATCTATGATAATCTTTTGAATTCTCAGAAAAATGCGAAACAAGGAAAAATAAATTTTCTTTTCTTCCGTTTTCTCGAAAATTTTTAGATGAAATTGCCATTGATTCTAAACCCAAATCTCTATTCGATTTCTTTCATTCTCTGGAAATTCATACAAACCTCATGTCCATTGCTCGTGGAATCGCGTCTTACGGCCCTCAGCGCCGGCCTCCTTTCTTTTCTTCCGAATGCCGAAACTGATGTGGCCCGCAGGATATCCGTCTCTGTTGTTCTTCTGATCGGGATCGTTCCTTCAGGGCATGACTCGCCGGAAATTCTCCACAACTGGAAGCTCTCAGGCTCAAAACGTGAACGGCGATGGCCACTGGGTCTCTCTGGCGGTTCCTGGGGGAAAAGCCGAAAAGAAATGAAGATGAGCATCAAAATCGTTGACTTGCTCAAAAATCTCAACACAAGGAAACATGAATTTCTTCTTTGGTAACTGCCGCTACCATGGGTTTGTGTCCTTTCAACTTTGGATGATCAAATGCCGGTTGGTGATGAGATAAAATACAGTCTATGAGATCACCATCAGGACTCTGCATCAATTCAGAGGATAACCAAATAAGAAACAAGAGTCAGTTTTCCAGGATAATTGGAATGAAGGGTGAAAATTTTCTGGGTTTTTCGAACAATGCCTGAATTGTTTTGACTGGAGGCTTATTGATTTTCTTTAGTTGGGCTTTGATCCACTTCAATTTCTGCAATTCCTCGCCTGGCCTGAATGTCTGATTTGCAGGTAAACCGCCGCCGTCGCTGGGATCCGACAAAACCGGCCTGGCAATTACTAGGAGAAACCCAACAAGGATGGTAATGATTGGGGAGGATCTGCAATAGCTAGAATACATTCTTGAGGAACTTCCAAATGTTTCTTCTTCTGTACCGGTTTGTATTTGTATGCATTGTTGTCGTCTTCTTGTGGAATTACAAGAACACATATTCCCTTGTTCCTGTCTCATAACTCTCCATGGCCTAGCAAACGCATCCAACTGAAGAAACCATCCATGAACTCAAAACTCTCTCTCTCTCTCTCTCTCTCTCTCTCTCTCTCTCTCTCTCGTCTGTCAGAAAGAAGTTTCGGGCATGGGACGTTTTATTTTGAGAAAGAGACGTAGGTGAGGAGAAAAAATGGATGGTGAGATTTTGATGGAAGACTTGGATTTTGTAACAAAAAACCCAAAAGAATATGATCACCCATGATGTTTGGGGTGGGTCACAATCAAAAGGAAAGGAAGGCGGGACTCAGTCTCCAATACAAGGACTAGCTGCAACTTTCGCTTTGCTTCTTTTGTTGTTTTTTAATGGAGGAATGGATTACACGAACATGCTTCTGATGATTTCGGTTATTCTTTTCTTGGGCGTGGGCAGATAGCAATTACAATTTACACACGATTCTTGTGCTGTTCCATGCTCTTTGCTTTCGTGACCCTTTCTCACTTCCCCAGATGTTCTCCTGTCAGCTGCTGTAGGCTAGTTTAAAACTTTAAATACCAAAAGAAAGCTCGACTACTTTCTTTTTAAAAAACAAAAAACTAAAACGCATCATTTTTCCAATGCACATTTTGTGGGTGGGTTTATTTTAGTTTTTCACCTGTCCGATAAATCTTTCTTTTCTCAAACCAACATATCAATATCAATTTTACTTATTTAATGTTCTTTTGCATGGATTTTTCGCTTGGTTTTCCTTTTTCTTCCTTCTTACCAACAGTAATTTGCGTTCGTTGCTCGTCTTGTTTCCCCTTCTCGCCCCCCTTCTTCTAATTATTTTTATAATTGCGTGTTCTCTCATGCACTTGCCGGTATGTGTGCATGCAGCCCCAACAGTCCCCTCAACGCGTGCTTGGGCATGTGCTTGTGCTTGTGCGCGTGTGGGCCCCTTTACCTGCATATCTCAGTAACAAGATTAAAAGCTGTCCAATGCTTTTTTGAGTAGAGTTAACAAACATTTATTTAGAGAGAGGCTGTTTCAATTACTATTATTAAAATATTTTTATTACTCTGCAATTAGAAATTTTTTAAATAACTCTTATATTATCCCTTACCTTTCTTTCTTTGGCAGCTCCTTTTTAAAAAGGCTCCGCTTGTCTCGAATATCTTTAAGAAGGTTGTACAAGTTAGCGGACAATACTCAACTTTAAAATTTCTTTTATTAGAGGCGAACGTTGTCCCGCGCTGCGAAGGGTCTAAATTGACCGCGGAGACTTCTACCATATTTGGGATATGTCATTCTCATTAATATTATTACAGCGTAAATGGCAGAATTTTTTAAAAAAATGAGGTGCTCTTAAATGGTTGGGATCGTCATATATTCCGTAAATTATACCCCTCTAATTTAGATAATTACAAAATGAAGACTCTTTTGATGTCTTTGTCATGCATTAGAATGTTGCAAATCAAATGCAGGGCATGTTTGGTGATGACGACTTTTAGTATGATGAGAATAAGAAAAAAAAATATTTTAAAAATTGTGTGATTAATATGAAATAATATGAGCAAAATAGGAAGAAATAAGGTAGTCAAAAGGAACAATAATTGAAATATAGGAATAAATTTGAAAAATAATATAGTTGAATTTTTAAAAACGTTTGTGGGAGAATAGGCGGGATGTACAATTCCCCATGGGATCTCATCCTGTCCCTTGAAGTTCCCAAATGTTCCTTTAGATTACTCATGTGTTCATTAAACAATTTTTTATTGGTATTCATATAGCATGACAACTTGATATTACAATTTAGGACATCTATGACCCTCACAATATGGGGAAAATTCTTGTGTAAACATCCTTATATCTGGAGAAAATTTGTTAAAACTTCAATTCTAGGAGAAATTGTAAAACATTCATTTCAAGTGAAGATAATTATAAAATCCCTCCACTAAGGAGAGGGAATTGAACCCGGGTGGATTGGTTACCAGCCCCCTAGCTTACCATCAAGGCAACCGCCTGGCTATCATATTGTTGGTGTTTTTGTAACTAACTTTAATTTTAAAAAACTTAATCAACCATACACAAGATAAGGCATGCATTGTGCCTTAGGGATATTGTTAGATATATATTAGAATGCTATATGAAAAATTTTAAGAATATTTCAAAGCCAAATTGTAATACTAGTTGAAATAATTATAAAAATATCCATAAAAAAGACTCAATCAAGAAGGCCGGAGTATTGGATTTTAGTAATGCAGAAGCGTAAATGAAAATGATGAAGTTGATTGTAAAGTTTTCTCCCTCAATAAAAGTAATCATGTGTTAGAAAATGATATAAACTCACTAGATTAAATATATCTTTCTCATTATGATTGAAATAGTAAAAGAATTAATCATCGAATTTTTCCTATATACACAACTAAAATAGAAAGAGAATCAACAATATAATGAAAACTTCGATATATGATACGTTAGACTTCCAAAGACAATAAAAAACGATTATACTAGGCTATCTTATAGAAAGTGGTAGTAAAATCTTACTTCTAACTTCAATGCTCATCTAAATTATTGGAAGCAAAAGCAAGTTATGCCAAGTAGAGCCTAATATGAATGTGATTCTGGGTTTATTTGAAAACATTAGAAAAGTAGCTTCATTTTTTAGCTCATATTGAAATCTTTCAAACTTAAAATAACAAAATTTAGAAAGGAATGTTTTAATGCATCATGATGCATTAAAATTTTAGTGTATCAGGGTACAAAACTATTTTTTTATATTTTTTTATTAAATTGCTAATCTAGGTATATTTAATCTATAAATAAAAATTTATTAATTTTGGAGATGTTTATATATATTTTTAAAATTTTAAAATAGGAGATTTTAGTTATTTCGTAAATGACTAAAACACCCTTTTGTAAATATATATGTATATAAATGGTAAAACTTAATACATAAGTTAAGTACACTAAATTTAACAATTATAAAAAGATTTTCGTAAAAAAATATTTAAAAATAAGTTTCGCACCCTGATTTATTGAAACATTACTCAACTTTACAAACATGTAAATCACGGAGTTTGATTTGTAGTCAACTAAAGTTAGTTACAAAGTATGTTTGGGCAAATAAACCATTAATGAAATATTGATAAAACCTAGATGTGTATCCATTTTTCAGGAGCACCAAGGTTGGAGTCTTTACCTTTATTGAGGGCTTAGGCAATGATGCTTGCAACTTACATACGGAACCGTGCTCCCCATTTTTACATGTCTATACATTTCTTAACGGGAAGCATATATCGAGGGAGTCCCACCGGAGGCACTCATGCCAAACAAGGATCCATCGAAATTTATTAAGATATCTCAGAGCAAGAGTTGGAGGGCTGTATTAGAGAATATATTCCACTGGTCTATATCTAACCCAAGTAACCCTGTATTTGACGGAGCGCAATTCAGTGCACCCGGGTGCATTCAGCCTCAACGCACCCGGGTGCACTGCACCTATTTTTTTTTATTTTTTTTTGAAATTTTTTTCATGAAGCTGTTAATATAGGTTTATTTAACATATGTATCAATTTTTACTATTTTTGGAGACTTTTAGATATTTTTTTTAGATTTTTAAAAATCAGTGGCATTTTCGGTAATTTAAAATTACGAAAAATGCCACTGATTTTTAAAAATCTAAAAAAAATATCTAAAAATCTCCAAAAATAGTAAAAATTGATACATATGTTAAATAAACCTATATTAACAGCTTCATGAAAAAAATTTCAAAAAAAAATAAAAAAAAATAGGTGCAGTGCACCCGGGTGCGTTGAGGCTGAATGCACCCGGGTGCACTGAATTGCGCTCCGTGTTTGACGGCTGAAAACGTCGCCGGTACGAGGCTTTGGAGTGTTGGGCGTGCTAGCGCGCCTTCCCCTGCCTTACGCATGGACATGGTGGGAGCCATCTGAGCCTTTGGATGCGGTTGCTTTGGACTTTTGGGCTACCAATTACAGCAACGATAATGAATGGGCTTAGTCATTAAAAATCGGAAGCTGTCAGCCTGTCACTGACTCACTGTAGTCGGCGCCATCCATTTCCCTAAAAATGGTTATTTGCAAATAGTTAGGGTGTTAATAAATTAAGTTGCACCGGTTAGAATCTAATTATAATCTTAATTCTAACTTATTTTAAATATCTCAATTCTAATTCGTTTATTAATTTATTTTAAAAACTTTAACCCTAATTCATTTACAACCCATTTAATAAATGAGTTGACGGGTTGCTAACAGATTATATAGCAAACAAATTAAAAGTCTAGATTTTAAGAGACGATGATTTCATAAGAAAAGACCAGAGAGTATTCTCGGGATAAAAGAAATGAAAATAGAGCAGTATTAAAAAAATGAAATTAGGTCAACCGTGTAAAAATGAAAATTAAGTAGTTGGAGGAAGACTTAGCTGAAAAAATAATCGAGGAGTTTAAATTTATATATGTAATTAATTTTAATGGATTAAATGAGTTAAATGAGTTGAATTGATTAAATGAGTTAAACAAGTTACTAAACGGATTAACAAGTTATAAAATCTCAACCATAATAAATTTTTTAAATTAAATAGTTCAACAAATTGGCTGATCATAATCCATTTATTCTAAAATTTCAATCAAACTCATTTATAAACGGACTGGACTAGCGGGTTGATGGGTCCTGTGGATAGCCCTGTGAAATTTTATAAATTTACATTCTCGTTATCTTCATTCTTAGAACTACATGACCATGCTCCAATCCCACCGGGGTAAATTTCCCGCCACTTGCAATCTAGCGGTACTTGACCAGCAGTTCTTGGTTGGCTTAACAGAAAGACGGGTCCGCTTGGGTCGGGCTGGATTGTGATCCTCCAAGAGGGGATCATCATTTCAAGCCGTACGGCGCAGGTAAACATATAATAATGGTCTGAAAGGCTGAATGCGGCCAGCTTATAGGAAAAAAAGAACCGAAACGACTGCCTTTCATTTACAAACAACGCAAACCGATTGATTATTATAAAAAAGAAGTGGAATTCCAAGAAATCTGAATCAACCGTCCAGATGAATCAACATCATTGCTTCCGAAGAGTCTGGTCGAGGAGAGAAGATCCCTGCTGTCCCTCACCTCTTTTGTTTTTTTTTCCAGCTGGGCTGTTGTTGTGGTTCTTACAGAGAAATGGACAGCCCGGATCTCTGACAAATGTGCTGCCCGGCTGCTGCATGGGAGGTGAGATATACGGATCAGTCCGTCGCGTTTCTTTGAAAACCTTTTTCTATTAAATGACAGAAAATGCTACCTTATCCTTCGCTGTGGGAATATTTTCATTACTCTAGCGTAAGCTGCGTAACAGGCCAATAGCCGTAGCTGATTGCGTCATACCGCGCGCATTTTGCCTAGTTGTCAGCAAAACGATAAATCTCGGAGCGCAAACTCACGTGCGGAGTGCACGTTGCCATCCGAGAGCACGTCATGTTGATGACTTGATGTACGTCGCTTACGCAGACAGTTAATTAACTGCATGCGGCTAATTAACTGCTAAAATAAATATTTTGCTATGATTTTATTTAAAAGTAAATTTAAAATCTATTTAATATCTACCCATCAGGACCTAGCCCGGTTGCTTGTAGATGTCGGCGAGAGAGCTCGCGGTCACTGATTTGAATTTCAAACCTCTTGTGAGTTAGACTTTGTACTAGGAGGTTATTGTCTCCCATAGTCCAACGTGAATACATGTGAGTTTATTATTATCTTGTGTGTAGATTGTTGAGCTTCATTATAATATGTGATGAAATATCATATTATACAACCAATTAAATTTTTTATTTAATATCTCATTCACAAGTTTAATATAGAATCTGCCTCTATTCATTATCAAGATTTACAATTATTCACTATTTTGTTTAAATAAAAGATTTATAATTTTTATGCTTTTATGCTCATGCTTTGATGGGTAAGGAGAAAATGCAACAGTCATGGTATGCCATTTTCTTTTTCTCATTTAACTTGAGTAATGTCTAATTTCTTTAGAAAATTTTGTTTTCATTATAATCCATATTTCCATTAAATAATTGTACATTTCAAAATATATCTTATTGTTTTCCACATCAACTCTCTTTTTAATCATTTTATTATTTTTTTAAGGTAAAAAGGCAACAATCACGGTATGTCACTTTATTTGTCTCATATAAATTAATGTAATATGCAATTACTTTAATAAGTTTTGTTTTCATTATAATCAATATTTTCAATAAATAATTATACATTCCAAAGCACATCTTTTGTTTTTCACATCCACTCTTCTTGTAATCATTTTACCATATTTCTTACATTATTTCTTTCATTAATGCTGTATATACTTCTTCTAAGTAGATCCTACTAAGATGACACTTAGATAAAGGGAAGTTTGTGTACTTTTAAACTTGAGATGGCAATTGGGTTTGTTTAGTAACATGGTAATGAGAATGTGGAATAAAATGGATATGATAAAAATAAACTTAGTTGGTCGATACTCTGGCAAAACGGCTAGATGCCTCGTGATCGAAACTCCTCCCTGAGAGTAGGAGCTCAGCCTCCCACGTAATATTAGCGAGAACTTATGGTCTCCTATATGAATACGTGAGAGTATATGGTCTTTTGTATAGATATGTGATAGCTCATGATCTCTCATATGAATAGGTGAAAATTATTATCTCCTCCGTGCCTGATTGTAACATGAGATGATGAGATGTAATGTTATACTATTCAAAATAGATGGTATAATTGTAGAAAATATGAAAAAATTATTAGAATATAAAAATAAAAATAGGATAATTATAGGTTGAATTTTGGCATTCTCCGTTCCAAGTTACTATTGTTACCTTAACCTTAGCAATTAGAAACTTAGGAGCACCTCGACCGAGGAATTGATAAATTAAGACACGTATGGAATATATAGTCAAGCACCACTAAATGTCTTTGAAGAGTTTATAATTTCCACATGTTGTCATGTTACAAACCTCTAGCTTTTAAAGTTCATGACTATTCAACCTATGGTGCGTTTATTATTCACTAAAATAAATGTTTTTCATAACATTTATTTCTGTCCACAATTATTATATTTTTTTATATTTTTCTATACAACTGTTATATTTTTTGTATTATTTCTCCATAATTTTTCGTATAACTATTTTATCTATTTTAATTTAATTTTTTTATTCCACATTATTACTCATAACATATAACATTACTTTTTTCCATTTTTAAAAAAATTCACAAAAAAATTTCCTTTCAAAATTTTTCTCAAAATATCAAACATTGTCATGCATCTAGACTTGTAGTAGGTTAGTTAATGCATGAGTCCAACTACACAACATAATAAATATGAGGGCATTCCAAAAGTATTAGTCATGTTGCAACACACTTTTTTTAATCTCTATTTCTTACTCTCAATTACCTTCCTCAAGACCTATTGCTTGCCATTATGCTAACTTTGGCATCAGAGAATTCTCAATCTAACAATTAACTTGTATCGCAGGGCCAATTCAGTTAGTTTAAACTTGGAATCCAAAATAAAAAATTTGTAAAATTTTTTCTTTCTAATATATTATAATCCTACTTTCCATTTCCTAATACCTAACAATATTTTTTCCTTATTATTAATTATATATTTCATTTCCATTACCTCATAATAATATCAATCCAATAGCTCCTGATTTTTTCGAATTTTTTAAAAATATTTTTTGTTTGTTATTGATGGAGGCTAATTCCATGTGTTCGAACTTCTAACTTCTTACTCATGGACATATTTATGTCAATCACTTAATAATCTAGATATGGATTTAAATATTTTTTAATGGCCATGAAAGCGCAAACAAAATTAACTCAAAACAAGTCGTGCCCACAAAGGAAAATAAAATGAGATACATCCACTCCAGATGCTTGGAATGTCAATCAACCAGGCCATATTGACTAGTAGCCTTGTTCAAATATAACTACGGAATGACTAATAATTTTCATGTTCAAGTTAATAACAAAAGCACATATATATATATATATATATATCTAGCTTTCACTTGGGTCCGTACTGTCAGTGATTTTAGCCCCCACTTTCCAATAGGAGATCTATGTTTGCTTGTTTTCAATTGCCAGTGGAACTAAAATCACAGTACCATGAAGGGAGGCAGGTTGAACTCAGAGAAAGTAACAACTGTGACTTTTCTTTTGTTTATTTACGTATGTCGTAGGTCCTATCCTTGTTCCTCACCCTTTCTTATGCACACACGTCATACAAATTTTCAAAAGCTTATCTTATTTTGGCGGAAAGATCTAGAGCCATGTACTACACCTGAAAACATCTGTTTTTATTTTCAAGCGACAAGATATGTGAAATGTGATATGAGGGTGTGCTTTATATTTGATAAAACTTTTTGAATGAATTTTTTTTTAAATAGGAAAAGTAATGTGATATGATAAAACTAATGACGAAAAAGAAACAGAATAAAGTTAAAGCACAAAGAGTAATTGTATAAAAAATTATGAAGAAATAATTGAAAAATAAAATAGTTGTATAATAAAATATGAACAAATGAATAAAAAAACCGTGATAATAGTAAGATAGAAGAGGGGAAAGACCTAGTTGGTATGCGCCAATCCAAAAGTTGGATTTGCCATATCTTCAGCTTGCTTGAAAGGGGTAGTGATCCCAAAATTACCATGGATATATATTTTCGGGCCCTCATACATGCACCATTACATGTATTTATCGCATGCAATAATTCTATGTTTTGAGGTAGGCCCGGCCTTATATTTAAAGTGGACAAGTTCATATTGAAACTTGAAAGAAGTAAAACAATATGCCTCGATTCAAATCGACAGTTCATATCTCAAGCACGCCTAGGATATATCCATATAGTAATCCATGTGCATGCATGAGGAAATGAGAATTGTTCTCATGAGAAAGTGGGCCTAACGAGCGATCATTGGGTGAGGCTCACCCCAGACACAAAAAAGCTCTCAAATGAGTGGAACACCTCAAGCTCAAGTTCTTGGACAATTAAATGATTGATATATCCTTAATGCCAATATTGATAAATAACATTCTTCTTGGACTGCTATTTCTTACAAGGCGTTTCTTTTGATGGTCTATATCGCCCACTTGTCATGAAAGATCGATTATGGTCAATTGACCAAAATTCACGGCCAGTTCCGATTCAAAATCCTACCAAAAGAGCCAATCTCGAGCTTTTATATCTACTGTTTCCTTGAAAAACGAAAAGAAGAGGAGCAAGTGGTAAAAAGAAGATTTATCTCGCTCTATGTCAAGGACGTCGTCTCAGTGCTGCATGGGATTTTGGGTGTCGTCTAAAATCTTGGAAACATGACAATTACTTTAATGACATTCGTTAGTCAATCTTCTCGAAAAGGCATACCAGAAAATGGTATGGTATTAGATTTAACATTTGGAATTGGAGATTGTAATTCGAATAAGAGGTCGTTCATTGTATTTGTAGGAGCACAACCAGATGGGATCCACTTCCTGGCTCGGGCACGTCGGAAGCTGGATCCCACCAAATTAGTTGTGGGGCTGGTCAACTCCAAGGTGAGGGGATGGGCTCTGGCGATAGACAGGAATGGCTTTGGCAGAGCTTAAGAAATTTTAAAAGTGTCTGCTTTTGAACAGATACGGTTCTAAGAGTGAGAAAAAGGTAAGTGACACCCTCATGAAAAGAAGAGATGGACTCATCATGAGAAAAATAGTGGGTACGTTTGGATTGTAATTTAATGAAAATACAGTAGGTCAGATGGACGATTGATCTCTTATATGTTATATATAACAGTAGGGTGGGAATTGTGACGAATCATATTGGGTTAAGATTTATTCAGCGGTGTTCTTATTTTTTAGAATTTTCGTCTTTGAGCAGCCCCTTTTTTCAATAGATATTTTGACAAACTTAAGGTTGACCTTGGATCAATTTTAGCATAACAGGTCAAGAAAAAAAATGATAGTCAAGTAAGTAAGGTGATTTTAAGAATTTATACATATACATATAGAATTTAGGGTCTATTTGGATTGAAGGAAAACTCTGTTGACGTTTTTTTAGGCGTGAAACTAGTGCAATAAATGCATTGGTCTGGCACAATAAGAACCTGCAAATGTTGTTTTGCATTTATTGTAACCAATGCCCATGTACTTCACCCCATGAATTAAGCCCCCAAATAGCGTGAATAGGAAAAATATTGCATGGGTTGGACGGTTGAGCATTACCTACCCAAGCAAACAGTATGACTCCACCCTTGTGCACAGGTACGGACCTTTCCTTCTGTTGTAGCTACACCATCTGATTTAACAGGTTTTTCGGCGACACCCCTAACATTGAAAAGTTTTATACTTGGGGGTGTGTTTGGTAATGAATAAAATTTTTGGTGAAAAGTTTTGGAGAGTAAAAGTTGTCAAATGATGTGATATGATAGGGGTAATGATAAGTAGTAAAAAAGATAAAGTTAAAATAGATAGGTTAGTTGTGTTGATAGTTGTGTAGAAATAATTGAAAAGTAGGGTAGTTGTATAGAAAAATGTGAAAAAATGATTAAAAAATATGAAGTTGTAGAGAATGAAAAGTTTTTTATTGAAAAGTTTTAATTTGACATGTTTTATTAATTGACAAACGCACCCTTGGCTGTGAGTTTTAAAAAATGCCAAACAGCCCCATAAAGACATATTTATGATCATTTTAAATGTTTTGTGCTTTAATATTTTTATTAATTAATAGAAGTAACCATCATTACTAAAACAAAGCATGAACAAATATATTGTAACTTTCAATATCAAAAAAATATATTGTAACTTTATTGAAATAGGTTTATCTCATTCAAAATGAATTTCGTTATTCTTAAGAGTATTTTTTCAAGAATAATAATATTTCCTACGAGTGTTTTTCAAATGTTGTGAAAACTTTAATTCTTTATAAGAGTTATAAATATATATATATGCAAATCTATCTTATAAATTCTTATATTGTTGACATAATTAATTATCACCAATATGAGAATTTTAAACGAAAATGAGAATAAAATTTAAAAACATGTTCGTATTTTTTAGTAAATGAATATACGCGGAGTAAGTTGGAATTCTTCTGGTCAGGACATGGTCAACACATTTCGATCTTATTTTTTAAATTTAAGTTAAAATTTCTAACTCATCACTATATCAAGTAAAAAAATGTTGAGTTTATCTTGTCAAAACAAGTCGGGCCAAAGGTGGGTCACAGGTTGACCCGTCCCAATTCCCACCGCATATACAATGGCAGTTCTTAGAATTCTTTTGATCTTTTCTTTCCACCCACAGGTAGGTTATCATCGATTGTGACCATTGCTTTCACATTACCTTATTTTTTATATTATTTTCAGACATTAAAGGACTTGCAAGATTATTTTATAGTATTTTTTTCCCTTTTAAAATTGCGATGACACAAGCATAGGAGTCTGAGCTTCAAATCAATTAAGCCTCGGAAGGTCAAGCATTCAAAAGGCAATCGAGGAACGAGAATGTTGGCATGGAAACATGATTATGCCTATGTGTCATGGTCCACTTTTGGTACTTATTTAGGGTGAGTTGTCCGCAAAAGAGTCTGCAAAGGGACAATTTGCATAGAAAAAATGTCTATGACCACTCCCTTTGGATGGAGAATGCTCCCGTCACCAGGTTTATAAAAGAAAAAAGATGTGCATCATGTCCACCCAAGCAATGCACTGCTACTTATTAGGTGCGTGGCACGCCAGGTCATCATCATGATGTTGCCCGATGGGGCTTGGCAATCCATCATCATGTGCATGGCATGATGTTGTATCGCCACGGCCATGCATTTTTTTACTGTCCACCTCCGTCATGACTGCTAATGAAATGCATTCCTCGTGCACGCAATTTCTAAGACCTTGTGCCTCGTGGTGGATGGCCCAATCGTAGATCTATTGGGCTTCTTGGACCATTCTTTCCAGACCCTGGAAATTCATCATGGAAATGATCAGTTCGCAGGGAATTAAGCAATGGAAAGTTTAGATCATTTTATCGAAATAGGAATCTTTATTCTATTTCCCGCCTTAGTTCTATGGTCTCTATCATCATTTAATCTATCTGTCCACTAAGATTAATTTGCTGATCCAGACACAAATACAAGACCTCAATTACAAATAAATTCCGCCACAATTTGAAGAATAAGAAACCCAGAAGACAGGCCAGGTTTTACGTATTGGGTTTGTACCTGCTTCCCATGCCCAAAACAACGAATGCCATTCATTTGGCCCAAAAACCGGTTGTAAGACTCAGCTTGTGACTTTCTTTTGTTCATAAAGTGGACCCGTAGCCGCCGGAGGCTGTAAAATGGGTCGGACGGACTACAGTCTAGTGCTACGTTAGTCACGACCGACACTTAAATAAATATTAGAATTAAAAACTACTTTTCCCATTGAATTCAATTAAAAATGCTAAAGTGTATGGGATAAATGTGTAAGCATGTATAATTTTGCCAACCCACTCTTCCCGTTTTGTCAAACGGGTCGGGTTTGGTTGGGTTAAATCCAGCCCATTTATCCACGCCATGCAAGCGGACTCGGTTTTTTTGATTTTGTCGCCTCGGGAGAGGCTTGAATGGTCGGAGAAATAAGATGAGAATGCAATTATGTTTGTTAGGAATGAGAAAAAATTGTATTGAAAATATAAAAGATTATATTAAAAATTGAAAAAGGCTGCCTTGAACATGAAAAATCCATCTTAAATCGCATTCAAGGATGTTGATCTTTTGGAACACCTGAAATAGAGAATGCATGTTAGGCGCACATTTGGTGAGCGAGCATGGAGGATATTCCTCTGACGGAGTATCAGACAGCTCCCTGACTCCGGTTCCGCACCGTCCGCATATCCATTTCCGGAGGACGAAAGCGCGATGGCCGTCCGTCTTGCACATCCCTTCGGCTTCTCCTGCCTTTCTCTTGCCTCCCGGAGAAAATCTCTTCGTATCTTCAGTTCCTCCGTCGAAAGTCCAATCCCAAAATCGACTGAAGTGCACAGGGTGTGCATTTCCTTCCTCTCATTGTTGAATGCTGGTTTGATTTGTTGAATACGCCGACGAACGATACAATTGTCTCGACGCAGTAAAAGCCCCTGGTGGCGTAAAAGGCACTAGTTTTGGATTTTACTCATGGCGTCGAATTCATGTCTCGTGATGAATCGCTGCCTTTTCTTGTAATCATGTCCAAGGCTATAAGCCCACCTACTACTGCGGTGGACGACTGCTGATTGTCTCAGTCTCATCTTCGTTATTTGATTTTAATTATTCGAATAAATCATCAGAAAATAGCGAACTTGCATCATTTCTGCTCCGGCCATGAACCTTACATGTCGTGAATTATGTGGCTCTGATTACATTGTGGTTATTTTGGTTCATTAGCAATCAACGACGGTTGATGTTTCCTATACAATGCACGGTTGTGATGATGATAAGTAGGCTCATCGGGCCCTAACTAGGGATTCCCACTTTGAAAACTTGCATAGAAATTCTGCTGGATCGCACATTCAGATTCCATCATTTCAATGACCTATCTGTGCGTTACATTATGTTTGCATTTCTTCTCAGTCACTTATGTTGAGTGGACTGCATCTTTAATCATGGACAGATTGGTCTGCAGGTCTGCAGCTGCATACTGTCTGTTTTGGTGTTTTGTCTAAAAGCAAATGGAAACACCAAAAAGCAAATGGTTGGAAGTTGAAATAAAATATGAAACGTTTAAGTTTGGCAAATGGTTTCTGTTATACGGTTTGTACATTGTACGGTATTCCACCATCTGGTTTTTGGGCTCACAAGCAATAACATATTACAACGGCAAGGATGCCCGCATCTTGGCCTTCTCAAACTCTGGACTGGTGGAAGCCTCATGCTCTTGGCATGTAATTTCTTAACATGTTACAGTGGGACCCATGACTTGGATGATTGGGAATCAGATGCATGTGAGCACCGTACTTAGAGATTATTGTATTCTTCTCCCACAAATTAGTCTGCTGCATTTTTAGCTAGCTCTTAGTTTGACTGTGTTGAAGCATGTCTTTATGTAGTGGGTGAACTGCGAGGCACATACGCCTGGACCATTTGTAAAATCTATGGAATGTATGTATGGCTGACTTCATCAAGTTAGATATCAATTCTGGCTGCTTATTGAAGAAGGTGATGAGCTACATGTCAATAGTTCAGATGCTTTGGGCCTATTGGAATAAGATTTCTGTATTCGTTGTGAAGAAATTTGAAATACCTTATTCCATCAGCATGGTCTGGCCCCTCTTCATGGCTCTATATTGAGTGCAGGCTGGTCCATAGTTCATTACTTCAGCCAATCCATCCAGTAGCATCCATTGTCTAGTTGTCTGTTGGAAAAATGAAGACACGATGCAGTTAATTAATTTGGCTGTAAATTCTATGATGGATAGCTTGAACTTTACACACATGGAATGCGCAGATACATGGTGACATGTGAAGGAGCTGCCTTGTTCATGTATCTTGGATGAGTAAATGCCACCGACATGATGTTAGGGTTCTTCCTTTGTATGGTGCAAAGAGCACCTGATTGTCTTTAACTGGCCTTCTGGTTTTCCTCTGGGGATTAATTTGGATAATTAACAGAACAGGTGTTCCGAGTATGATGCACTGAATTAAGGTATATATGCACTTTTTATTTGTCTTAACACTTCTTTCTTACTTCGTAATCCTCAATAAAGCTTATTTTGTAATCCTTTTCTGGCCAGGACAGTAGCTTTTTCTATGGGGATTATAAATTCCACTTTTTCTGGCCATTTTCTAGCCATCTATTGTCTACTTGTACTGGGAAATTAGGGGCAAATTTCAAAATTTTTGGTTGCCAAGGGGTAGCTGCCGAAGGATTTGTTTTTATGGTGTTCAGATGCACTGCAATAGCACATTCTGCTAATTATGTCTTATCAGTGACATACAGCACATTCTGTTAATCATAACCTTTATTTAGTGCACTTCTAACGGAGTTTGGATCATCATTCAAGCAAAACTAAATACTCCCTTTTTTAATTACATGGAGGAATGGTTTTTCCATCTCTTTTCATCTTGACTAACATGTTTTTTCTGTGCAAGACTTCCAAATTTTGAATACGTTTTGAATAATTTAAAATTTTTTTTTGTTCTTCTACTTGTTATTTTTTAAGCTTTTCATTGGGTCCTCAATCCTCCTGGATATCATGATGTCTTGCACCTTGCAGTTGGTGGTAGAGGTCAAAAAAAAGCTTGAAAGGGAGTATCCCAGCCTCCCCGTTGGTAGCAATGGAAGAGATGATGAAGAAATGATTCTTTGGTTTTTGAAGGACCGAAAGTATGTTGTTGAAGATGCAGTCTCAAAATTGACCAAAGCTATTGTATCCTTGACCAAGACATCCATGATTTTTGTGTAACTTATCGCGTCAATTGGTACTTCTCATATGGATAGAATTGTCTGGATTTATCTGATTCTAAATCTCAAAAGTTTTTTAGAAATGTGAAGTCTTTGTAATTATGTATCAAAATTTTCAATAGAGGAAGATTCTTAGTATTTTGAGTGATAATAAATGCCTCAGTTTGGGCTTGAACTGTCGTAGATCATAAGCTTTTCTGGCTTATTTCATTTGTATTATTATTTCTTATGGTGTATTTGTTTTGTTGTAAAAGAAAATTAGACTTTCTTTCTTTTTTCTCCGTTGCATACTAATGGGACATGAGCCTTTTGCTGCTACTTTAGATTTGGTTCAATCCAAGAAAATCTTGAATTATACAAGTGCTATTTCTCAGTAGATAATACTCTTATTTTTCCTCATTGTTATCTATATTTTCCAACCCCCAATATATGATTTGACATACACCTACCATAACAATCCTACTTTTCCAAATTTACTTTCCTTTCGAATTCCAAATCCAACTATTCAAACAGGCCTTAACCACTCACAGTTGACATGCTTTTCTACATTATTACCTTTCTTTTAGAAGAGCTTATTGATATTACCTTTATTCACTTTATGACTGACATCAATGCTGTGTGACCAACTCATCACTTCCTCTTTTAGACTTCTAGACATCTTTGGACCACAAATTTAGAACATTTTCTGGTTATTCTGATATTTGATCTCTAATGTTGAATCAAAAGAGTCAGACATCAATATGAAAAAAGATAAATTTGAGACAATGCTAGACTTTTGTTGTCATTAGTTATCAGTTTGCACAATGTAATGCAACAAGGAAATTGCAAACTATTACTTTGTTTTCCTTTTCATGCCCATAAGAAATGGCGTCAAGAATTTTGCACCTCAGAATTGTCTGAAGAATCTGTTAAGAATATAGCTGCAACTGGAAAAGCCTACTTGCATGACTTTCTTGACGTCCATGGTAGGCCAGTGCTGGTAGTGGTAGCATCCAAGCACTTCCCAGCAGTAAGTTTTGGCAAAGTTGAAATATTTAGATTCGGTCTATTTTCTTTTCTTTTTTTGAATAGATTTTTCTTTTCTTCCATCTAATTGCATTTCTCTCTCTCTCTCTCTCTCTCTCTCTCTAAATGTGTATGAATTTGCATTTCTTTTGTGTGGAGGATTTTTTGAGGTCGTCATGGTGGCATTTGCTTTTGAACGAGTGGGTTGTTTTGGTAGAAGAAGTTAAGATCTTCTCAAGCAATATAAGACTGTTTTAGAAGATGCTAAAGAACCAATAAACGTTCAGTGGCCAGATATGCTGATGCATCAATACTGTGGAACCACAGTCTACTTACACACTTTCAGTTTTGGCTTCCTTGACATTGTATTCTGATCTTTCACCTTTTTGGAAAAAAAATTTAATTCCAATGGAATCTTAGTAGTGTGATTATGGGGGGCGAAGCAAGAACCCTCAGCCAAATGAACTCAACTAGATTGTCAAATTCAGTACTTTTAAATTTTGTCAGTGGATCCAAACAATTCTGATTTTGTTATACGTAGAATTTCTGCAGACTCATTTTTGCTAAAAGGCAGTCAGACCCATCCGTCTAAATACCATGTGAAAAATTGTGAATGAGAAGGGTTAGATAAAGGGGCAGATCTATTGTCTTTACATTCTTGCTGGAATTCCTGGTGATCCGCATCTGCAGGATGAAATGGCCTATCTCCAAAAAACATTTAGACAATTATTAAATTTTGGGGATTTAGCCATTTCTCTAAAGGTGCAAGCTTTATGAATGTCCGAGTTCCTTAATACTTGCAATTTTACCTCTTATTTGATTTTCAAAAATGCCAGCCGTCACCGTTGGCAGTGCTGTTAATGACATGCAAGTAATGGTTTGGCAGCCAAAGCATGATCCAATTGAAAGTGAGAGGCTTTGTATCTTTTTGATTGAGAAGGCTCTGAGTAAACTTCCTCCTGGGAAAGCAGAGATACTTGGAATATTTGACCTCCGGGGATTTGGTCCAGAAAATGGTGATATTCGGTTCCTCAAGTTCCTGGTAATTTACAGGGTGCTTTCTTTCTTACCTCTTTTCTTGATCTCTTTCACTTTTCAAGTGTTAATTCTTTGGCATTTACATCACGTGTCAGCTTGCACTTTAGCATCTCTCCCTCATGATAATTTTGTCGGTTGATGGGCTGCCAGAGGCAAGAAAAATTCTTGTCTATGTGTGAACACCTGTCTTCCCTTCCCTACAGGTCAAACATCAGTTTGTTGTCCTCTAGAAAAAGCACCCTGTGATACCTATGAAACTGAGCAACAATTTTGGCTTTTGAGTGCTCATTTCCATAATGGATGAAAGTTTCTCCTGGTCTGGTACAATCACTTTAGAAAAAAATGGTGTTGGGAATTGAGATACACTGCTCTGTTTTTCTGAAGCAGCTTTTCTTTGGGGATAGAAAATTAAAACAATCAGCTGTTAATTATGCAACTAATACTTTTTATTTTGCATGCTACATATGGCAGATTGATGTGTTCTATACTTACTATCCGAAGCGGCTGGGGCAGGTGCTCTTTGTGGATGCTTCTTTTGTTTTCCAGCCCATTTGGCAACTGGTCAAACCTTGGTTGAAATCATATGCTTCTTTGGTAAGTCCTTAATAGTGCAGGATGATCTTGCAATATTGGTTGTTTTTTTGGCCTTTCCATCAGCTATGCTCAAATGATGTGCCCATTTGCTCCTCTTGTTTGATAGTGAATATATGATATGGGGCCTTTTTCTTGTTGATTAAAATTTATTTTCTGAAAGCAAGATACATGGTTACGTAATTGAAGCTGTTTATTTTCTAAAATTTTTTCCCCTTCACTTCTACTCCATTTTCCCATTTTTTTTTTGACACTTTTCTATACAATTACTCTATCTATTTTAATTTTATTTCCTTAACTCATTATTATCCCTGTCATATTATATTACTCTTTCTCATTTTCGAAAACTTTTCCACCAAAATTCTTTCCTTTATTTTTTCCCAATTCATCATCTGGAAATTGCTCAGTGATCATCCTCCACTTATATTTTTCGAGGTTAAAATGCAGACAGGAAGTTGATAATGAATTTAGAGAGAGAGAACCTACTTTTTAAATTAGCCTCGAATAAAGTGATCCTAATTTTTCCGTTCGTGCTTGTCTATTTGTTCTTTCAAGGTAAGATTTTGCTCCGCAGAAACTGTACGGAAGGAATATTTTACAGAAGAGACGTTGCCAGCGGATTTTGGAGAATGAGACGGTCCAGGCTACGAATCCGGGATTTATATATCAAGTAGTCAGTGATCATTAGAATATTAAAGCAATATTGAGATGGGGTAGGCGAATAATTAGTGATCATTAGAATATTAAAGTAATATCGTAATGGTTCTACTTTCCAAATAATTGTTTTTCAGCGTCTTTGATCGCTATTTCGAAGTTCTAACCTGGAGATGTTACAAAGCCATGACTTTGAACTGTAAACAAGAGTTGTCATTCCATGGGTTGAACCCTGATAAAATTTTAGCGGAGCCTTTCTATTTGCAATCTATTGTTCTTTTACTGAATCTGATGAAGTTACCTTGGGAAAAATTAAAGAAAAGAAAAAAAGAACTAGCCAGGCTCCAAGAACCGATATCAACTTAGAAAATGTCTCATTGTCTGTGACTACGAGGTCCAGGAAACATTCATAATGGTCGAGTATTTGTGCTAGTCAATCTTAAGTTGTTCTTATCGCATGGTTCAGATAAATGCTTTGGATTCAAATGATACTTTGTCTATGACTTTGTTAACCGTATAGTGTTAAACGTGATGAATAAACGTAGATGTTAGCGTAGTTTTCACTATATTCGTATATTGATAGAAGGGTCCCTCTGAACTAAAGTCATTGGTATGTTGCTTGGGCCACGCTGATCCATGATTACTTCACAAGGATGCGACCCTGAAACTTGTGCTTCCTGAGGCAGATGAGATGCGCGTTTGGTCGCCGTAACTCAAATGGGAAATAGGAGAGTTTTACTCCGACAAGATGGCGCAATGCAAGGTTGTTTCACGATCTGAGATTAGTTACAAATACAATGGATGATTCCTGCAATCATAGGGTGGATTGCACAACCCAAATCCCACTTAATCTTTCTAGTGGAGAGATGTGTGCGTGTTAATGAATAAAAGCCATGGCAGCCAAAGATTGTTTTCTTTAGTGATCTTACAAGTTGCGATGGATGATTCCTGCAATCATTGGGTGGATCGCACCACCCAAATGCCACTTAAATCCTTTTAATGGAGGGATGAACACGTGTTCGATGAATAAAACTATAAAAGGCATGACCGCCAAAGAACTTTTTCCTTTGGTGATCTGTTCCCACTTACTAAATCGATGCATTCTAATTGTTTAATTATCCAGCTAGTGAGGTTTAAGTTTTGCAAAACAGCACATGGTTTTAGTAATGACAAGTACATGAATCCAGCTAATTCAGCCCTGGGATCGTTACAACAAAATTCTCTGTGTGGCTACGTTTTTCAGCCAAATCTTAATTTGGCAGCATTGGGTACCAAACGCAGCTAAGTCCTACAAATGCAGCCAAGTTTTCATTACTATTTTTAGCCAAATTTCGATAATTATTTTAAATATTAATTTTATCTGCGCTTGATAAAAAAATGCCTACATTCAACAAAAAGCTACCATTTAAAAACAACTGAGTATTTATAGTTATCCGACACAGCCAAATATATACTAAAAACTAGACGTGGGCAACCATGCAGTGCCGTTAGATCAGCCCCACATATATTTTTCAAAAATTTATACGGTTGCAGGCCCCCCTTGGATAAGTATACACAATTTTTAAAAAATTATTACAGTTATCTGAATAGATAAAAATTGGAAATCTCACGTGGGATTCTACTTGACACATGAGATTTTTCATTTTTTATTTTAGGAAATCCAAAAAATCTATTTAGATAATTGAAAAAAAAATTATGGATACTTAAATAGGTGAGACCAGCAATAAAATATTTTTTTAAAAAATATGTGGAGTAATCCGGCAGCATCCCATGGTTGCCCCAGTGTGGTATACTGCACGGGTTCAGTCCCCATATAATATATTATATGCACTAAAATAATAAATTAGAGTGTGTTTAGTTACGGTTAAAACTTTTACATAAAAAGTTTTTGGCATAGAAGATGTCGAATTGATAAAAAATAAAAATATTAAAAAATAGAATAGTTATAAAAAGTAAAAAGTTTTTTATTCCAAAGTTTTTGTTAACTTTTTTTTAACCCCACCAAACACACCTGAAATTTGACACGTGGCCAATGGCGGGCTTGGTAATCAGTTTCCCAAATGCAATTGGGTTGGCCAAACACTATTTTGTATACGGTCAGGCAATATCAGGTACCTTGGATGCTTGGGGCAACCAGAAGTTCTAAATAAGGTTTGGTGGACCACCCATATCTATTGTACATTACTGGAGCTGTCAATGATAATACATTTACAGATTAAGGGTCAAATCTGTAAATTTCCTTCATAATGCGATGTATTTAAGATGGAGCGCCCGTCTGGAAGAACACCACTCACGTCAATACAAGAACCGATGGAGAAGCTTTCTTTCTTTCTCGTCTTCTTCTTCTTTATCTACTCATGCTTTTCCATCTTTTTATGTGGTGGAATAGAGTCCCCCCACTTCACTGTTGTCCACTCAGAGCCGGACTTCGAGATCAGAATGTACAGAGACTTGTCATGGATGTCAGCCTCCGTTCAAACGGACTCTTTCGAAAATGCCACCAAACAAGGCTTCCACAGGTATACGTATATCTTCATCTGGGGAACAAACGTCCATCTGTGAAACTTCCTTCCTAAGAAACTCATTAGAATAGATGAATCATGTACGGCAACGTCCGGTTGACAGTCTCTTCTCAGTTGGACTTGAACAAACACCTGGAGACGTCCAAAATTCAACTAGATGATGTTGAGCTTTTCCAACTATCTCCCCTCTTTTTCAGAGCAATGAATGAATTTATTTTCCTCTCAGACAACAAATACTCATTTGGGTTTTGGTGCTGTTAATTAATGGCAGGTTGTATCAATACATCCATGGTGTTAATGAGAATTCTTCCCAGCTAGAGATGACTTCCCCTGTCCTAACAAGCGTTGCAGCAACAGCAGCAGCATACATTGTCAGACTCTATCTTTCCCCAGAAATTGAGGGTGGCGCACCCCGCCCACTTCCTGCTCTGAACCTGCAGCTTGATAAATGGGAGAGCCGTTGCATGGTGGTCCGAAAGTTTTCTGGATTTGCAGAGGATGGCAATACGGTTGAAGAAGCAGAACATCTGCTAGTCAGCTTAAAAAGATCCAACTCAACTAATAATACAATAATTCTCGAAGACAAGCATCCTTATGCAATCGCGCAGTATAATTCCTCATCTCACCTTCAGGGACGCTTGAATGAGGTGTGGATGAATGTACTGGGATACACAGGAGGGGGATGCCAGCTGACTGATCTAGTTTAGGAAGCAAAACCAACAAACATGATGTAGGTTTCACGTCAAATGGTGGATGCTAGTTAGTTTATGCTGTTCTGTTTTTATCCGGTAGATTTGCTCTATAATGCTGATTTCCACAATAAGAATAAGTTCATGTTGGCTGGAATTCCAGGGACGATCCCAGTAGGCCTTATTTGCATTCGCCGGGAAAAGTATTAGTGAACATGGCACACGTTAGTTAGAATGGCGATTGTTCTAATAACATTGCGGAGATTAAAATCTAAAAGAAGAATTGAATTTCAACTGTAAACATTGGTACCGGAAAATGATGTGGTCCGTAGCCATTTTTTCAGGACTCAGCGAGAAATAGTATAAAGCAAACTGCAATTATCAACAAAGAAAGCTAATCATAATAGTTAATGAGTCCAAATGATGTGCTCGTAATGAAATTTTCAAATAATAGGACGATCTTCACCAATCTGTTTCAGCCACTGGTCTTTGATCAGCGGCTCCTCTGGGTTTTACAACCGGTACGCTCTGTCGACTCGCTGTCCGAAACCCAATTCTTCTCCCATTATCATCTACTTTGGATTTTTGAGTGAAAATTTTACTTCTACCCGCAACATTTGACCATAATTCTTAATATATTTATAATATTTAAAAAATTCATTTTATATCCATAATCATTTACTTTAACTTTCTATGATACCTATGCGGTAAAAATAACTATTAACTGCCCATTGAAAAAACCAGTTTGTCCCTTTATAGTTTTTTAATTACAATGATTCAATCTTAATATGGCTATATTAATGCTGTTAAATTACTAATTTGTGACGTCAAGTAACTCAAATATCATAAAGGTATTTAGGATAAAATATTATAAGTATAAGAAGATTTTTTAAAATGTTACGAGTATAATAGAAATCAGGGAAAAATATTGCGGATATTAGATGAATTTTTCCAATTTTTGTTGCTGCTAACGATCTGAGCCAATGGGTTGCACCAGGCTGTTGTGCATGTAAAGTCCGGTCCCTTCTTCATTTGCCTAATGCAAGTGGCGATCGTGATGGACTGTACGTTACTGTGTCCAATTTTCAGTTTCAATGTAAAGTTGTGAACATGGGCTTCTTGGTTTAAGACATGCATAAGGAACTCAATAATTTTTTGACGTGAATCAAGATTATTATTTTAAGACGTGAGAAGTTTTTGAAATAAAAGAAAATGATATAATATGATACGAGTAAAGATAATAAAATTAAAATAGATAGGTTAGTTATATGAGTAGTTACGTCAACCTAATTGAAATAAGATAATTATATAGAATCATGTGAAAAAATATTAAAAAATAAAGTACTTACCGAGATTAAAAAATTTTATATTGAAAAATTTTAATTTCAAAACTTGTCCCTAATCAAAAATTGAAACAGAAACCTCTCTTATTCATATACTGATGTTAAACTGCTTCCCAAGTGTTTGACAGAATCAAAAATAATTTAGTTCAACTTTCTCAAGATTTATGTAAAAAACGAACTAGAATAATTTACAATTTTTTCCATAAGTTCACCTGCCCGTACCCAGCGAAAGCAGTTCCCCCTGAGCTAGCTGCCAAGCACCGCCGCAGGAAACGGACATGCCCTGAAACAGAAACCTTCGGCTCTTCGCGCGCTACAACGGCACACGCGAATTCGAGCAGCTCAACTTCTCTAGCAAGGCTTTAAAAATGGCACTTCCCCTGCACGTCCAAAAAGAGCCTTCCCGTCTTTCGGTTGATCGACCAAAGGGAAGATCCCAAAGCCAGGACCCATGGCACGCTATTCCTCATTGGTCGCCATGGCTGCTGCCGTCCTCTGGTCGGCCATCGCCGTGGCCTCGGCAGAGGTGTCCAGGATCGACCTAGGCCCGACCGCTCAGATCTTGGCAACATGCAGGCTCACGGACTACCCCGCCGTCTGCGTGGAGACCTCCAAGCCCATGGAGACGACGGGTCCCATCACCGTCCAACGGGTCGCCAGGATGTCCATTGAAGCCGCCATCAACGGGGCGGGAAAAGCCAAGGAATCGGCAGCTGCGATGATGAAAGCAGACCACGGCGGCGAGAGGCGGCAGGCGGAATTCCGGTTGTGCCAGGAGGAGTACGTGGACGCGGTCAGCGTCCTGAAGGCATCGATTAAGGAGATGGAGAAAGGGATTCATGAGATGCTGATGGACAACCTGTCTGCGGCTGCAACCTCCTACACTACGTGCGACGACGCCTTCGCAGAGGCGGATGAGGTTTCGCCTCTGGCGGCCGATAACGCTAAGCTTGCCAAGATTACGAGTAATAGCCTCGCTCTGGCGCAGAATCTTCCCAAGCGTCAGTAGCTAGCTGTCTGGTAATCGATTTATCCACGTCGTTTGGCAGTTTGAAGCATGCATGCATTGCCATGATCGGCCTTTTGAGATTTTGCAGCGTGCCTGGTTCCCTCGGCTAATAAATGAAATCGAATATCAATTTGGTTTCGTAAATTGCAAGAGCAATGCGCAATCAGGCCGAAAATGTCATTCCTCGTTTCTTCCAAGCTGATACGATCCCTATCAAGCATGAATCTGAGTAATTTTAAAGATCAACGAGATATTAACGTTGGCCGTACAGGAGGGTGCAAGGCTGCAAATGGGCCATACATTTCCTTTCGTATAAATCTTTTCGAACTAAAACTTTTTAATTAATTTTTTTCACTTTTCACAATTATATTATTTTAAATTATTTTTCACATCTTTTTATACAACTATTTTACTTTTTAATTATTTTTACGCAACTACCTATACAATTAACTTATCTATTTTTATCAAAATTAACTTATCTATTTTAATTTTATTTTCTTTACTTATTTTCATTACTTCTATCATATTACATCATTTTCTATTATAAGTATTTTTGAAAAACGATAAATTTTTGAATGAAAAATTTTTGGTGTAATTTTTTTTTAATTGGCATACAATGATGATATGATATAAATGATGAATAAAAAAAATAAATTTAAAATAGATATGTGAGTTGTACAGGTAGTTGTGTAAAAATGATTGAAAAGTAAGATAAATATATAATAAAATAATTAAAAAATAAGAAAATTATGGACAGTGAAAAAATTTATATTAAAAGTTTTACTTGTAAACAAATATTTCCCAATTCAAAATTTTTTCATCCAAAAATTTTATTACTTTTCAAATACACTAATAATTTAAAATTATTTATTTTATCACAAGTACAAAAATCATTTCAATACAAGTCTTTGGTGGACTGTACTTTCTTAAAGGTATAATTTTCATATATAAATTATAAAAAAATTATATGTTATGTATATATTAAAATGTTGTAATATTTTATAAAATTATGTATTCGTATGAAACCAATATTTTAGATAATTTAGATGTTAAATTAATAATTTTTTTATCACATGGAAGAGCCGGAACCGCACTCATGCACAAATAATATCATCTATTGGGCTATATCCAATGTGATGTTAAATTAACAACTTTAAAATTGATATAAAAATGAAGTAATTTTATTATAGTAATTTTGTAAGTTTTTAGATAGAGTGATGCATATATTTAGTTTTTACGAAACTCATATATAGTCCCGTTAAATACAGGATTTTAAATGTAATGAATAGGTAAATTTTGATTTATCATCACGTGGGCCCCACCTGTGTAGTCACCCTAGCTTATCCCTTAATTTATCCACTGCCGGTCCAACTTGAGTTGTATGTCATGAGCACTTCCTTATATATTTTTGGTGTACGATTAGGCAGCCCATAAGTAGGCAAGAACATACTAAACAATTAGAGAATGGGGACAAGATATCGTTTAAAAAATGAAATACAAATTTTTTCTGCTGATGTCACGAGGTCCCACTGATCGAAACTGATTTATTTTTTTAATTAGGAGCCATGCTTGTTTGTTCTTGCATTATTCAAGACCGGCCATTAGGCCCGATTTGGTAGATACAGTTCTAAATAATTTTCTAATTACAATTCTAGTGGGGAAAACTTTGAAGAATTCTTTAAAGAGATCATTTAACCAGTTCCATTATGTAGTGGCTATATTGTTCCTTAATAATGTCTTCTTATAATTAATCCAATAATGGTTTATGTTAGTATAAATTTGCAGTCTGGCATGATTAAGTAGCGTGTTCCTTTCTGTGATAGACCATAATTGATTTTTCGATTAAATGTTTCCTTCTTCCCATTTTCTATTTTATGTAGTACGAAATTTTTTATTTCCACGATCTCCGGCACCATAGAGAAGCTAATGCAAGAGTTAATATTGACAAGATATACGCTCAGACCTTCCGTCCATATCCTATATGCATGGCCGCCCTGAGGTCGGCGGCAAGGAAATATAATTTCTTTAAATTTGATAAAATTGTTAAATTTGTTTGGCATTTTTAATTTTTGAAAATAAGAAGTATAGATACATAGGTCGACCGGGTGTATTTATGTTTTTAAAATTTAAATAGTTAAATAATTTTAAAAATTATCAACTTTTATTGGAAACAAAATCTAGATGGATCTCATATTTGTATTAAAAAAATATTTACTGCCGGTGTTAGGGCGGCATGCTGCCAATATACCCCATAATATTGGTCTCCCATTTTATCCCAGCCAACTGATGCAAATCTGGAAAATCTAGCCGTCCGCTCATCTATATGAATTACGCTTTGTGATATTTTAATCCAATGCATCGCCTGCATCAAAGAGAGCTGGAAGGGACGGGCGGCATGCATGGGCGGCCGTTGTCTTCCGACAGACGGCGAAGCATTCGCCCACCGGAAAATGTGCGTACATACTAAGGGACGTATATACACCATACAAGGCCACGGACTTCCCGGAATTAAGATCCGTTTTTCAGGGATCTAAATTGTATAATTGCATAATAATAATAATACACACTTTGACTTTTCACCTTTCAGCTAGTTCCTAATATAGTAACCCTAAAAAAGAAAAAAAATTCCGGCAAGGCTCTTGATGTGGGGGCGCTGTGGTTGCATTGAAATTTTAGCGCAACTAGTCCAAAAAAATTTTCTTCAAAATTTTTAAATAAGACCTTTAATGCAGATGCCTTTAATCTATAAGTGTTTTACTAATTTTGAAGAGATATATCTTTTTGATTTTTTAAAAATAGAATATATATACACTTGTCTAACTTTTAAATAGGGGTGTTAATGGTCATGGTCAACCCGTTAACCCGCTCGTTCAACCCGTTAATAAATGGGTTTGGGTTGGGATTTTTGAATAAATGGGTTATGATCCGCCAACCCGTTCAACCATTTAATTAAATAAACGGATTAGGGTTGAGGTTTCGCAACCCGTCCAACCCGTTTATTTAACTCGTCCAACCCGTTCAACCCGTATAACTCATTTAATATAATATATTATAATATATATATAATATTTATAATAGGAATTGACATTAAAGAGATGACTTGAGATTGGCGCTGATATTTTCAAGCTAAAATAAATTAAATTCAGGTATGTTAGCTTCAAATTATTTAATTTATTTAAATTTACAGATTTTATTGAAGATTTTTAGCATGAAAATTAGTAACAAACACAACCCGTTAACAACCTGTTAACCCGTTTATTAAATGGGTTGTAAATGGGTTAGGGTTGAAGTTTTTTAAATGGGTTAATAAACGGATTAGGGTTAAGATATATTAAATGGGTTAGGATTAGGATTAGGCTCCAACCCGTTCAACCCGATCCGTTAACACCCCTACTTTTAAATGACCAAAATACACTTATATCCATAAACTAATAATATATATACATATGCATATCTCTAAAAATAATAAAACTTAACACATAAGAAGTACATATTTCAATCTTCTAAGAGTTTAAATGTAACAATGTCATTACATCAGAAAATGAGAGATAAATTTCCCAAATCCAAATTCGAAGTTAGGACTTTCCACACCTAAGGTAGGACTTTTGTCAATGGTGCTAGTCATGTGCTAGTAGGTGTTTAATAAAAGGTAGAAGTGGATAAAATTAGATAAAAATTTCTCCTCTTTCCTACATATTTTTAATATGATCTGACAATTTAATAACTTAAAAATTTTACTTGATGATCATCATTTCTATATTTTAATTTTTTGTTCACATTCTTTTATATAATTATCTTATCTATTTTAACTTTAGATTTAGGGTGCGTTTGTTCGGGGCAAAAAAATGTCAACTAAAACTTTTCACTCTTCATAACTACTCTATTTTTTAATTATTTTTTCATATTTTTCTATACAAACTACCATACTTTTCAATCATTTCTACACAACTACCCATACAACTAACCTATCTATTTTAACTTTATTCTCTTTACTCCTCATCATTACTCCTATTATATCACATCATTTTCTATCAATTTGACAACTTTTACTTCAAAAACTTTTCATCAAAAGTTTTACCACTAACCAAACACACCCTTAGATGAATGAAACTTGTGGACTCCACTCGTACCCTATTCAGTGTGTATAAGTTTCATTAGCAAAAGGGTTCCAATTTATCTCTTCCATGAAGTCTTTTGGAGCGTCTGTATCTTAATCTCATCTTATTCGTGTACTAATCTCATGAGTTAGGGCCCTAGAGAGCAATGCTATCTTTTTTAATTTACTAATGAGATTTACTAACATCGTACATAGACATTTCTCTTTGAGTTTTGAGCCAATTCCTGTCGATTGCTTATAGGAATTGATGCAGGAAAATTAGTATTCAATGGAAATAGATTACTACCGTATCTTGCTAGTCCTGTGAAAATTGCAAAGCACAAGGATAAAATGACAAGCCCTAAAATCTTATCTATCCAACTTGTGCATAGTTAGTAGGATTGGATATTTTGTATCCTGCAAGTTGATGCTTATTCCTATGTCATTCCCATCTCCAAAAACTGCAATAAGAAGATTAGGCAAACCATCCAATTCTCTGTTAATCCCACACGTCAGTCTACCAATTCATTCAACATTCACACAGCTTTTGGGTTGATTATTGATTTTTGAGTTTACGGAGCCCATCTAAGGTTATTTGTGGACTGGTTTGGTGCTTAATGAGTTCATTTGTATAATATATATTGTTCATTGAATTAAAAATATTTGTTTAACTAAATATATTGTTATGGTCCACTGACCCCTTTTAAGAACTAAGCTTTGGCGAGCAAAGCCAAGGTGCCCTAGAGTATCATTTTGCCCGTTGCCTCTCTAGTTCCTTACCAATCCCTTAAAAGGGCACATAAGCTACTACCCCTCTTGCTTTGCACAAGCTGTATGTGTATTTAATGCCTCACATCCACTGATCCACATAACCTAGAAAGCTTGGATAAATTGTGTGTTTGACAATGAGAAAAATTATGTCAAGTTAAAACTTTTCAATTTAAAATTTTTTACTCTTCATAATTATCATATTTTAAAATTATTTCTTCACATCTTTTTATACAACTACCCTATTTTGTAATCATTTTTATACAACTACTCGTATAACTAACCAATCTATTATAATCTTATTTTCTTTACATCTGATTATTACTCCTATCATATCACATCATTTTCTATTAATTTAACAACTTTTACGCCAAAAAGTTTTTATATAAAATTTTATCATTTCTTAAATACATTTGTAATTTGCTACCTTACCACATGGAAAAAAACTGCATTTATATAACATTGCTTAGGCTACAATTGCTTGGGCCCCCATATCTAATGAGCAAGTGTGGTTCTTTGACAAAGCCTCCAATAATACCATTTGTCTTTAGATAAAGCCATTTAAATCATTACATGGAATACCTGATTTCATAATGACATCTCTTACTCATAGTATCCCTTCCATTTAAATTGAAAGCTACATAGAGAGTATGACTAAAAATAGGTTTAAAAAGAACCTACTTTAGGGCAGTTGGTTCACATGGGGGTGTATATGCTCACCTGCCGGGATTCAATTGCTGTTGTCAGTAGACTTGCCATTGAATAACTGGGCTCTAGCAAAAATAAAAAAAGGTTAAAAAATCTACCTTCGTAGTTTTTTTTGGTACCTTTATTTTCTTCTTTATAAGATGGTACTTCCCTGTGGGCCCAGAGAACATTCCTCTTCTAGGGGACATTTTGTAACTCTTGCCTTTATAGTGAGATCTCTCCTTTTCATATAGTTTTTTTTTTAAGACCTTGACTTCTTTAAAACTTCCTTTTCTCACACAAATTTTTAAGTTCATGTCTCTTGTTGCGATCCCTTTGCCTTATTGCATTCGGCATGGTTTGACACGTGACTAGTTGAGTGTAAGGAAGGTTAAGGTTTGGGTAAAGGTATCAATCTCATCGGGTTGACATGTCCCACATGCAAAGCTAATATCGTTATTTTTTTAAGATGATACATCGGATAAGAAAATCCAACAGTGAATTGGAGCACATAGTGAAGCTAAGAGAGCCTAACTTCTAAACTGGTCTTTTTTTTTTTTTTGATGGAGAAAACTGGTCTTTGATTATGCAAGAGTTTAAGATATTCCGTTGGAATTTGGCTGAATGTGTATTTGTTGTAAATAGCGGGGCATATTAATTGGGAGGAGGTCGTCAATTGATGGCAGCCGCCACGTGAAAGATATTCAGAATCCATACGTTGCACATTTTATAATGGCCTCCTCTCCTAAATAATTCAGATGATGGAATGGGCTGGCTCCGTCGTCTTGGATCTATCACTAAAATAGGAAAAACGACTCTTTCATCCATGTCTCGAAAATGCACTTAATCGGTGCCTCGCCACTTGCCAACTTACTACGGACAATACACTGGGAGTATATTTATATCTAATACGGAATTGATCCTGTGCATCTGGGTATACTTAGCTTTGGTGCATTTGGTTGTAAATATATATTATATATATATATTTTTTAAAATTATTTTTACAAAATTATTAATTTATATGTATTTATTAATCTAATATTTCTTCTGTGTAAATAACCGTAATAAATCAATGCAACAACCTATTTCATCAAATTTATTATTACCATTTTATCTAAAATAATTAAAGCGTTTAATATAAAAATTCTAGATTGATGTTTTGAAAAAAATCCGGAATTTAATTACTACCTATTCCTTATAAATAACGTTACTTTTGGGGACATAAAAATTTCAAATCAAAATTTTTTTTGGACAAGGTTGGGAGTGCAACCTAATCGCTAGATTGGGCTAAAGTCAACTTCTCATCAGAGTCTATTTTCTAACATCTTATTATAATTTTAACAGTTTCTTGAGATCAACCTAATCCAACAGTATTTCTGAAATTCGAGTTGAATAACAGGTTGAAACCAATTGATAATTTGAGTTAGAATATGTTCGAAAAATTTCATGACAACCTAAATTCGAATAAAATAAATTTGAGAACTCCTTTTCATTAACTAACGAAATAAATAGATAATTTAAGATAACGTTTTTGATAAATATAAGTGATAGAATATTTATTAAGAATAAAGTATGTTAAAAAATTATGTTGAAGGGTCTCCGCCTTTCCGGTTGGGATTGCACCTTCTTTCTGGGCAGCCTTGTGGCCTTTTAGGGTTTTAGCAGCCGCCCTAGGTGATAGTCTGCGATTTGGCACGTCTGCGATGCTACCATCCATGCCGTGAACTTTTTTGGAATAACCCAAAAGATATTTCGGAGCATCAAAACCACCGGTCAGTCTCGGGGGAGGGGGAAAAAGGGGACAAGAGACCACCGGTTCACGTTACGCGGTCATGGCTATGAGACAAGCAGCGCATTGCCGTATCGTTCCTTCCGTCTTCCATGCGCGAGCCTCCGCCTCCATTTATATCACCATACCGAAGCCCGTTAGATCCGCTGACCGACTCTCGGCATCATCAACATTCGGACAAGCCGCGGCCAGATGGAGGGACGGACCGCAAATCTTCCGTACTTGGTGAATTTTTCACGGTCAGCTATCCACAAACCGAAAAGCGCAAGGGCAGCCTTGTAACAACGCCTCAAATATCTCTGATATTCACGGAGACCCCGCACGCCTTTACTTGGCATTTTCCGATATTTCTCACGTGAAGGGCCCGAAGTTTCCCCATTGATCTTCCACGTGGACTTGTAGCCTCCAGACACGTATCGTGATTTAAGGTATAAAATCTTGTCGTGTTTCTTTCTTCCGTTTTCATTTGCAGCTGCTCTCGCTTCGAACCGTGTGAGGCCGAGAAGAGGAAAAACCTTTTTTGTCTTTTTTTTTTTAAAGGAGAACTTGTGTATTTTTGGTATGCTTTGTTTTTTGGGGATCCATTGAAGAATCGGATCGAGGTAATTTAGCAGCTTTAGTTGCTTTATCGATTTAACGGAGATTTTTTGAGAGCTTCGAAGAACTTTCATTTGCGTCTTTGAATTTGAACTTTTAGAATATTGATGATTTTTTTCTTCTGGGATGGAAATTTCTGAAGAGCTGCATGGATCCGACTTTTGCTTGGATATTAATAAGCTATTATTAAATGGCATCGGATCCGCAGAAATCTTTAGTCTTGAAAGTGGATTCTTTCTCGGGGTGATGTTAGAACTTCCGCTTCCTGAGTTGCATTTTGAAATCTAATATAGAAAAAAGATGAAGGAGCTGTAGAATTCATAGAAATCATAATGAAAGTGCTCTGATGGCGATTATTCGTTGATTTTTTTTGAATAGTTACTTGTGCTGTACTTCAATGCTATACTGGAAATTAGGAACTTGTTTTACTGAAGTACTTCTAAACGAAGATCTTTGAGTTACTGGTCCAGTCATTTTTATGCAAACGAGTAAAGATTATATCCAGATCCTTACCTTTGGACATGGTTATTTACGCTAGAAAAAGGGAGACTTTATCTTGTCCTGCGCTGAACTAACTATTTATTATTTAATGATATGTTTTCGTTGGAGTTTTAATTGCGAGGAATAAACTCTGCATTTTTATCCCCCATAGCGGAAGTTGGCATTTTTCATATATAGGAAATCTTTTTTTGATGAAATATATAGGAATTGACTTGTTGGTTATTCATCATCTTTTTCAGCCGTGAAGAGGTGGCTTTCTGACCGAACGACATGAGCAATAGCCTAGCACGCGTTTTGATCAATGGGATCGTAACCCAGCCAGCTTTGTTCGAGCACCAAATTAAATCCCATCCACGAATTCCTTGTGATTCTACATTAAGAGTCTCAGGATCTTCCATTTCAAGTCAATCGGTACAGTCAGTGTGGCACCCGCTCACTTCTACAAGAATCCAGAAGAAAATTCTGAACAAGACGAAGGGTAAAGCATCTCGGGGAAGGCAGCCATTAGTTTCTTTCATTCCCCGTGCTGTATTGGCTGCAGATCCTACTTCACCGGTGGGTCAGTTTTGATGCTATTCTGCTGGCTACTGTTCTGATATAATATTGACTTGTATTAAGCTATTTGGCTATTTCCCATCGTATTGGTATCTCATGACAAGCTATATTTGGATTTGGCTGGTGTCGAATTATTTACTTCTTTTCACACTTTGGATGTGTTGCCTGTTCAGATCCTCCTCTGTTTTTCATTTTCCTTTGTATAAAATTCATTCACAAGGTTAGGAGAGGGTTGGTTCTAGTTTAAGAAACTACTCCTAACCCTTGTCATCATAAGAAACTGTTTTCTGCCTAAATACATAGATCTGACTGTGCTCCAATTGATTTTTGGTCGCGTTCTTGGTAAGTGTATGTAATTTCATATCTTTCATAATGACCTCTAATTATTTCTTTTGGCCTCCTTCACTATTTTCTTGTATCTTTCTATTGTGATAAAATTATTCTTGTCGACTGTTCAATTTCCAGTCTCTTTTTCACATTTTCAAGCCTGATCCTAATCCTATTTTTAAAGAATTATGACATTATGACTAAACCTAGTTCTATTTTTTAAACCTTAACCCAAGCCTAGTAGTGCCTTAAAAAATTTTTAGTTGACTTCAGGTTCAATTCGGATTGATCATTTGTATTTCTACAGTTTTTTCTTGAATTAGTTTAATTAAACAATTTATATAAGTTCTGAATTAGATTTCGCTTGCTAAAAATCTAAAAACCATCAAAACTCTGATTATAATACCTGCATGAATGGTTTGAAATTGAACTAATGTTAACTTCTTCACGGGTTCAGTGTTATCTACCTATTGCGCGTGAGCATAAACATGCAATCTCATAGAGATAATAAGAAATATTGACTTAGAATGTTGGATAAGAATAATAAAGTTCTGCCGGAATATCTTATACTAAAATTCTGGTTAAGACTTTCATAAAAAAAAAAAAATTATAGTTAAGACTTCGAACAAAATTCAAACATTGAAATAGGATATAAAATTTAGAATGTAGACATGCACCTGTATTCTGCACATGTACTATTTTAACTGGTGTTACAAAAGAATGGATTAAAACTTGGTTCAGATCGTCCAAAGCCTCACCCAATTCAACCTTATTTTAAATGGGCTAGTTTCAGTCCTAACTCTTTGAACTGAAAATTTAAAGAGCCCTAACCCAACTCTAACAAAAATTTGGTTCGGTAGTGTGTACAAGTTGCATATTCATTCTAAATCTATTGTTGATGTTGATGTTTTTAGACAATGTTGAAAGTTTCCTCACTTAGGAAAGCAATGGAGCACCTAGCTGCCAGCTAACTTTGTCCATTTACCTCAAGTTTCACTTGTGTTTTTTTTTTTTTTTTTTTTAAATAGTTCTATACGTCTGGAAAAGTAGTGGGATTGTTGCTGGCAAGCCAGTTTTTACATGGGAAATGTAGATAAACTCTTACTCTTCAGTTTTTGAACTTTCTGGAGAAAGTGCTGGACTTGTCTTGGAAAGTATAGGTAGCCAGTGGGTAATTTATTTTCATATGGATTGCAATTGATCATTAATCCATTATGTCTTGAAGCTGCAGGATAAATATATGTTGCATCTTTTTCTTTAATGTTAACTTCATTGCCTCTTGCACGATGGGGAGTTGTAGAGTCTTATAACATGTGGCAAAATCAATCATGACATTTGTTCTTTATTTTTAAAAATTCCATTGTCCTTTTCTTTCTTTTCTTTTTCTTTTCCTTTGGTGTTGTGGTTGAAGGAGGAGGAAAGAGCCAATCTTTCTGGAACTTGCTAAAAGTCAGTGGAAGAGAAGACTGATTAAGCAAGATACTTGCGCTTTAGTTAATTCCTGATTGTTTCTCATCTTGAACAGATTACAGAAAAATTCTCTCTTGATGGACATTCTGAATTACAGGTAAAAATCCTAACATGGCTTGTTTTTGCCAAAAAAATAAAAAAATAAAAAAATTCTGTATTCCTAGTTGCATCAAATCTCATCTTGGTCATTGGGCAGATTGGAGTTAGCAATGCACGTGTTGATATACTAGTCACAAATAGCAGTGACTCTCTAATTCTTCATTGGGGTGTGATTTGTGATAGAAGCAGGTGAGTGGTCTATTATTGCAGTTTCTTTTCCATTATTGTTAACATTTATAGACCACGCATCTTTCTTTCTTTCTTTTTTTCAGCAGCTGGAAACTTCCTTCCAATCGTCCGGATGGAACACAGGCATACAAGAACAAAGCTCTTAGAACGCCTTTCAGAAAAGTGAGTTATAGTCTCTCTCATGTCATGTGGGCTATGTTCTCTCTCTGTATTTTAGCATGAATAAATGCACTTGCATCTCTTTTGTAATATCTGTCCTTTTTATTCTTTTTTTCCCCCTGTAGTCTGGTCAAAATTCCTTGCTGACAATAGAGATTGATGATCCCAATGCACAAGCTGTAGAATTCTTAGTACTTGATCAGGCAAAAAATAAATGGTAAGTTTTCTTCTTCTTTTCTGTCATTCCAGTTGGAGTAAATTAAGTGTTTCACTAGTTGATTCTCAGTCAACTTGCTATGGCCCATTTCCATTGTCATTGAATAGGTACAAGAATAATGGCCAAAACTTCTGTGCGCAGTTAACAAAGAACAAAATGCGTCAAAATGTTTCAGTTCTTCCGAATGTTTCTGTTCCTGAAGATATTGTACAAATTCAGGCATATCTTAGGTGGGAAAGAAACGGAAAACAGCAGTACACACCAGAGCAGGAGAAGGCAAGTTTTGTTTTGTTTTTACTTCTATTAACTTTATTTTTTTCACCAGAGGAGCAGATGCTTTGGTTGCTGTTCTGGACAGTCTATTTTAGTTATATTGTTTTTAGGTGTTTCCATATATGTGTTGTTATGGCCTCAAGCAAGTGGAAGGCTGACTGGAGGTTTATCATGCACACTGTCCTTAATGCAGTAATGATGATGGTTAGGAATTCAGTTGGATGTTGGAAACACATTTATCAATGCAAACATGTGCAGTAGACAGTGAGCTCACGAATGATCTTTATATGCCCTAATTAAGCTTCAGATATCCCCTAGAATGGAATTTCAAAAGTTTTTATTCATAAATATGGTCTTCCTTTTTTCTTGATTGAGTGATCTTGTTGTTGTTGTTGATTTTCTGTTGATGATCTGCATTAGAAACTCTTTTATGCAATTATTTACATTTTCTTTTTCTTGGTTTTATTCATGTTCATAACAGGAAGAATATGAAGCAGCTCGAGCTGAGTTGTTGCAGGAAGTTGCCTGTGGTACAACTATTGAGGAACTCAGGGCAAGACTAACTGGGGAAAATGATAATTCTAAGACGTCTGTTGCTTCTGAAAGCAAGATTCCTGATGATCTCATACAAATACAGTCATATATACGTTGGGAAAAAGCAGGAAAACCTAACTATTCCCCAGAAGAACAACTTGTAATCTTTGACTCCTCTACTTTCTTTTTTAAACACCTGAAAAAAAAAATGTGCCTATGACTCTGCTATTTTGTTTGCAATTTGTAAACTAGCTTTTTACCTTGTTTCCTGACTCTTTTGCTATTATTCTTAACTAGCTTTTACCTTGTTTCCTGACTCTTTTGCCATTATTCCTTGAACAGATGGAGTTTGAAGAAGCCAGAAAAGAGCTGCAACATGAATTAGATCAGGGTACTTCCCTTGAAGAGATTAGAAAGAAAATTGTTGATGGAAACATTCAGACTAAAGTTTCTAAGCAATTAGAGACCAAAAAATATTTCAGAGTAGAAAGAATTCAGCGAAAAAATAGAGACGTGATGCAATTTCTTAATAAATATACCACTGAAGCAATCAAAGCAGAAGCTTCTCCTACGCCAAAACCTCCAACTGTGCTAGAACTTTGGTCTCAGGCTAAACAAGAGCAAGGCGGTGGTGACCTCCTGAATAAGAAGACCTTTAAGATGGGTGACAAGGAACTTATGGTCAGATGATTATATTATTGGGGCACATTTTTTCTTGAGAAAGATTTCTGACATGCATCCATTCTTAATATCTCAACATTGCCTTTCCTTTTTTTGAAGGTGCTTGTGACCCATCACTTTGGCAGGACAAAGATTAATGTTGCTACAGATTTGAAAGCTCCTCTTACACTTCACTGGGGGCTATCAGTGAAAGGAGAAAGGTGGAAGGTAGGTTCATAAGGCTTAGGTCCCACCCAGGAGATCTTAAGCTAAATTTGACTCACATATCAAGTTTTGTTGTTGTTTGGCGTTCTCTTCTTGTTCATTGTGGAGTCATCTATGAATTACATTTTACAGGCACCACCTTCTGATATGGTTCCCTCTGGTTCCACTTTGCTGGAGAAGGCTTGTGAAACACAGTTTATTGAAGATTCCTTAAAGGATACTTCTTTTCAGGTTCTACAAAAGAGCATTTTAATTTCATTTTTCATTTTTTATTTTTTGATTGGAGTCGACACTTTTTCCCCCATTGAGCAGGCTAGTTATACTCTCTGTAGCTACTGTGCTTGAGGAGTTCTTGAGCTGGCTAGGTTATGTTGTTCTCTGTAGGTTAGTGGGTAGTATGTTTTGAGGTTTCTTCATATCCTTGATTTATCTTCAGGTGAATTCTGTGGAGATAGAGGTCGATGGTTGTGAATTTGAGGGGATCCCCTTCATTCTTCTTTCAAGTGGTAACTGGATAAAGAATAACGGCTCTGACTTCTACATTGCGTTAAGCAGTCAGACAGAGAAGGCGAGAAAGGTTTCTTGCTGTCTAATCTTGCCACCAAAAAAAAAAAAAAAAATCTATATACTGTGGACATTTGTGGCATCATCATTTACTGCATTAGCATTAGGCAACGTCCAGATTTTAATGCCTGTTTCCTCTGGTTAAGGATGCTGGTGATGGAAGAGGTACTGCAAAGGCCTTGCTGGAAAAAATTGCTGAAATGGAGAGCGAAGCTCAGAAATCTTTCATGCACAGGTTAGTTTTTGTGGTTACACCAAGCCATAAGCTATATATGGTGTCCTTGTGAGCATCCCTGGGTCATTAAATGTTGTATCAGGTTGGCAACTGGCATCTACCTTTGCAACAATTATCATCATCATGAATCCTGGTAATACTCAAACAGGCATGACGAGAAACATTTTGTAGTTGCTGCTTATTAGTTGCAATAAGGATTGGATGATGATTTGGTGATGAATTTGACAATTAAGAAATTGTTAATACCAATTTGAAAGAATTCATTCCACTTTTCTAGGTGTGTTTGGTTGAATGGTTTTCTATTTGTTGAGGCAAGATCCATGTTCGATGTGTTGGTAAAAATGTCATGCTGATAGCATGAAAATGCAAGTTTGACAGGAGACACTTTTAGCTGTAACCAATGTTGGAGTCTCTTCAGCCTACACCTCCCGCAACCCCATAGAGAGGGGGACCTGCACCAGATTATGGCCTTCTGGCATTCTTGTAGATGTCTACCTGAACTTCATTATGCATTCATTTGTTTCAATAGAGAAAGGTGGCCACTTGAAAGTCTTGGTTTTTTGTCTTTTAGTCCTCCCTCAACCCCACCTTCTTGCTGCTTCTCTCAAAAATATGCTGATTATAGTCATATAAGAACTGGAGGAAGTAGATTTCGGAGATTGTATTAAGGAAACCGACATGAATCTTCTCAAATGCGTGAGATAGCATTTATTATGTTTTGGGAAAATCCAACCTCTCGGCACCATTTTCTTTAATTCACACGACTATTTCTTTGCTACGTTCTTGGGTTTCAGTGGATGATTACATGATAGAAAAGACCTTAAACTGACACATCCAAAACTCCAGATGCCATACAACAAAGCTGCTTAGTCATCCTAACCATTTTGTTGTCTTGTACCCACCTGTTTGGTTTATTATGGGATACATCTCCTTACTAACATTGTTTTGTTCTTTAGTTTTTTGGAGGTCGTATATAAATTGCATGTTGTCAAGAGCTGAAGAATTTCTGAAAATGTCATTTTTATTATGTAAAGTCTCGAAATAGTTTATGAAGTCGCTATACTTCATATTTATTTTGAATTGGGTCTTTCAGTTTGTGTTATGACATGCGAGGTTCTCTTTCTACCACAATCTTGGTGTTCTCTCTTTCACTATGAATCTTGGTCTGCTAGAGTCCGAGGGTTGTTTATTTTTCTGGCACTACAAGTTTACTAGTGACTCTTGGCTTAGTCAGGAATGTTTGATTGTGTTACAGATTTAACATTGCAGCGGATTTGATGAAGTGGGCCAAGGATTCAGGGGAATTAGGTCTTGCTGGGATCTTAGTGTGGATGAGATTTATGGCTACACGGCAACTAATTTGGAATAAGAACTACAATGTGAAGCCACGGTATGAATTGATTCCTCCTATTGCTTTCATATTTATTACTTTTTTTATAAAAAAATAAATAAAGAAAACTTAACTGCAAGGTAATATTAAGAGATTTAGACTAGAAGCAAATATTTTCTGGCAGTGGAAGGTTGTCCAAATGTAAACATTAATCTGTCAAGGAAAAAAAAATTCATCATGGGACAATCTGAAACTTTCAGAATCTTAATCTTTTAAAGAAAAAAAAAATGAAGAAATTGATCATTTTTTCTATGTAATGTTTAATTCGATTCTTTAGTCACTTTTAGTTCACGAACATAGAAGATCTAGTGTAATGATTCCAACGTTCTTATACAGAGGGAAAATAATTACTCCCATTTTTTCTGTAAATTATTATTCCCTTAGTAACTGGTGAAAATAATTATTATTCCCTTTCTTGTGTATGTTTAAGGATGACATACTAATATTGCAATGGGAGAAAGATGGTAATGACATTCATACACGCTGCTCAAGAAATAAATTCCTTGCCGGCTAATATTCTGGCTGTCTACAGTGTTCTGCTTTGTCTTTTTTTTTTCCCCCCTCCTCTTGAAGTGGGCATATCTTGTTGTCTTTCTTTCTGCATCTTTTATTTCTTTTTCTGTGTACATCATCTTGAAGATGCTTTGTGTAATTGCAGTGAAATCAGTTCAGCCCAGGACAGGCTAACAGATTTGCTTCAGAATGTTTATAAAAGTCACCCTCAATACCGTGAGATTTTGCGGATGATCATGTCTACTGTTGGTCGTGGAGGGGAAGGTGATGTGGGTCAGCGAATCCGAGATGAAATCTTGGTGATTCAGGTATGTGCTTTGGAGGTGGGAATTGGGGTGTGTCATACTTTGGGTTTGGGTTTGTCCAACTCTAACACTACCATTTAAAAATTTTGTGTAATCTTATTTTTTATATTGGGTTGGGACAATGTCAATCTCACCCTCAACTTACTTAGGTCTCAAAATAAACTTCAGGTTGATAGTGGGGTGATGGGTAAGGCAAAAAAATGTGGGTCAAGTATGATAGTTTGAGAATTTATACACCTTTTGAATGTAAAGTCTCATCTGTGTTAAATTTAAAAGCGAGTGTTTCTACAGTTTACTAATTGATGGAAATAAAATACCACTAACTATAATAAAAAATTATTAGACATAAATAATTTTAACAAATTTATTGAAATAAGTTAACAAAACATACCTCACTGAAAATTTTATTTGGAACTTGAATTAATAATTTAGGTTAATACTGAATCTATCTTAAGCCAGTTGGTTCACGTTTAAAGAAACTTACCCGTGGTCCCAGGTTCGATTCATGTTGTGGGAGTGTTGTCTCCCTTGGTAATGATGTAATACAAAAAAATCTTAGTTAAAATTCAGGTTAATTTTGATTTTTTTGTTTTTCATTATGTTCTTTATCTAGAGACTTATTTATATCATATTTATGTGCTACTTATTCTATTAAAATTAAATTAGAATATAGTTCATCATAAATAAATTGAAAATTTTGAAAGAAAATAAGAATAATGTAACAAAGATGCTTGTAATTTTCAACAAATGAATATATGCAAAGCAGGTCAAGGCTCTTTGGGTTTGGATATAGTTGACCCACCCCAACTCTTTTTTTGAATTCATGTAAAGAATTTCAACTCATCCTATACCGGCCATAAATGTTTTTGGTTTAACCTTGTTAGAAGGGTTAGGTTAGGTGTGGGTCACAGACAAACCCAACCCAACCCAATTTCCACCTCTATGTGCTACGGTTATCTTATGGTTTATAGTAGGAGGCTGAAAAAACAAATTTCCATGATCTGTTTTTCTTCCTTCTTTTCTGGCAGAGAAAAAATGATTGTAAGGGTGGAATGATGGAAGAATGGCATCAAAAGCTGCATAACAACACCAGTCCTGATGATGTTGTTATCTGTCAGGTATTTAATACTCTGAAACTGAAAAATTCATGCTAAATATTCATTTTTTGAAGATGACAAATTATTCTGTGCAGGCTCTTATTGACTATATCAAAAGCGACTTTGATATTGGTGTTTACTGGGAAACATTGAATTCTAATGGCATTACAAAGGAACGCCTTTTAAGTTATGACCGTGCCATTCATTCTGAACCACACTTCAGGAGTGACCAGAAGGAGGGTCTTTTGCGTGACCTCGGACATTACATGAGAACTCTAAAGGTTGGTCAGGAAACTTCTCCGGCCATATCTGGCTCCACATGTCACATTTTACTGTTGAGCGAATTCAAACATTGACTGCAGATTAACCATCTCATAGTATTCAAATTTTCTTATGTTGCCGTGGGCAAGTATGGGAGGGCTATAGAATCTATTTTATAACTTAGATTATCCATTGGACATTGATTTTCAGCTTTATGAAATTTACTTGAAACTCTAATTCTCACTTCGAGTTGTTCATGTGCTGGTTACCACTGTCATGCAGGCAGTTCACTCAGGAGCAGATCTTGAATCTGCTATAGCAAATTGCATGGGATACAAAGCTGAGGTACCATTTTTGCCTGCATGGGAGCTGCTCCTATGAAAAGTATTTTATTTTTGACAGAACTTTATTTCCTCTTAGGGCCAAGGCTTCATGGTTGGTGTTCAAATAGATCCAATTCCTGGGTTGCCATCAGGCTTTCCGGTAGTTTCCTCTAATTAAATCTTCATCTTCAGCGATTTACAACAATCTGGAAGTTATGTGCATTCTCTTACAAGTTTTTTGAACAGGAATTATTACGATTTGTGCTAGATCATATTGAAGACAAGGCAGTGGTGCCTCTGCTTGAGGTTTGTGTAAACATATTATAGTCTTTTTTTTTTTTTTTTTTTTTTTTAAATCTATGATACGCTAAATACAATTTCCTTTAAGCTTTCATACTTGACTTCTGAAACATGACACTGCAGGGCTTGCTGGAAGCTCGTGCAGAGCTCCAACCTGTGCTTCAAAATTCTCATGATCGTTTGAAAGACCTATTGTTTTTGGATCTTGCTCTTGACTCTGCAGTGAGAACTGCTGTTGAGAGGGGATATGAGGAGCTGAATGATGCTGAACCGGAGGTGAATGATTGTTTGACAGTTTGTTTTCCAATGGATTGCATTTACTGTGGTTTCTTTATTCTTTGTTTTCTTCAGTGTGTCACTGTTTTTCATCTCATAAGTTTATGTTTTGATCTTAGAATATTCCAATTCTGACTTCCCCCTATTTTTGGTATTCTTTTTCTTTCAGAAAATTATGTATTCCATCTATCTTGTTCTTGAAAATCTTGCACTCTCATCAGATAATAACGAAGACCTCATCTATTGCTTAAAGGTACAGATCAATGAAGTACATGCATCCTATCCTTATTCCCTGATATGCGTAGTTGCCACTGTTGTGTTTAGAAACTAAGCTACTCTTTTGGTTTTGAAGGGATGGAACAATTCTATGGACATGCTCAGAAAAGGAGATAATCAATGGGCATTATATGCAAAGTCAGTTCTTGATCGAACTCGCCTTGCTCTTGCAAACAAGGCAGAATACTATCATCAACTTCTGCAACCCTCTGCAGAATATCTTGGATCACTGCTTGGAGTTGACCAGTGGAATGTAAGTATTTTATATTGAGATTACTACCATTTGCTTATGCTTTCTATAGCTTATGATTACTCTCGATTTTCTATGTATGACTTTATGCAGATTAACATATTTACTGAAGAAATCATCCGTGCTGGATCAGCTGCTTCACTGTCTTCTCTTCTCAACAGACTTGACCCTGTTCTTAGGAAGACAGCTCATCTAGGCAGGTGAGTTAAATAGTGCTAGTTCTGTAATTGCTTTTCCTTCGAAATCATTGAAAATTTGAAGAAAGCTAGCATTTCGCAGTATTGTTTTCTGTCTGTGGTAAGTGCTATGATAACATTTTACTTGTTTTTATCCAATTCATTTACTAGAAAGCATATTTTTGTATTATACTGTTACCAGTCTGTTTTCTGAGATGCGGTTGGTTGACTTGAACAGTTGGCAGGTTATAAGCCCAGTTGATGTTGTTGGCTATATTGTTGTAGTTGATGAATTGCTTGCCGTTCAGAATAAATCTTATGAAAGCCCAACAGTTTTAGTGGCAAAACATGTCAAGGGAGAGGAGGAAATTCCAGATGGCACAGTTGCTGTGCTGACACCTGACATGCCGGATGTGCTATCTCATGTTTCTGTTCGAGCAAGAAACAGCAAGGTTACTATATATATACTTCAGAAACTTCTTTACTGCTTGGACATCTTTATGCTTGGTGGCCATCACTAATGAGACTCGATAATTGCATCAACTTCCATGGTCAGGTTTGCTTTGCCACGTGCTTTGACAACAACATACTCTCCGACTTCCAAGCGAAAGAAGGGAAGCTGGTACGCCTGAAAGCAACATCTGCTGACATCAGTTATAGGTATATTTTTGCAAAAAATTGTCACATGATATATGTGAAAAAAAAAAAACTCATGATGCATAGTAGAAATACACATCCATCACAAATGGTCTTATAGAATGGGTTGGCAAATTGTCAATTACTTATCTGATGTGTAGGTTTTTTTGTTTATGACATGTTTGTCAGTGCACAAATTCCAAATTAATGTTTGCTATTTTTTGTCTAAACAATAGCGAAGCTGAAGAGAGTGAACTGTCTGGTGCAAGCTCAACAAGTTTGAGAGAAGATGGATTTTCACCATCTCTAACCCTGGTCCGAAAGCAGTTTGCTGGCAGATATGCCATACCAGCCGATGAGTTCACCGGCGAAATGGTTAGTCTTGTCAAATATATGAAATGTTTATATGAAGAGGATCTCTTCCGAGTCATCTTATTCTGTGAGCATATGGAGAATAGAGGATGGTTATTGACTTATTTATTTATTATTATTATTAGTATTTTGGTTATGTTGGTCTAACTTGGCATATTCCTTAGGTTGGAGCAAAATCTCGTAACATATCTTATCTAAAAGGAAAAGTTCCTTCCTGGGTAGGAATTCCAACATCAGTTGCTTTGCCCTTTGGAGTTTTTGAGAAGGTTCTGTCTGATGATTTGAACCAGGTGTGTGTGATAATTTTCATCTTGTGTCACCTCATGGCCATGATTCCCTTATAGCATGCTGTAGAAAAATTTTAGAGACTGCTAATTCTCTCAAATATTCATTCAAAATAAATTTGTAGATTGCAAATTCTCCCAAATATTTATTGAAAGGGTGTCTTTGGCAATACTTAAAAAATGTCAAGTTAAAACTTTTCAAGCTAAAACTTTTCACTCTCCATAACTATCCTATTTTTTAATCATTTCTTCACGTTTTCCTATACAACTACCCTACTTTTCAACCATTTCTATACAACTACCCACACAACTAACTTATCTATTTTAACTTTATTCCCTTTACTCATCATCATTACCCCTATCATATCATAACATTGTACAACTTTTACTCTCCAAAACTTTTCATCAAAAGTTTTATCCATTACCAAACACACCCAAAATCTCTTTTAAATTTTTTGGAACACTTCTTGCCATTTCATTTTATAGGACAGGAATTTAGAAGTGGCCTGAGCATTGATAACATGGATGCATGATGCTCGAAATGTGCATGTTAGATCACGTGGCTCACATAGGAATTTAATTAAAATGATTCCACAGCTTGGTTAAAGAGTGTGTGCTAAGTATTTATGGTACTCATATTGGATTTCACCCAATCACGCTTGGTGGCAGTTCTTTTTTGGATCTTTATTAAGCAATGGATTTATTCATCACACTATGGTGCAGCAGACATTTATTTCTAATGAGACTAATTCATTATTATTGACTAGGATGGATTATGTGGATATATTTGGCTCGTCCAACTCATGCTTATCAAATATTCTATCTTTCTATTTTGGTTTGGCAGGAAGTAGCAGACACTGTTGATGGCTTGAAGAAAAGGTTGGGTGAGGGAGATTTTGATGTACTTGGTGATATACGTAAAACAGTTTTGCAGCTTGCAGCACCATCTCAATTGGTATGACTTATGTTGTAGAATAATTCTCTTAAGTTAACAACTTAAGTTTTGAGCTAGTAATTCCCCATACTGGAAGGTAGGTCAGCTGTGAATCTACGAGGTTCACACTTCTCTGTTGATTACAGGAGACATGTAAGACATGAAACACTCATTAGCCATGTTGAAGACACATGTAGATGTGTTGATCACATTTCAGTTGACAGGGATTATAAATAAGATATTGCATCTGATTGTGTTGGCGAAACTCATAATGTATTGGAGACTGAAATCTTAGGCCTCAATTGCCATCAGACTAAAAACTGGATGAACTTAGATATTTCCCAAGTCTCAAGTAACATTATGGTTTATGGGAACATTTAGTGGTTTTTATAAACATTGGTGCGCCCAATGTTTGTAGTACTTGAAAGTGGGAATTATCAATAAAAACTGAAAAAGCCAGTGTAACGTTTCTCTTGAGTGTCCATTATCAGAAAAAGGAAATGATGGTGGGATATTTTATTGCATAAAGAATCAAATCGACAGACTGAAAATGCTATGAAGCTGAATCTGACTTGAGTGTGGTACCATCACCAAGATACAAACAATTTGTTTGAAATCCTTATAAAATACTGGGGATATAGACCTAATTTGGCAATCTATTTGGGTGTATTTGGCAAGGTGTAAAGTAGACTAAATCCCACTCTTATCTCCTTTTTCTTTAACACTGTTTAAGGTCTGCTAGCCAACATGTAAACTGTTTAAATTCTTATATTTGTTTTTCCTTTACCCCAGTGAAAAAAAGGTAAACGCCCTTCCTAAATCCATTTTTCATCATTACACTGGCCTTTTCAGCCGTTATCCATGTCTTTTACGTTGCTACCCTTACAAATTCCCAAGAAAATACTCCTTATTTTCTATAATCATCATGCTCTCTGTCATTTTTCTATCAACAATATTTTATTTAATTCTATTTTAATATTGGTTATGTGATTTTATCTTTTCTCCATTGACATCTTTTATCTTCTTCCCCTTTTGCACTTTCCTTTGTGTAATTCAACCTTATTCATTACATTCGTTGTGAGAAATTAGTTTGTGAGAGTAAATAAAATGCAGGGCATTCCAGTATAGAGAAACAAACTTGTTTTCTAGGATAGATGCTACATTTTTTCCCCTTTCATATCTGGATTAATATCCAATTTCAATGCAGTTAAGAATGCCTTGTTTTCTTTTTTAATTATTAGGTAAAAGAGCTCAAGGAGATAATGAAAAGTTCAGGAATGCCTTGGCCTGGGGATGAAGGTGCAGAGAGATGGGAACAAGCATGGATGGCAATTAAGAAGGTAAGAATTTCAGGGGATTTTCTACTCACTTTTGGAAGCTATGAGCATGAATGGAAAGCTAGTAAACTTATAGTGAACACGTTAATGTCATATTTTTGGTTTCTGTTCTTACCTGCAGAAGGAAATTCCTCTTAATCACTATCAGTTCAGGAACACTTGGAATACATGCTTTGTGAGCTTAATTTTCAACCTCTAAATAGATGGAGTGAGGCTATAATGATGTTACCATTGCTGTTGCTTTGAACTGGAAGGTGACCAATGAAAACAATAGCTATAAATCCAAATTAACATATTCAATTCCATAATTATAATCAGAGCAATCTGCTGAGAGTCGGCAAAACAATTGTAAACATTCTAGAAACCGAGAGAATATATTCGCTTTTGCAAGCTGCCACTCTTTTTTTTCTTTTTTTGTTTTTTAAATTTCTGTATCTGGTGTACAGAGCATAAGACTCTACCCTAATCAATGCATGGTATTGTGTGTGAAAAGTCCAATCTTGTATAAATCTGAGAGTGATTCCATGCAATTGGTTGCTTTGATTATGATTGTTTTCAGCTTTTTGTTAAATCTAAACTAATACTTATATTCATCAATGTATATTTACTTATGATGTAAAAAATTATGAATATTAAAAAATCTGGGTGGTTTTTTAATCATTTCAAAGTAAGTCTGTTACATGGTCACTCTCGAAATGATTTTGAATTTTCAAAACCTACAAAAGTTTCAGTTAGAGAAAACTTTTGAATCATAAATAAATACATATTAACAATTATTATTATTGATTTATATTTGATTAATTTTTTAAAAATAAAACAGCAACTGGCTAGTTGCTTGGAATCATGACCATATAAATCTTCCACCCATTTAGTGGTTGTGAATAAGTGGCCATACCTTTTGGGTGCAGAACTCACTGAATGTTACCTTTTGCCATCAAAATTAGCACTCATATGGACTAAATTAATGACTGTCATTGTTTTGGCCGCATTTTGACCTTGGTTTTATTTGATACATAAAAGCTTAAGAGCACGAAGTCCTTTTGAGCAAAATTTAATAAATCTATTATGTAGGTCTGGGCTTCAAAATGGAATGAGAGAGCATATTTCAGCACCCGGAAAGTGAAATTGGATCATGATTATCTCTGCATGGCGGTTCTAGTTCAGGAAATTATAAATGCTGACTATGCATTTGTCATCCATACTACCAATCCATCTTCTGGAGACTCATCAGAGATATATGCTGAGGTATGTATCTCCGTAAAAACTTTAGGATTACATTATAAGTTACATAGTCAGTTTTCAACAGGGATTTCATCAACTTGACTATTGAATTTGAGATCTAGTCTTGAATTTTTCATCTGGTGATTTGTTGGTATAGATGTAAACTCTCATAGTTGTTAAAAAATGTCAGTTTGTTCAGTAGGTTGCCCAACTTAACCGAGTTGGCATGGCTTGAAGATGGAAGTCCAAACTTGCATTTCCTCTATGCAAGTCCTACCATGACCTAGCAAAGCGATCTTCCAAAATCAAGGATTGTTTATGGTGCTTTGATGCTTCTGAAACCTTAGAACAAGTGAAGCTGATGATCTATCACCATCCATGTTTGCTTGATCTGGATGCTCACATTTAGCCTATTTCATGCGTAGGTGGTCAAGGGACTGGGCGAAACCCTTGTCGGAGCTTATCCAGGCCGTGCCTTGAGTTTCGTTTGTAAGAAGAATGATCTTGATTCTCCCAAGGCAAGTATTTTGCCAGATGGTATATGTTGTGCTATAGTATTGGTTGATGTTACCAATTTAATGTGTTTTTCTGGCATTTGCTAGGCCAATCTAAAATATGGATTGGCAAATTTTCCAAATGCAGCACAGGTTGAAAAAAAAAAAAAAAAAATTAATCATGGGAGGCATATAACCTTCTGGACATTTTCAGGTTCTCGGATACCCAAGCAAACCTATTGGTCTGTTCATAAGACCATCAATCATCTTCCGTTCTGATTCCAATGGTGAAGATCTGGAAGGCTATGCTGGTGCTGGACTATATGACAGGTTAGTTCTTATCTCATGACTTATTGGTAAATCGGGTGATTTGCCGGCAACCAGAAAATATATTTTTATTTCTACAATTTTTTATACATATGGCCGCCGACTCCACCTAGGTGGGAAATGACTTATGATGATAATGATGATGAGATGGCCACACCTAGATATTTTTACCTGCTGAAAATTATCAATTTTTTTAAAAATTTATTTGGTATTCTATTCTGATTTTCAAAAATCAAAATAAAATACCAAATAAATTTAGAAATTGCCAAGTTTCAGAGTATCTTAACTTCCTCAAATGGGCCGCACCTATATATATATATATATATATATATATATATATATATATATTCTGGTTACGCATAAAACATCCCTAAAGACTGAAATATCTAATTAGGGTTGCGTTTGTATATGAGAAATTTAAAATAAATATTTTAATTTGCTGGTTGCGCATAAATCACATGATTTAAATCAAGTAATTTATAGGTGACCGTATAAACCAGTTGTGGTGATGGATACGGCATGTGGAATTGCCTTCTGCCATCAAAGCAGTGGTTGGCATTGTTAGTCAGTTTACCTCGTGTATGATTAGGTACCCAGTAGCAACTGGTCTAAATCAGCTCAAGATGACCTGTGAACACAGCTCTGTTGGGTGGAACCAAAATGCACTCGCAACTAAAACTATCCTCAATCAACTTGTCCGAATGCAAATTTAACAATGATAATGCTGCCATTTGAAATTTCATTTTACCAGAGGCATCTCCTCCTCGGCATTCAGATCATTTCCCAGATCCAAAATTGCAATCATGTGAATATTCAACTGGGGATTGGAAGAAACCTGAATTGAAATCTCCATAATTTGTTTAAGGTATCTTGACAGTTCATTTCGCTTGATCCAAAATGTCGGTGGAAATACTGGGATAGCATGATGTGCTGGGATCAGCTATGCTTTATAAACTGTTCAGTTAGCGAACAGCGTATTTGTTTTACAAGGATTTGCTCTTCCTCGTTGGTTTGATGACTTTTTGTGCTCCATGGGCTTGCAGCGTGCCAATGGACGAGGAAGAGAAGGTTGCGCTTGACTATTCATCGGATCCACTGGTCACAGACGGCAATTTCCGCAGTTCAATCCTCTCCAGCATCGCAAAAGCCGGGAGTGCAATTGAGGAGCTGTACGGATCTCCCCAAGATATTGAAGGTGTGGTGAAGGAAGGAAAACTTTTTGTTGTCCAGACAAGACCGCAGATGTAATCGGGCCTGCGTTTTTAGGGTTCCGTATTTGCAGTATAATTTCTGGAGAAGCAATTGGGGTGGGGAATTGAAACAAGCGACGAATTCGTGATTTCTAGAAATCTGGAAAAGTGAAATTGCAATAATGCATGCCAAAGTGCAGTGCGTTCTGTTGTAATTTTTAATAGCTCTAACAATAATAATAACAATTTAATTATGAATTCATTATTCGTCTCGTCCGTCACCTGATACCTCATACCTGCTGTCCTCATCATTTCAGTTGGCGCATACCATGATTCTGTAGATAATCAGGCTCAATATTAGGGATGCAACGCGGATTAGATCAGGCCAAAAAAATCTCTCTACCTTATCTGCTTACAGGGTCAGTTCTTGTCTATTACTCATAGGATCGGTTCCAATTTTAAATCAATTCCTACAATAATCAATGACAATATGTGAAAAAAATATTTTTTTATGTTGTTTTAACTAACATAAGCAATACTCATTTACATTTTAGATTTTACAATTTACAGCTAATTTAATATTGTCATTGTTTATATATATATTTGTTCACATTTTTTATAGCCACATTATCTACATTAATAGTTACATTAACATCATCATTCACCGTCACAAATATAAATCTTGTATAATTTATAAAAAAAAATAAGGAAATCAAACTAATAATAATTTATTAGTGAATGAGAAGATAGAAATTATTATATATTTATTTATATACATATTTATAATCATTTATATATCAAAAATTTATATGAATACTTATCCGGGTCGGTTCTAAATATTCAACGTGTGTACCCTACTCTTATCCTATTTATGAAATTGAATAATAATTGTTACCCTATTCATACCCATAAAATTTTTTTACCCTATCTTACCTAATTTAGAATTGGGTCGCCCAAATTGCACTCCTACTCAATATTAATAGTTGGCTGTGATGTAGGCTAGAAATATCTACCAAAGTTACACCCGCACTCAGTATTGGCAGTTGAATGCTGTGTAGGCTAATTTCTAATGAGGCGTAAAATACACGCGGCCACCATTCAATCACATCCGGTGAATCTGCACAGAGGAGAAATTCCGAGCATCTCAACTATCAAGATTCAAGATAGAATCATTTTCAATCTCATGGCCGGCCACAATCAGAAATATACTTGGGTCTACTGCACAGCCCAAAGCACTTTGTAATCCTGCGTCTTCTACTATGCCATAACTGCATCGTTTTCGGACGCGGGTTATAAACTCGATAGGCTCACGCCCATCGGAGAAGGGACGGATGACCGGATGAGACGTTTAACTGATCTTTTTCTAGAGTTTTTTGTGTTTTTTTATGTGAATGAAGATTATCATTCTAGCCCTGACTCAAACTAAAATTTTACTCTGACATATGGATGTTAGACCACTTGACTATGCATCAGGTGATGTATTCTATAGTTATGAAGGCAAGTTGAAGACCTGATCATTTCAGACCGGTTAAAAATGAGATCATTTCAGCTAGTTATTGAAATATAATTAAAATACTTTTATGTTTAAAAATTTAAAATAAATATATATACATTTTCAAAATTGATAAAAATTAATTTATATATTAAATATAACTAGATTAACTGTTTTGTAAAAAAAAATTGTAAATATATATATATATATGGATTCTGTTCCGATGCAGCGTCACTGCACCGGAACAGCAGTGCAGTGGGCCCAAAATGGGCCCCACATGATCATGAAATCATAATCTACTCCACCCATTGTATTTAGAATAATGTATTCTATTACCATACCAATTTTCATCCCAATCAGCTATGTATATGGGCCCCATCTGAAAACGAGGACATTTCAGTCTCGGACGGATATGAAATGATCATTTTGCGGCAGGTTATGGGTGCAAAAGAAGCTAAGGAGCTAGATTTGACTGGCCGTTTGCTTAGTATTGCAGTGCAGCGCCGACGACTGTTGAGACTCAAGATTTGAGAAAGAAAACAAGAAGCATAAAAAGTATAAGTATAAACCAAACTCTAATAGGTTGGATGGCAAAGCAAATGACTTGGAAACTGACATCGTAGCAATCACCTCTCCCATTTTATTGTTGCGCATAGAAAAGCAATGTCCAACGCATCACATTGAACGGAGATGGCATCCACTTGTTCCAGCGCAAGCACTACATTCGCCTGCATCTCCTGCTGCGTGGCTCAAGCAGTAAGTGATTCTGTCGTTCAGAACATCCTGCACGAACCACATTTGCATATTAAATGATACTGCATTGCGGAATGAGAGACTATTAGTGTAGCATTTAAAAAAAAAAAAAAAAAATCACTCAACCAAAATCCCAAGTGGGAGGCGATTGGGCAGATCATCGTCTGCCATAAAAAAAACTGTACATAATGCATCCAAAGAGCTAAATGTCTTGGTTTACTTGTGGTAGATGTTGTCAAATGATGCATTTGGAAGTACAAAAACATGGAGGAGTTCCGTCGAAAGAAGAAACTGGGTTGCAAATCAAACGGGCTGTTGGTTATCTTTCTTTCCACCTACGAACATGGTTTGGGTTCTGGGGCTTCAGATAATCAGATCTCACCATAGTGAAAGCATGCGTGAGCAACAAGGATCAAATTCTAGTATCTTTTTCAATGGAGAAGCGAAGGACAATGAAGTAGAACGAGCCTACTACCAACATGTCGATGTGGATGATCCAGGCTGCCTCTCTTATTCCTTATTTTGAACAATCTTGCAGTGACAGATATACAATGATGCGCATCAATGCATTGCCATTGCATATAAAGGAACAGAAAAACATACCACTAACAGCTCATGAAGGCCAAGTGGTGCCGTAACAATGTATGAGACACCAGGATGCTCCCTTGCAGCATCAGCGGCTAAAGATGGAATATCCTAGAACAGAAGAAATTGTAGCGAATTTCATTTTCGACATCAGCTTATGGGGAAGAAATTCTAAATTCATATTCATGATTTTTTTTTTTTGCCAGCTCATCTCGAACGCCACACACCTGGTGCCAATGTCTTCCAGGGAACAGAAAAAAGGGACTAACAATAACCCGAGCTGCACCTTGCTGCACGCATGAAGCGAACGCATCCTTGATCGATGGTTCTGCCAACTCCTAAAACATTGAAGAAACGAAATTCCACTTAGAAAAAGCATGCACAGCAAGGAAGTGTTGAAAACAATTATCAAATTTGACGCAAGCCAAAACTCTTGACAATTTTAGAAGGTAAAAGAAACAAGCATGGCTGTAAAATTCAGAACATTGATTATTCAAAATTTTCACATTTTAATCTGCCTCTTAGGCTAGCAGGAGGCACATGTTACGCTAGAAAAGGCACCTCAAAAACCTTAAAAGCAAAGGAATGCTCGAACTAGCAATAAGCAACTCATATCTCACAACTGGATTCGTAGCCAGACTAAAAATCTTAAATTTGAAAACCAAATAGATCAGCTTGAGGCATAGAAGGGCAGAAGTGGGGAAAAGAGAGGGTAAGAAGTTTCAGGCTTCATTGAATCACATTTGTAATCCCGGACTAGCACAAAAACATAACCTTTCATCAAAAGACCTTGAAAATTCAAAACAACCCCAATCCGAAAGGGATGTAATCACAGTTTTGCTGAAGATGGCCTACCTAAAAGAGATGGAAAGGAGGAAAGAATCTCACCATATGAGCAGGCTCCACAATTGCGTACCCAGTTTTAACTCTAAACAAAGCTACAAATTCACCTGCAATTCTAGAAATCTGTGATTTTCAGCTATAGCCAACAATGCATGATAAACTCACCTGAATAAACATTGAAAGAAAAGAAAATAAAAGGCTATACTTACTGAGCATGAGGTTGGATTCCCTCCGCCGGGACCCATGATCAACAATGATCACGCCATCATTCTCCATCACGATATCCTTTTCTCCCTCAATCAGCCATCCCCCACTTCTGACATTCAATCGCGATTTTGTACAAAAAAGCCCAATCTTCACATGATTTCTCCTCAAGTTAAAAGAATTGGAAGGCACCCAACTCGTGTTTACCATCTCCCAAGTAATCGAAGGTCTCGAGATGCCAAAAACCAAAACAAAGAAACAACCAGTTAGAATCGAAGGCTTCGAATAAAGAATTATAGAAAGGAAATTGCTTCCTGTACCTCCTAAGGGCAACTTGAGGTGGAGACGGAGACCATATCGGTCTCGGAAGAGAGCGGATGGCCTCCATAGCGCACTTCGAAAGCCTTGGTTCAAGCTCTGCAACTCTGGCCTCAAGCTCCGACACCCGGCTTCTGCGATAACAATACTCGGCGCTGCGTGATGCTTGATAGTTGATGTGCAGGCATTCAAAATCGTACACGTGCCCTCGAGCCGACAGCTGAAGAGCTGTCGATCTGACGGCTGAAAAGCCAAGACCTTTGCCGCGGGTGCTTGCGGTGTTATCCATGGAAGTTCTGGGCTTAGCGGGGGATTAGATCATGGCCCGGTGGGCCCGCGGTAGTGCTCCCGCCAATTTCCACCTCCACGAAGCCTTCCAGCTGCATTCAAATGAAACTGACGGTCGGATGTCTTTCCTCCACAAACCCCATCAAATCTCTCAATGCCTACATCCAGGCCTGCGGCTTCCTCCTCAAGGCGTGTTCCAAGCCCACCTCGATCAAGCGAGGGCAATCCATCCATGGGCATGCAATCAAGATGGGCATTTCCTCTGACAGGTTCATAGAAATCAAGCTCTTGATCATGTACTCGAATTCCAAGAGATCTGCTGATGTTCATAAGATCTTCGAGAAGATCGATGGGTTTGATCTTATTGCATGGAACTGCATGATGTCTTACTATGCACAACTGGGACGCCTCCACGACGCCCGCCTCATGTTTGACAATATGCCCGAAAGAAATGCTGTCTCTTGGACCACTTTGATCGCAGCTTTCATGAAATTTCGCCAGGTGAATGAGGCCTTTCAGTACTTTGCGAGGGATCCGTTTCGGAATGTTGTGTCTTGGACTGCAGTTATGAGTGGTTTGGTTCAGAATGGGTTGAATTTTGATGCATTGGTTCTTTTCAACCAAATGCGGGAAGCAGGGGTTGCGCCTAATGAGGTTACTTTTACTTGTATAGTTAGAGCTTGTGTTAGTGTTGGCAATTTTGAACTTGGAAAAAGCATTTTGGGATTGATTGTTAAGACAGGGTTTGAACACAAGACATCGGTTTTGAATTCTCTGATTACATTTTATCTTAGGATGGGTGAGATTGATTTGGCAAAGAAGGTCTTCAATGAAGTGGAAGAGAAAGATGCTGTTTCCTGGACTGCAATTCTTGACGTGTATGTGGAGGCAGGGGACTTGGAGACAGCTCGCCGTATCTTCAATGAGATGCCAGAGAGAAATGAAGTTTCGTGGAGTGCTATGATTGCAAGGTATAGTCAGAATGGCCATGCTGAAGAGTCATTGAAACTATTCAGTAATATGGTTGAAAGTGGTTTTAAACCAAATGTTTCATGTTTTGCTTCTGTTCTTAGTGCTTTGGCCAGCCTTGGAACTTTAAAACTAGGAAAGAATGTTCACGGCCACGTTATCAAGATTGGAATCGAAGATGATGTCTTCATTGGTGGTCCTCTTATTGACATGTATTGCAAGTGTGGCAAGACAGATGATGGCCGTCAGGTATTTGACTTAATCTTGCAGAAGAATGTAGTTTGTTGGAACTCCATGGTTGCAGGGTATAGCCACAATGCACAGTTTGCAGAAGCCAAAGAGTTGTTTGAGCAAATACCCATGAGAAATATTATCTCTTGGAATGCCCTAATTGCAGGTTATGTTCAAAATGAACTATGCGATGAGGTGTTTGAGGTCTTCGACAACATGCTGGTGTCAGGGATGGTTCCCAATGGATCAACTTTCTCTACCATCCTCCGTGCTTGTGCAAGTTTGGCATCACTTGAGAAAGGTAAGAATCTCCATGGAAAGATTGTTAAACAGGGAATTCAATATGAGGTCTTCATGGGAACAGCCCTTACTGACATGTATGCCAAATCTGGGGATATTGAGAGCTCAAAGAAAGTTTTTGATCAAATGCCCGAAAAGAATGAAATCTCGTGGACAGCAATGATCCAAGGGCTTGCAGACAATGGTCTTGCAAGGGAGTCTCTTTTTAGGTTTGAGGAAATGCTAGAAAAGGGAGAAAATCCTTCTGAACTCATATTTCTAGGAGTCCTTTTTGCTTGCTCTCATTGCGGGTTTGTTGAGAAAGGATTGCATTACTTCAAATCAATGGAACCAGTCTACGGCATAAAGCCAAAAGGCAGGCATTATACTTGTGTGGTCGATTTGCTGGCTCGGGCAGGCCGTTTGAGTGAGGCCGAGGAATTCATTAGATCCATGCCTTTTCAAGCAGAAGCAAATGCTTGGTCTTCTTTGTTGAGTGCTTGTAGCATTTATGGAAATGAGGAAATAGGGGAAAGAACAGCTGCTAAAATTTGGGAAATGGAGAAGGATAATTCAGCTGGCTATATCCTTCTGTCAAATATATATGCTTCTGCTGGACGATGGGGTGATGTTTCAAGAGTGAGGAAGTTAATGAGACAGAAGGGCTTGAAGAAATCTGGTGGGTGCAGTTGGATTGAAGTAAGGGAAGAAGTTCACGCATTCTTTGTTGGAGGGGAATCCCATCCTGAGTCAATAGAAGTTTATGCAATTTTGAATCTGCTGATGTATGAAATGATTGTGTCAAAAAAAATAAGTTTCCTGAGTTGACTACTTAAATTGAATTTTCTAGAAAAGTAAGAAAACTGAGATATGGACTCTATGCATCCTAGGAAATCAGAAAATGCAACACTCAGGAAGTGCCACAGTTTTTGGAGTGGTACATGAGGACAAATTGAAGGATGCCTTTGACAAGTTTAGGCATGAATCCACTGAATCCTTCTTGGATGGGTGTTATTTATTTTCCCATAATGGATCAAAGCACAGACACCATAGTCAAAATTGTGGTAGCCCTACCTTCAAAAAAGAAACAACTGTTGTAGCCCAAATCAAGAATCATGTGAAACACATTGTGTGCAAAAGCTAACAGATGATCAAGTTCCTGTTCCAAAGGAAGAAAATGCAGGGGGAGCAGGGAAAATATATATGGGGGATATCAGGATGCAGTCAGCCCGCACAGTAGTTATGATATTGACTGCTCGTCCAGCCATTTGTTTTGACACTGTGCATGTCTGTTATTCACCAATCAATGCTTGTAGGTGAGTGACTTAAGGATGGGATTGCAGCTCGCTTTCAACACACAGCTAGGGCCGTGTAGTTTAAAAGCAGAAACTTTAGGCAGCGCCTCATTTTTCACTTCCCTGTTCCCATTTTTGCCCAGTTGTCTTGTTTCCTCTTTCCCTGTTATTTCCAATTACATGAGCCCCTCCATTTTGCAGATTCTCCATTCATCTCCCTGTTTCAGAGGTGTCCACCCTAACCATTGCAATCGTCAAGACAGCCCAAGGTTGGGTTTGTGTTTATCAGCAACCTCCTTGACGCCAATTACACCACAGGAATCATTTTTCCCATTGAAGCCGAAAAAGACCCTTTTGCAAATCACTAAGGTGAGAAACCCATTACTGCATGTCTCTGGTCCTCTTAAAACAGTCCCAAGGCAGCGGTTTTTTGCTTACAACAGTAATACAAAAAGGATAGGTAGACTTTTTTTAATTATTATGGTTTAATTGACCTTCTCTGACCTTTAGGGTTGAATGCTTTTGATGGGTCATTGAAAACTGTATTTTTGCAAATTTTATATGGATGTACGATACCAATTCAGGTTTGATTTATGATATGAGTATATCTGAAAACTGTAAGCCTGTGAATCTTTTGTCAACTGCTAAGATGATTGTAATGACATGCTTTGTGTTGTTTTGGGGACAGTGCTTTGGGAGTGAAAATGAAGATGGATTAAAAATGAGAGAATATGTTACATGTTTATGGGAATGTGGTGAGATGGAATCATGGAAATCCCCTGAATTTAAATGCTTGTATATAAGGATGTTGTGGTACAGATTATTTTTAACGTGTAATCTTAGAATTATTAGTGTCTAGATTGAACTTCATGCATATGTGACTTATTATCAAGTGGGTTGAATGCAAATTGAAATTGCTATGATTGTAGCTTAATGTATCTTAATGCAAACATGGTTAGTGTCTAGATTGAACTTCATGCATGTGACTTATTATCAAGTGGGTTGAATGCATATTGAAACTGCTATAATTGTAGTTTAATGTGGCTTAATGCAAACATGGTTAGTGTCTAGATTGAACTTCATGCTTGTGACTTATTATCAAGTGGGTTTAATGCATATTGAAATTGCTATAAGTGTAGTTTAATGTAGTTTAATGCAAGCTTGGTGCATAATATTAAAATCACAACTGAAAGATGCGTTTATGATTTCTTAAGTCTCCAAGGGAGGAAATTGTAGAACCCTTATTTCATGAGGACTAAACTGCAAAAACTCCTTTTGAGAGAAAGGAGACTCAAACACCTGCCATCCATATATGCGGCCATTGATGTTACCATGCAGCAGGTCTGAAAACTTGACCATTGCTGTTTCGAGACAATTTCCAGGTCTCCATTTCTCCCCTTTCTGGAGACTATACTGCAGTTTTGTTGTTCTTCTAGGTTGTAACTTCTGGTCTACTGCAAGTTTATCCATGCTCTGGTGAATCTCTCATATGTTTTGTTACTCGTGTGCAGATTATTCGTACGATTCACAAAATAAATATTCTTCACCAATACCCATCTGGATGCATCGACTTCAATTATACTATATATCTATTACCAGTTTATGCTGTCCATAAAAAAAGGGATATTATTAAATGCACCAGGGTACACTGAGCTTCAATGCACCCTAGTGTATTTAACCAATTTTTTTATTTTTTTGAAACTTTTTCATAAAACTTTAATCTAAGTGTATTTAATATGTGCATTAATTTTTATTAGTTTTGAAAATTTATATATTTTTTTAATTCTTAAAAATTAGTGGCATTTTTATGACACTTTATGCTAGAGTTGTTAACGCATGTCCCCAAAATTTTAACTTTTGTGTATATTCCCTCTCATTACATTTTGAATCGTAAAATGACCTCAATATAAAATGAGTAATGATAATGTTAACCTAGGTTAAGTAAATGCTCCGATTAACCCACATCAAAAAATTCCTTTACAATAATTTTTTTTTTACTTTTTTTTTTATACACTTCTTTATCAAAGTATATTTAATATATAAATTAAATTTTACCATTTTTGGATATGTATATATATTATTTTGAAATTTTGAAATATGTATGTATATATATGTATTTAAAATATTCTTATCTTTCAAAATCTCAAAAAATATATATTCAAAAATGGTAAAACTTAGTTTATATGTTAAATACGCTTAAATAAACAAATGGACGAAGAAAAAATTAAAAAAAAAATGTTGTAGATGGATTTTTTGATGTGGGCTAAATAAAACATTTGTTTAGCCCAAGTTTACAGAAATATTCTTCATATAGAACTATTTGATGGGACCCCTTGCATCAAGTCCCCCGTGAACAGCATTACTTAGAAAAGGAAATTTGCCACTGTAGGTATAAATACCTGAATTGGAATTCTTATGGCCGGCCTAATAAACAGATCATCTCATCATTAAGAGAGATCTAGGCCGTTGACATGAGAGTATCTGCTGCCAATGGTCAGAAAAAAGGCGGTCCAAATTAATAATGCACCATCAAGAAACCAAGGAAGTGGTGCGACTGGTAAGAATAAATGCTATCTGTTGATGTATACTATCAGGTGTCAATTACGGAATGATTGCGATCGATTCTTGGTTGCCGGACCCATTTCTCCAGCTTTAATTTATAGGGAGCTTTTGTTTGGTGAGAAAATGAAAGCTGACAAACGCCACAATATTCTCTCCCTCTTCAAGGTTAGTGATGTAAGCTTTAGCTTTTTCATGCGGTCATGCGCGTGCAGCGAAAACACTCAAAAGGGCGCCATCGCACGTTGGAAGACATACTTAAAAAAATAACAAGGGATGACTGCTCGGGCAGATTGGCTTGGTGCTACTCGTGTACTAGTTTTTAACTAACAAGTCCCGATACTTGTTGTACTAAATACTTTTTTTGATTGGTACAAGTACATATCTCAACACATATCATATTTGAAGATCTGAGATATTCTTACAAATATAAGGGATACATCTTTCCCAAAGAAGTCTGGAGACACAGCTCCACGAAAGAATAAGGAAGACACAGCTTCCAAACAACCACCTGGGAGACCACCCGCTCCCACACTACATCCATCCGGGAGACCTACTTGCTCCCACGCATATATCTATCGAAATCCGCACGCCCGCGGATTCGAACTCTCGAATACAGTACTTCATAGTTCATCCACTCTAATTTTAATTTGGACAGCGACACAAAACAGAATTTGATTAGCGATCAATTCAACATATATTTTATTAGGGTCAAGTTATTTTAAATGTATGCAAACTTTTTGTACATTAAACATTGCAATAAGAGACATCTCCAACTCAAGTCTTAAGGCATTTTTCAAGTACAATATTCCATGGTTTTCCGCGTACTTAATTAAAGGAATCAAGTAAAGATACACCTCACAAATCCACTAAACCTAGACGTTTATTGTAAGGATAATTATTGATTTTGGTTGTTAATGTGCTTTGGTCCACATGTAAAAGAGGTTGATGAGTAAAAATAAACTCATGAATAACATTGAAGGTTCAATGCTAGCTATAATTGCGAAAGTTACCCAGCTAGTATGCATTCTCCATGATTTTTTAGTTGGAAGCATAAACCAAAGTAACAACTATCAAATTAAAAATATAAAATATTTCACTTTGACACAGAAACCTCCAAATACCAAATCAAGCATCACCACATTACATGTGAAAGCCATATGACAATAGCTCTAATTGATACCAAGACATCACCTTCATGCAACCCAAAATTTGCAAAAGGGAAGCACACCATTAATCTATGGTATGGACCAAATTAATGTCAGACCCATGAAATGAAACCTAACAGAGGTCCCGATCGTGGGACCTTCTTAGGGTGTTGAAGAAAGCAGTAGCCCTTTGCAAGCAATCTATGCTAGAGGGCACGAGTGGGGCATGTGACTCCCCATAGGAGTTCCAACACAGGGCTTGCCGCGGGCGCCATCGACGGGAATCAGGCGCCATTGGCTGCAGCTGAACGTCGATGAGGTCAACGTCAGTGCATGGGATGCCATCGCTGCATGCGAGATGGATTGGCTGCAGCGAATACGTGCCAGTGATCTGGGTGTACTTGATTCCTGATATTGCAACTGCATGGCTTTGGTTCTTGCACACCTTCTTGTCACAGTAGTACTGGTCTATCACAATCGGGATCTGGACGTCCGTCACTTGCACGTTGGAGAATGACACGTCTCGGATAGCCCCACGGCCACCCTGAATTCAAACCAAATTAATTTCAGAGATTTCGATGCTTCTTCTTCGTTCAGTATATTCAATAAATCAAATTTTCTTTGGATGGTAAGAAATGGACGTCTAAAACAGGATTAAAATAAAATAAAATGAACATTTAGATTAGAAAATTAACATCATTTGTCATGTGCTCATACGTACCTGCCATGTCTTGATCCGAACCCCAGAGAGAGCATTTTGCACGTTGACGTTCTCGACGGTGACATTGGACACACAAGCGAAGCTGTTATCTTTCCCCAGACCTCCTAAACTATAATTAAAAGAGTAGCGATGGAAGAAATTAATTAAAGAATCTTCAATAAGTAAAAGATATATAAAAATGCAGTGGCCGGGTTAAAAATTAATTTTATATAGCGGAACTATATAGCGATAGAACTTTATAATTTCTTATACCATTTTTTCAACTTAATTATCTGGTCTATAGAATACGTACCTAATACCATGGCCTGGTCCGCAGTTAATGTGATGTACGTGAATGCCAGAGCATCCGGTTTGTATCGATACACAATCATCACCTAAACACGTGTAAAAGGCTGAATTAGTGTTTCGATATTCATGATTAATTTGCCCACACAAATTAATAGACCTTTGAAAGATTATCTGTTGCCATTTTCAATTCTACACATGAGAATTGAGAAGTCTCACCGCATCCAATGTTGGAATGTTTGATTTCTACATCCCGAGTGTCTTGAAGGTGTATTCCATCCGTGTTGGGGCTGTTCTGAGGTGAAGAGATTGTCAGGTTTTCAACCTTAACATTTGTGGAACTGTCGAATTTCAAGTGACATTGAGGACTGTTAATGATTGAAATGTCTCGTACTGTTACATTGTGACTGCCAAAGAATCTTACAGCCTGGTGGAAAAAAATTGAAGGAATTAATAGACCTAAAAAAAAAAAAATTTGATAACTTCATTTTGGAGTATGGAAAAGTATATATGTTTATTGGGTGTCGGAGATGTGACGGAATATATATCTCACAGTTGGTTTCGTAGTTGGGAAATGTTTAGACTTTTTCTGTGGGGAAAAAAAGAAAGAAAGATCGTTATTTAAACTGTTGATTTTCATTAGAAAAAAAATGAAAACTACAATATCTTGATCAGCTCACCTTAGTGCATTGATTTGTCGAGAGATTCCACCAAGAAGAACCCTGGCCATCAACAGTACCACTTCCTTGGATGGTGAAGTCATGGAGCCACTTGAAATTGATCCATTGGAATAGACTTGATTTGGACCATCCAGATGGATTTGGAAGGGCTAAGATGGTTCCATCTATCTGTTTCAAATTAATTTCAGTGTTAGAATCTTCAATTCCTACTACCAGTCACTACTGCTGTTTCTGCATAATTTGGCTCCTGTCAGGCGGCTTAATTAAACCCAATGGAGGCATTTATATCACTCCAGTGTTACTGTTTCAAGCTCCTCATTGGGCAGCTTAAACCAACCCAAGTACCCCACTTGGGTGTTAGCTGTTGCATGGGCGCTGACTCACTGTGGGGAGAGAGAGAGAGAGAGAGAGAGAGAGAGAGAGAGAGAGAGAGAGAGAGAGAGAGAGAGAGAGAGAGAGAGAGAGATTTATAAACCTTGAGAAGAAGATGCGGCATACAAGGACCTACGAGGGTGATGGACCTGATGAGAAATTTAAATTCTGATGGGAATATTAGTGTAGCCCAAGGCACCTTGCAGGCTGCTTTCCATGCTGCTACAAATGCCTGCTTGTTTCCAGTTTCATAATTAACAAGATATATACGTGAGGATTTTGAGAGAAAATAAAAATCATTATTGGAATACATATTGGCATCATTACTTCATAGGAAAACGAAGTGGAAAACCATCCAGACGGTAAAATAAAGAAATTGGAACGTGAGTAGAATTAGTTTTATGCAGAAGATGAAATAGATTAATGTACTTCCTCATTCTTCCTTGCACAACTGAAACTCATATAGGAATTCAAAATGAAAAACGAGGGTTGGAAAAAATTGATAAATTAAGCCATGAATTGGCCCCTTTTAGAGACTCATCCCACGCAAAAATAACGAAATGCATTTTAAAAAAAAAAAAAATCATAAAGATGATGGAGTTCTTTATGTGATATATCTTTTCAATTTTTTTCCCTTCCCACCTTCGAGTCGTCAGAAACTCCATCGCCCTTGGCTCCGTAAGACAATACATCAAAAATGGTCGAGTATTGCGGAGCTGGGGAATCTTGGCCGGGGATCTTTTTGCTGTTCTTGCTGCTTCCCCCTCCGTGCTTAGGAGCTCTGCTCCGCCTTTCGTAGTTTGTTCTTCCCTCGACGACAGAAACGGAAAGATAAGCAACCGAAAGCATGGTCGAGAACTGGAGAAGAAAGAGTAGTAGGGAGAATTTTTTGGTTTTCTGCATTTTCCAATGTCGTTGTCCGTCTCTCCTCGAACTCTCGAGCAAGTCCAAGACGTTGAGACTTCAGAGGGAGATTTGGTAGGAGCAGAAACCGCAGAGAAGTCGACGTTTATAGAGTTCGGCGTCGTTTGGAGGATTCCCCGACAGTTGGCTGGCGACAGTTGGCTGGCGGAAGCAACTTTCAAATTATTTATTTCAACCAATTAATTTTATGAACTTCACAAAAATAAAATAGATGTAATAATAATACGGCCCAATCCAATGCAAACGTTTTCATGATGCTTTTTATTTTTTGACAATAATATGTGGGTCCAAGTATTTCTTCTATATGTTTCTTGAAAAAAAAAAAGTATTTTTTATATATGCAATTTTATAATTTTATAATATTTTTGAATTTCAAAAAGAAAAAACTCTTTCGATTTTCAAAATTCAAGGAATATTTAAAAAATTTAAAAATGTAAAATTACATATACGAAAAGAAGTACTTGCTTGAACCCACGTATTATTACCATAAAATCAGATAATTAAAAAAAGTGATGCAAACTTTGGCGTTGGAGGGGTGAGAAGGAAAAACATGATTGCATAGATTTTTATATTTTTCCCAATGTGAAAGAATTTAAGATGAAAATATCTAATGAAAAAAGTATTATTATATGTTGAAATTTTTTTTAAAAAAAAAAGTATATTAAGGTTGGAGAAAACTTTCATCCAGATCCCATTGGATATATGAAAAACTCTTAATGTTATGTGATTATTGAATGTGTTAGGTACTTTGTCCGGATAAGGAGGAAAAAAACCTTAATGTATTCTGACACACAACCGTATTGGGTTCTAGAAAAGTAAGATTGATAAAGAAAAAGAGACTCAATCCTGAATTAACAAATTAAGACCAGCTGAAAGAAAGATTAATTTTTAATATCCACGAGGGAGTATGGCATGTGCTTACTTCTATCGGACTTTTGAGGTTGTATTTCCGTGCTAGGTATGAGTTAATTCCCACTCAAAAGTTGGACTTAGGTGGTCCTTTTGCCAAATTTATATTGCAGACCAAAGCTGAGGCTGGAGCTGGCCATTCATATATTTTCAACCGGATAACAGCATTATATATTTATGGGAAGCATTCATGAACAGCGTTGGTGGATGATGAAGTTCCGAAAATACCCTTCCTAAGCGTCCCCGCGGCCCTTAGCGCCTCAGGGACAATTTCGTCATTCTAGAACGATCCAGACAGTTATTTGTAGTTAGATAAGGGCCACGATGAGGCAGAAGAGTATCTAGAGGCAGAGGCTCGCTTTTTGTGGAGGTGGTTTACATGTTCTGGTGAGAGGTGGAGCTGAAAATGGCTTGTAGGCACCACCAACAAACAAAATATAATATTTCTTTTGTCTTTGAAAGTAAGTGTGAATTCTAATATATATATATATATAGAAAGAGAGAGCGCTTCGCTGAGCCACGTACAAGGAAGAGGCAGGCCATGTTGATCCCAATGATCTCGCAGGATCCAAGCCGTCAATAAGGTCGGTAGAACAAGTTGACTTAGTGGACAGCAAACAACAATGCTTCTTACTTTCTGTGCAGACTGCTTTGTGAATTTGGCCAGCCTTGAGATGGACCGCTCAGATTCGGGGGTCAGAGAATCTACGGGTGCAGTGCTAGACCTCGGAGAATGGGTGGGTTGGATCTTACGACTGACCTCGTGCCACGTATGCAAATTGTGAGGCATGCAAAAGGAGCATTGTTCTCTTGGCATCAGTCTCAACTCCGTCACGTCCTCACCACGACTCGAATGCCTACCTATGCACTCAGGTGGCTTGAGTGTCATAGGACGACATGGTGCAAGCATCAGCAAACATTATCAGCTTGGAATCGTGTTAACACTTATCTTATTTATATTTCATCCAGGAAGCAAAATTAAAATAGTTTTAACATCATCGTCTCGTAACAATCTTGAGCACTATTTTAAAAATCGGACCAAATTGAGCCAGTCGGATCAATTGGACTATGAATTGGTCATATCTTGGTTAACTAGTTGTTTAGTTCAACCATCGGTTAAATCGGAAAAACCAAAAACCGACCATAAAACCAGCTCATTGCCTAATTTAGTTTTCAAAATATTGATCATGAGAGAGAATTGACCACAGCCTTGCCATGACAAAAGTGCCTATCACTATCACTAGATAGTTGATTTGTTAGAGGGCAATGTGGTAAAAGCAACACCAAAAACTATTGACTTAGCACTGTTCTAATCCGCATTCCGTACAAGAAGTAGATGAGGATAGTCTTTTTCTTTTTTTTTTTTATGAAGTAGATGAGGATAGTCTTAACATTGTTCTCTTACAACAATTTTAAGGCCAAAATCAACCACGTCCTTGTGATAATAAGAATACCTTTCAATGCACCCAAGCGGTTGAGTGTCCACGAACGACATGATGCAAGCAACACCAAAAAGATTGCTGGCTTCAGACAGTATCAACCCTGATTGAAGCATGAACACATGTATATTCCATTGTACATTTGAAATTCTTTTGATGGTAAGCCCATGAGTATATATTTTATTTTTTAACAAAGCATATGCTAGTTACTTAAGTCTTGTCCATCTATATCCTTTTATAAAATTTGATTTCAAGAAAATTTTATTTTTCAAAAAGATGAATTCAATGTATACTTTTGATTTTAATAGAGAAACATCTTATATGATATTAAAATCTATTGACATAAATAATCCAAATTAAATCTGAGAAGTACTTTCTATGTAATTGATAACATTAAAGTACTTCTATTCTATTTTGGCCCATTTTAATAAATTCTCATTAAATCTACTCATTTTATTTAGAATTATTTATTTTATTATAGTACCAAAATTCATTTCAATCTTAAACTCAAAAGAAAAAATCATTTCAATCTAAGTTTGAAAAGACCATACTCACTTAAAATTTTATAATCCATATATAAATTATGAAAATTACTCGTGTTCATTAACAGTTTTATTAAAATGTGATAATAATTTACAAAATTATTTATCAATATTAGAAGATATTTTAAATGTTAAAGATGTTAAATTAACAATTTGGAAATAGATATATAAATTCAACAATTTTATTATACTAATTTCATACTTTTATCAATTTTATCAAATGAATCCCATACAAATATTTGATATAGTTTGAACTTAGTGTCATAGTTAAACAAAAATATCATGGATTGATTGAATTTTAAATTAATCATCAAGATGCATGGGCTTAAACTGGATAACAACTATAAAACCTTGAGTGATATCTGCATCGTAAAAGTATTTCCAATTTAGCCACTATTTGGCTACGTGTTTAGAATGGCTTTTCCATTTTTTTTTAAATTACCACAATAAATTCAAATTGACAGATAATGTGCTTTTACAATAGATTAGAGGGAAATTGTGCTTTTTATTTTTTATGAACGACGTGCTTTTTGTTTATTCAAGGAAAAAGTGCTCATTTGAGAAGCCCGAAAATACCATTTTTCTTATTGAATCTAAAACTACCATTTTGATTAAAAGCATATATTAAATTTGTAGAAAGCCAAAGTCATTCCCGGAAGTGAAAACTACATCTTAAAAGTGAGGTACAACACTATTTGCGACTAGTGTAAGTGGCAGAGGTACTATCCCCCTTAGTTGCATGTCCGAGGTTTAAGTGTTAGGGGCTATATCCCCCTTAAGAGCTTTGTCTTCCTATTTTAGATGAGGGCTGGTGCATATCTTTCAAATTGATAAGTGGAGCATATTATCTCTACATTCAAATTGTAAGAATGTCTCAAGCTTAATTACAATATAAAATAAAATGAGATAAATATAAATATATACCCATAACAAAATTGACGCCAAAGGAACGCTTAGCCACACCCGGGCACATGCAACTGCGTGCTAAAGAACTAACTTACGTGTGGCATCACCTTAACACACGAAAGCGACGGCTTATGATGTGGGCGAGTGTGACCGAATGTGGCCCGTAGATTGATGAAGGCCTATGAGAGGGATTCGTGGGCTTTCTGTCTTTGTGGCTCGTGGAGAGGTCTAACGGAGTAATTGGGTTTACATACGGGTTGCCAAAAACTACAATTCGTGCAGTGGTTGTACGTCGACTGAAGAAAATCTCGTTCATAATCCACCGAACACTGATTTCCGTCAATGGGATCACAAAAATCGATTTTATCGTGCTAAAATTTATGGACAGCAAGAATGACAGCGGGATGATTTATAGAGACAGTCAGGTGATTAGGGGGAGTTGGGTTTTATCGTTTTAGCATAAAAGGTACTTTTTTTTAATAAGCAGCATAAAAGCAATGTTTTAAAAATTGGACTGATTTTGTGACGAGTTTTCGGTTTTTCCGGTTCAGCCGGTACGAACCGACAGTCAAACTGCGGTTGAACCGAAAAAACCAACGAACCGAGACACGATCAGTTCACGGTCCGACCGCCCAGTTCAGTCCGGTTTTTAAAACATTGCATAAAAGGTTTGGCTGAGGAAGAAAGACAGCTTTACTATGGTACTCTAGCCGTGGATACGCACTTCTGTTTTCATCTATACCATTCATCTATTTTTTCTTTCGACATGGAAAACACACATATAAATTTTATTGTTATAAAATTTTGTTAATTTATATTTTATATAAAATTATAGAATAAAATTTTTATGTGTTCCATTTACATTTACTTGGAAAGACTAACATAACCACACTCCTATTGTTTAGTAATTTTGATTATAATAATTTTTAAAAAAAATTCTAAGGTGAGCAAATTAGTTTTGCTGCATATTATAACTTTTTTAACTTATATATTTTATATAAAAGTATAAAATAAAATAAATTTATGTGTTTTAGAAAAACGAATACAACGAGCCCCATAGTTATGCTTTAAAGTGGGCCAATATCTATTAATTGATTTTATAAATTCTAAATACTCTCATATATTCTTATTATATAAAAATCTATAAATTGGTTTAAAATGAAAAAGATATAACAATCTTTTATATTTTTATTACATTAAATTTATTTTTAATTAAACAATGATATATGATATAATAATACTGAATTACAGTGTATCTGTCTACGTCTTACTCAATAATAATTTTTCATGTAGGCTTTTTATATTGTAATTATATTTTTAAAACTATGAATATTTATATACTTTTATGAATTTTAATATTATTTTTCTTTTTTAAAAAATTTTCTATTATATCGATAATTTCCACGATAAAATAATCTTTTTATCTTTTTGTTTTTAGCTCTAACCGATAAATTATATTTTACCAATAAGGCGAACCTTGCCCTGAAGTAATACTAATAGCGTAAATATATATATTATATCGGTCCTTCAACCCCTTCAAAATCTAAGATTTTGATCCTTAATGAAAAATTCAACACATTTATTATATTTAATATCATTTATTTATTTAAGAGATGAAGTTCTATCCCAATCAAGTATGTTTATGGGTCACATTTGTCCAAAAATATATACATTCATGTGTAAATTATGAAAAATACTTAGATTTATTTACACATGTATTAGAATGTAATAATATTTTATAGAATTATTTATTCATATAGAAATGATAATTTGAACGGTTTAATATTACTTTAAAATTGATATTTTAGCATTTTTTCATAATTTACATATAAATATATACATTTTTTAACAAAAGTGCTTCATAAACATACTTGATTGGAATGAAACTTGATTCTCTAAATAAACAAATAATGTTAAATACAATTAATAGATTAAATTTTCTATCAAAGATCAAAACATTAAATTTTAAATAAGTTACATAAGTTCACTTCTATGTTATGTAACTTGGTTATATAAAAGCGAAACTATATATATATATATATATATATATATATATATGAGAATATATAAAGCGAAATACTTTGAATACAATGTTCTTTGGCATTTTAAACTAAGTATAATTAAGACCTCCTTTTCAACGCTGATTGACTACTCATTATAAATGCTTCCATTCCAACATTTTTCTTTTTATGGTTTATTAATATTCTATAGGTTGGTAACTCGATCGCGGTAGGTATTCCTCAGCCACGTTACCCATATCTGTCGGATATTATTATTATTATATCCTATATCATTGACATCTAATGCTATACCTTCTCCCTTGGCCTTTTGCCTTTATTTCCGCATCTCTCCGATATGCATAGCATTTATATCACCATCATCCGTGCCAAAATTATTGGCTGCTCGCATTATAAATTGTAGAGAGCAGTTGGACTTTCGTTTGCCTGTACCACGTACAAATTGCTTTCATGGTCTTGTAGTCCTCGTACTTTTCATTTCCAATAGATTATTAAGACAAAAGGAATTTAATTTAGAAGTTGGCGGATTACATGGTAGATCAAACCTTGACTTTTAATTAACATAACATGAATAGGTAGCTAGCTCGAATGCTTAAAAAATTAGTATTTTGTTGTCTTCATATGTAGATGATGCGGGGTTGTTGATCGAGTTGTTGAGGCCAGCTCAGAGCTAATACTTGATATTTCAATGAATTAAATAACGATAAACATTTAACTTTGATCAGCTAATTGGCCTGTGCTCGGGGGTGAAATTGAGCCTGGTGTTCACCCATGACCCATCCCTAATTCAACCTATTTGAGTTTTGACTGGGTTGGCCAAGTATTTTTCACGTCCCGGCTCCGGTTTGGATTGTAAAATTATTTTGACACAAAATTTAAAATGGCTCGGGATGGTCGACCACATTCCGACCTGCCCTATATCTGTTCGTTTATTACAAAAAAATATAGTTATGTTTTTACCTTATTATCATTTTTCTCAAAATTATCATTTTATTTATGCTTAATTACGCTCTAATTCAATTTGTAAATGATATGTTGCAATTATCAACATGTACGTTTTGAGGTAAATGATGTTTTAAATTAAATAAATATAAAAATACCAAAAATTTTAAACTTAGACTGTATTTTGAACCCATATTGCTAACTTCATAATAACCCAAACTTCGCCCAATTTCTAAAAATGCAAAGTTAGGGGTGGGTCAACATTATCCCAACCTATATAATCTGTAAAGTTAAGCATAAGGTTAGGCCTATTTCAAAGAATATAAGATTATTGAATAAAATTTGTATCTCCATTTTCAAGATAGTTTTTTTAATTTGAAAAAAAATGATTTTTTTAAATTTTCAGTATAATTTTTTTGTATTTTTTCTCACTCATAATATATGTTATTACATTTTCATCCAATATACAGGTTCTATTCAAGGATATTACATTTTTTGAAACACCAGCTAAATAGACTTGGGTGTGGTAGCAGCCTCAATCCGGTGCAAAAGCTGCCGATTCACAAACCTAGCTCCTCCTAGCTACGAACCTGGGTATTTAGCTTGGTGTGCCTAATATCCTATTTAATCGTTGGAGTAGATCATGTAAATGATTCATGTTCTTTCAAAGGGAGACAGTCTGGGATGGGATCGGAATACGAATGCGTGTGGCCGGGTGTGCAAGAATAGACTTATAGCATAGGTGTTTGACGTGTTCATGTATATCACCTGTGCACGCAAAAATCCATGCAAGTTGGGAATTGCTGATCCAGCTCGAATAGAAATTGAGGCGAGGTTGATTGATAAGTGTAATTAATATCCTTAAAACCATGCATGATCTCGTGGACTCATTAATAATTCAGACGAGCAAATACTAAATCGGTGGGCTAGAAGCCTAGAAGAGGCTTTTTAAGGCATGTATTCTGTATCTATAACTTACGAAATACTAAGAAATATACTCTAATGACTAATTCAACCATTAGTATGCAACTTAGGCCGAGTAAGTCTAGTTTTAGGGTTGATTCAACTCTTATTCTATTTTTAAAAATTTCAGTTTTATCCTACTTTAAATCAGGTTAATTCTGCCTATACTCTATTTTATTTTTTAAGGTCGTGTTGGTTTCAATTTCAATTCTAAATTAATTCTTTAAAATAATCTGTATATTATATGTGAAAACTATAATTTCATTATAAATCTTACTTAAAAACCTTAATCAAGACCATAATAATATATTTTTGAAATATATTTATTAAATCTACTAAATAATAGATAAACTAAACAAGTTTTTATATATTTAAAATATATATTTTATGCCTTTCAATGTAAAATATATTTCACAAAAGACGCATTGAATATATATATTAATAATTTGAGTTGGTTTTGGATGCCTGAACTTTAGAACTTATTTATCCTAATTAAATCAAGTATTTTTTCTTATAACCTATCGTATTTTATGAATAGAAAATAGAAACCTATACTACCCTACCCAAGTTCACCCCTATCAATGATGATCATCAAAGATTTCAATGTACCATCCTCATTTCAAGTCTACCTTCATGATTAAATCAAAAATTTTTATCCATTCATTTTATTTAAAATCATTTGTTTTAACATGATATTAGAAATTATCTAAATCAAATTCTTTGGTGGGTGGTACTTGTTTTAAAATATTTATATTATATATAAATCATGAAAAATTCTTAAATACATTCATAGAGGCATAAAAATGTAATAGTGTTTTACAAAATCATCTATCCTTATAAGAATGATTTTAGATGGTTTCAGTATATAATTTTGAAATCCATCTTTAAACCAAACCATTTTATCACATTGATTTTATACATTTTTTATTAGGGGCTAATGCACATCTTTAGTGTCCATGAACTTAGTTTTCTAATTAATTAGATGATTCTAAATTTTTTAGATTGTTTGGATTTTGATACATCATCAATGTGGAACCAAAAATGGGGTGGTAAAGTAAAATGTCTAATAATAGGGATAGGGGTGGAAATTTGGGCGGGTCAACCCGTGACCCGGTATTAACCCGACCCGTTTTGTGGCCGGGTAAAACCAATATATTTTTTACCCGGTATAGGGATGGGTCAAAAATTTTGACCCAAATTCAAAAATAGGGTTGGGGTGGGTCAACCATGTCCCGACCCGAAGAGTCGCACCCGCCTCGCATATATAAATTTATTAAAAATTATAAGACTATATTGAAATATTATTATTATTTTCTTTCAAATTTCTCACTTTTTTATAATCAACTCTATCAACAATAGAAGAATCAATTTATTCAAAATGCAATATAAGAATCAATAAAAAAATTGTACGATATAACCCTCATGTGTAATTGTATATTAACCTATTTTAATAAATGTATACTATATTTTCAAATGTTTTGTTTTCTTAATTATGTGTTTTTTAATAATTAGTGAAATATTGAAACATATAATATTTAAATTTAGTATAGATGTATACTTATGTTTGATAGATATATAAATTTTGAAAATTATCTTATTTGATTTGTATTTTTTACCCGACCCGCTATCCCGAAACCGGTCCAATACCGACCCGAATTTTATTCCTAGACCTGGTAGAAAAAAGTAAGGGTCAAACCGACCTTGTCCCGACCCGGTATAAAATAAGGGTCAAACAAGATTTTTGAAAAGTAGGGTCAGGGTTGGGCAAACCCTGACCTGTCCCGACCCGCCCCGATTCCCACCCCTAAATAGGGACACCATTAAGTATTTTCTAAATATTACATGATAAATTTAAATTAAAAAACAAATTAATTGTCAATTACTTCATAGAAAATAAATACATTTAAACATAAATATTTGGTATTTTTATTTAAGGACTCCAATTCTAGGGAACTTATTTTATGAATTTGAATCAATTGAATTTGAATTCACAAATTCATGACATCTCTTTATTTGGAAAACATCTTGATGATTATATAAAACTCATTCCATTTATGAAATTTAAAATATTTATTTAATTTGAAAACTAAGTTTGACGGCAATCAAATATATACATGGCCCAATCTAATAAAATTAAAACATCTAGATAACAAAATTGTTTGATTAATTTACTAATTCCAAGTTGTTAATTCAACATCTATATTATAAAAAATATATAAATGAATGATTTTATAAATTATTATAATATTCCAATGTATATATGAGTAAATCTAAGTATTTTCTTAACTTATAAATAATTATATAGATTTTATAGCAAGTTTAGCTCATCCAAAACTAATGTTCAAGTCATTTTGTTAGCAAAGAGTAATCCCATTAGCTCGGGTTAAGCAAATAATCCACTTAGCCCACTTAAAAAAAATTCATTTACTACAACTTTTTTTGTTTTTTTCTTCACACACATGTTTATCTAAGTGTATTTAACATATAAACTAAATTTTATATTTTTGGATATGTTTTTATATATATATATATATATATATATATATTAGATTTTAAAACATCTATATATATATATCCTTATCTTTAAAAATCTAAAAAAATATATACACATATCCAAAAATTGTAAAAACTTAGTTTATATATTAAATACACTTAATAAACAAGCGTACAAAGAAAAAAGTGAAAAAAAGTTATTATAAGTGAGACATTTGCTTAATTCGGACTAATAGGATCATTCTTCTCTGTTTGTATCCTTGCTAAACCAAACAATGTTAAACAAAAATGTCTAGTTGGATTTTCATTGCATCATAAAGTGGGCCCCGGATGGAGTCTTTCTATGAATTTAAATTCATGGCACCAGTTCCACAGAATTTGCACCTTTTTTTTATATACTCCCATAACATATTAAAGGACTTTTTTATTTTTTTGAACTTTGATTAAATTAGAACTAACACCTAATTTTTAAATTTTTAACTAAAAAAATTAAACCGGGGGCGGGGGAATCCGGTGAGTTGAACCTGAAACAATTGTTCAACCCTAGATCAAGCGAAAGGCAAGGCAGCTAGCATCAGCGCTGGGCCATCCCTGGATACTTGTTTTTCCTGGTCCCTAGACCATGCTGGTGGGCGTCCTCTCTATATTTATTCGTCTTCCCCTTGGCTGCCTTCCTTTCAGCATCCTTCTGAAACAGGGAAAATAGAATGTGGCACTAAAAGAGAATTAGGTTTTGTCTCCAACGAGAGAGTGGGTCACGCTCTCTTGTCTGCATCTGTTCGGCCCATATGCACCGAGAATCTTCCTACTACTTAGGTAATACTGCCAAACCCATGTCATCTCGCGTAGCCCGAGACCCAACGAGGCCCATGTTGACAATTATCACAGGGCCACGTGCTTGGTTGTGATCTTGAAGTCTTTGGTCAGTTTTGGTTTTCAGCTTCCAACTCCTTTGGTTTTATCTTATTTTCTGCATCTATTTCTTTCGTAGTTTGTCATAGTGTGTATGTTGGTTCTCCTTCCTATGTTTTCTTCTTCTTTTTTAATTTGAAATTAGGTGGGCTTTGTTGAGGCAGAGGAGATTAGAATGCCTGAATTATGGCTCTTTGATTTCCGCCCATGCAAATATAATAAGAAGATTGATATTCGGATCCTTCCTTTTCACCCATAGACCACAGCACCAACCCTTTTTTTACTGTTTCCATGAAGAAGAATTAGAGGATGCATGATTACTCCTTCCATTCATCACCTTTTCCTGAACAGCTCTTGTCACCTCCTACAGAAGTAATTGACACCCATCGAGGAATTTCTCCTGATCTGTCCCTTGAATACTGCAATTGAGGAATAAAGAAATGCATGAGAACTTTTAAGCCTCCACCAATAGGCAATAGCACAACATAATGGAAAATTTTTTATGATGCGTGTTTCACCAGTGTAATGCCATCTAAATCTAAATGGATGCATATCTAACAACAGCGCAGATTCATAGTCCATATCCAAACCTCCGCAGAATGTTGAATTTCAGCCCGTTTTGTGTCTTGAAGTCAAACCCATGTAAAATCCAGGAGGAAACATCACCTAGTGGGCCACTGGTCATCCACTTCAATTTCCCCATCTGATCTGCAGGTGGGCCACACCCCTCTACTTTGTTCATCTTTCAGCACACTGCACACCCGACCCACGCGTTCTTATCTCCCCACGTCCTTCCCCATCTCACAAGCTACCAAACATGAAAATTCCTGATAATGACCCTCTAAGAAAAGCCACCTTCCCCATGTCACTAAAAGCAGAAAAGAGGAGGCAGCAGTTCTGAAAATCTTGGGTGCAAAAAAAAAAAAAAAAAAGTCTCGTCGCTTTTCAGACACTGGGTGGAGTCCTACTTACACATCACTATTTAAACTCCAAGGTTTCATCATCTCACCCGTCTGTGCGCTCTGCTGCTCAGTTCAAATTCCTCCCATGACGTCCACTCATCCTCCATCATGTCTGCTATCTCCCACATGCGGAATCTGAGCCCCAACTTCTCATTTTCTGTTCGCATACACACAATCTAGCAGTGAAAGCTGTAGGGGGCCCATTTGGAGTGTTGAACATGATCGATCCTCGAATGGGTAGGACTCAAAACTACTGCTGTGTACTGTTTCTCTTAGTACTCCTAAGCATGTATTTTACTTCCGGGTTGGGAGATAGGTCGAGGATTTCTGACCTGCTTCTGAGGATCAAAGCAGAATTTATAGATTCTGAAGGAGTTCTCTCGGATTGGTCTCCCGGGAGTACTGATGCTTGCAGCTGGTATGGAGTCCAGTGTTCAGAGGATCAGACCGATGTGGTAGGTGTGAACTTATCGGGAGCCGGATTGTCCGGTTCGATTTCACCGGAATTTGCTGACCTCATTTCTCTTCAGATGCTGGACTTGTCTTCCAATTCTCTCACCGGTCGGATCCCGCCTGAGCTTGGAAGGCTTGAGAATCTCGAATCCTTGCTCCTCTATTCAAATTCTCTCTCGGGTAGTATTCCTTCGGAGCTTGGACTTCTGGGAAAACTGAAAGTCCTTCGATTAGGAGATAACCTGTTGTCGGGAGAAATCACACCTCATCTAGCAAACTGCACTGCCTTGGAAGTCTTGGCAATTGCTTCTTGCGAATTGAATGGAAGCATCCCGGCTCAAATCGGCAATTTGAGCGGCCTGAAATTTCTGAATCTGCGGCAGAACAGTCTCACCGGTCGCCTACCGGAAGCAATAGCCCGCTGCACTGAACTTCAAAATTTCTCAGCAGCCAGCAACGGTCTCGAAGGAGAAATCCCACCAGCGATAGCAGCGCTCGAGTTCTTGAATGTCCTCAACTTGGCGGAAAACAGACTCGGCGGCCGAATTCCTCCTGAGCTGGGTAATCTTCCCAACTTGAAATATTTGAATTTACTCGGGAACCAGCTGGTTGGTGGGATTCCCTTCGAGCTGAATCGGCTAAGTCAGCTGGAGATTCTGGACTTGTCCGGCAACAATCTTTCTGGGCCGATTATGATTTCCACGTCCCGCATGAGGAACCTCCGGTTTCTAGTCTTGTCGGAGAATTCTCTGTCGAGCGAGATACCAGTCAATATATGCGGCAAGGATTCAAATTTGCAGAATTTGTTTCTGTCCGGAAACAGTCTATCCGGAAGAATCCCATCAGAAATACTCGAGTGCTCGCCGCTGCGAGCATTGGACCTCTCGAATAACAACCTCGGAGGAGAGATTCCTGCTGGTATTGGGATTCTAGCAAGCCTCACCGACCTCCTCCTGAACAACAACAGCTTCACGGGGAAGATACCGCCACAGATTGGAAATCTTAGTAATTTGGAGACTCTAGCACTGTTTCACAACGGCCTCACGGGCAGAATTCCAGCGGAGATTGGAAGACTGCAGAGGTTGGGCACCCTCGAACTGTATGAGAACCAGATGTCTGGTGTCATCCCAAGAGAGCTGACAAACTGCTCAAGCATGACCGGGATAGATTTCTTCGGCAACCACTTCGAGGGCCTCATCCCTCCAACAATTGGGAAGCTCAAGAATCTGCTTCTCCTCGATCTGAGGCAGAACGACTTGTCTGGCGCGATCCCACCTAGCTTGGGCTACTGCAAGAAGCTTCGGAACCTGTCCATAGCTGACAACCGGCTGTCGGGAGTACTACCGCCAACTCTTCAGTTCTTGAGGGATCTCAAGGTGGTCACTCTCTACAACAATTCCCTCGAGGGTCCCATCCCCGAATCGCTTTTCCGCCTGAAAAACCTCACGGTGATTAATTTCTCCAACAACAGGTTCAGCGGCAGCATTGCTCCTCTAACAGGTTCCAGCTCTCTGATGGTGTTCGACCTTACAAACAACAGTTTCTCGGGTGGGATTCCTTCCACACTCGCTGAATCCAGAAGGATGGGCCGCCTCCGCCTGGGATGCAATCTTCTCATGGGCAACATCCCGTCCGAATTAGGCCGTCTTACGAAGCTTTCATTCCTCGATTTATCTTCCAACAATCTATCAGGCAGCGTCCCAGATGAGCTCTCCAACTGTAAGCAACTAGGCCATCTCCTTCTCCAAAAAAACCAGTTGAAGGGAAGGATTCCTTCATGGTTAGGCAGCCTGCAAGCTCTTGGGGAGCTCGACCTGTCATTCAACGACTTCGATGGAACAGTACCCCCAGAACTGTTTAACTGTTCGAGCCTGCTCAAGCTCTCTCTCCAAAACAACAATCTTTCAGGCAGAATTCCACCGGAGATTGGCAATCTCGCCTCCTTGAATGTGCTCAACCTGGAGAGAAACAACTTCTTCGGGGAAATTCCTGTGACAATCGAGCAATGCAGGAAGCTGTATGCATTAAGACTCTCGGGAAATTTCTTGACGGGATTGATCCCTGCGGAACTTGGAAAACTCAGTGAGCTGCAGGAGATGCTTGATCTCAGCAGGAATCTGTTATCTGGGGGGATCCCTCCTGCTCTAGGAAGTCCAATGAAGTTAGAGAGGCTGGATCTGTCTTTCAATCAACTCCAGGGTAAAATACCGCTATCACTGGGACAATTGACCAGCCTTCACAGGCTCAACCTCTCGAACAACCTCCTTCTTGGCCAAATTCCCACAACCATTTCAAATTTCCCACTCAACTGCTTCTTGGGTAATGCAAAGCTTTGTGGCCGGCCTTTAAATTCTTGCATGCAAGCATCAGGCCCACAAAGAAAGCAGCTGTCAAACACAGCAGTTGGGGGGATTATAGCGGCGATTGTGTTTACTTCAACGGTGATAGTTTTGGTGCTGCTTTTTATCATGCTTAGGATTTGGTGCAACTGGAGAAGGGTGTCCATTTCTAATTCCGAGTACAGTGGCGGTTTTGAACATAGGAAGGAAGAGGAGAAATGGTTTCATGGAGGTGGGGAAATGACGAACAACGGGGAGTATTGGAAGGTGAATCCAACGGCTTCGATTTCTTCGCCAGAGCAGAAAATAACGGCACCAGCATGTATTTTTCAACTGAAAATGGAAGCAGCGAAAACGGTGATTTAGGCCATTTCTTCGATCGGTGTACACAGTTCCAATTCCGTTTTCTCAGTTTGTTTTGCAATGTTGTGAATTGGGTTGAAGAGATTTATTTCCGTGGCATTAAGTACTATCAAAAACTTAAATTGTAATTAGGAGATTTTCTTCATTTGTGGCGAAACCTGCAGCTGTATAAATGCAGTCTTTTCTCATCTTTGTTACTTTTTTCGTAGCTGTTTTCAGAGCTGAAGAAATACATGTATTTTTGTTGGACTATGGTTATATACCGATTATGGAGAGACTGAGAAAGAAACGTTCTAATCGAATTAATAGGTGTAGGTGTTTAAATAGGTCGGGAAAGGAGGAGAAAAAATTGATGAAAGAAAAAAAATATCATAAGTAACAACAGTAATTAAGACCAAATAAATATATATTTTTTTACAAAAAATAAACGGAGTGATGGAGCAGAAATAATAATAATAAGATTAAAAAACTGCAATCATTAAAATAAATAATTTACAAGATAAGAAACACGAAAGGGGAGTGTTCATTAATTTGGAACCAATTCACATTTAGCAAGTGTTGTACCGGCCCAAGGCCCTATTTGGCCCCGCCGAATCACTACGCTTCTTGGTAATGTTTGTCAAGGCTTTTATATTAAGCCCCAACAATTTTCGTTAAAAGGTCCTAATAAGCATGGAATTTTCAAGCTATAAATCAGTGCTTTTCTTTATTAGTACATATACACACCATGACAATTTATATTACAATGAAACATATTCATAACCCTCACACAATTAAAAGAATTTTTTATAACACCCCCACCCCAGGGGGAATGCATATACTCTTGCAACCAGAGAAACTGTATATAGCTGCCTTCATTCCAACAGGAAGAGGGACTTCAGATTCGAACGCGCGACCCTAAGAAATGGATAACCGCGCGTTCATTCGTGCAGTGGCTAAGTCAGCGCTTTTTAGATAGCTTGTACATCCCGGTATTCATGTGGTTAGGGTAAAATAGAGCCTAAGTAACTTCATTTGTAATGTTTTTGGGATTCATTTGTCCATTGTATTTAAAAAAAAATTATTTAAGATTTATTTGGAAAATAATAAAAACTTTTTGATAAAAAAAATTTTGTGTAAAAATTATCGAAAGAGGAGAAAATTATGTGATATAATAAAGGCAATAATAGGAAATAAAAAAATAAAATCAAAATAGATAGGTTAGTGATATGTGTAATTATATAGAAATGATTAAAAATATAATGGTTGTATAAGAATGTGTGAAATAATAATTAAATATAAGATAATTATAGAGATTGAAAAGTTTTAATTTGAAAAGCTTTATAGGTAAATAAAAGGCCCCTTAATTAAAAATATATTAATGTGAATTTGGTTTCGAAAGATATTTTTGTATGCTACAAAATAAGTACAGTTTTTTTTATTGATCTACTTGAATCTATCTTACGAAATCTCATTTCATCTCATTTTTATAAATCAAGAACAGGTAGTCTTACTATTTTTTTCTATGACTAACTTATATAACCAAAGAAGGAGACCAAAAGCTCCTTATACAATAGGCAAAGCTTCAAACTCAAAAGATAATGGTCTGTTGAAATTTGATCCCTAACCTGCCAAGCACCTAATGCTATTGTTGGTGCCAACCAAGCTATACCTCGTTAACAGTACGTACAGTTTTAATGTAAATATAAATATGTTAAAAAATTTATGTGACATATGGCTTCCATGAATTTTTTATTAAAATGATTTCAATTGATATTATTAAATAAAAATAAAAATAATGTGTGCTTATTGGAATCTCATTATTCTATCCATTGTATTTAAGATATTTCTTTGATTAAAAATAGATTAATTTTATTTTTAATAAATTTTTTACGAGCCACAAAATAAGTATAGTTTTAGAGTAAAAATAAATATGTTAAATGATATTATTAAATAAATAATAACGAAAATACGAATAACATGTGCTTATTAGAAAAGAGCAAATTTGTCTTTTCAATGCCGAAAGGTGTTGTGGGTCTGGTTCAAAGTGCAGAACTACAAAGAAGACAATTTTTCTTAAATCCCACTCATATGTCCATAATATTTATTCATATTAACCTTGTTAAGATGTAAAAAATTTCAGTGATTGGAACCTAAGGCAGCACGTAATGAATTTTAGAAAAATCTGATGACTTTATATTTATTATAGCCCACCAAAGGAGTTAATCATCACGATTTTTAATATATACTGTTTAAATAAATATTAATAAATAGAATGAGTAGCCTGGATTGAAAGACGTGAATGAATGGGAATAGCTGATTTCTTTTTAAAACCTACAAACCACCCATCTTTCTCTTTCTAGAGATGGGTGATGCTCTAATCATTGATTTCCTAACCTGTTGAAGATGAGTATATGGGAAAGGAATGATGGTTGATGCTCTAATCACTGGTTTCCTGACCTGTTCAAGATGAGTACGTGGGAAAGGAATGGAATAAAGATGCTATTAGATTTCCCATTTCCTAAAGATTTTTTACCCTCTTGAAAAAAATTTCCATTTTTAATATTTAAAATTTTATTTTTAATTCTCAATGCTATTTTTCCATTTTCAATATAATTTTTCACGTTTTAATGCGCACCAACCCTATTTCATATAAAGAGATATTTTCATCAATCTATGATGACATCTATCTACATCCCGTTCCACCATCCTTGACAGCCAGCATCCTCAACAACCCCTTACAGTCTTTCTTGGAAATTATTTCACAGGTCTTTCTTTCGGGGAGCTGCACATACAGCTGTCAGTGTCTTATTTTTCTTTTTTCTTTTTTTTTCTTTTTTTTTTTTTTTTTTATAAAAGAGGGAATAAGAGGGATTCAAGCTCAACCTCACCTGCCAAAGCACGCCAGCGAGGGCGAGAAGGAAATTCCCAATTTATTCCAGATACGAAATGTCTTTACACAAAATTCTTGTTTAGTTTGATGGCGGGACGCGACAATTTCAAAGACGAAATCTCTCCACTTATTATTCCCCTTTTTATCCTGGAGTGATTACACGTGCATTAAGCGTGCGTGGATTGCCCGTCAGTAATCAAATTCAACGCATTTGAAGCACACACCCACCATGCCATGATGGAAATGTTGAGTGGCCATTGGTAGAGCCCAACTTTTTTCCAGATAAGTGCATGAATCGAAAGAAAAAAGGTTTAATGGCACGGCTCGCTTCGGACCACGCCTTTACAGTTTACATCATGGCCAGGATTTCTACGTTTTGGGCGCCGCCGTCGAAACATGACTTCGAAAGAAACGATTTCTCAGATGTTAAAGCCCAGATCTAGAGATTTTGGACCTGGGCCGTTCGGTGAGTGCTAAGCCATTAGGCCTAGCGCTTTCTGGTTATAACCTTCCTTGCGTAATCAGTCATTACGCCTGCCACGCGCGCTCGCTCTCTCTCTCTCTCTCTCTCTCTCTCTCTCTCTCTCTCTCTCTCTCGTCAATCGTGACGTCCATGGCCTACTACCACCCTGCATCACTGCCGCGCACGTCAGGTTCAGGGCCGGAGTACGACGTATTTCTCAGCTTCCGCGGAGAAGACACGAGGAAGAGCTTTGCGGCTCATCTCTACCAAGATCTAGTACGCGCTGGAATCCGCACATTCCGAGACGAGGAAGAGCTACCGATAGGCGAAGACATCGGGGAGCGCCTGTTTCAAGCAATCACAGTCTCTCGACTCTGCCTCCCTCTTCTGTCGAGGAACTATGCTTCTTCAAAGTGGTGCCGAAGGGAGCTCGTCCACATGGTCGAAACCGGCGTCCCGGTTCTGCCCGTGTTCTTGGATATGGATTTCTCAGCAGCAGGGCTGTGTTTGACGGAGAATGCATCATCGTTCGGACGGTTGAACGAGGAGGAGAAAGAGAAGTGGCAGGCAGCTATAACGGAAGTGCGGCGGCTCCCAGATGGGCTTCAACGCCGTGCAGACGGGTATCTTATCTTTCATCCTCGAATCTCCGCTCTTTTCATCTGTTCTACTTCAACCCAAAGATTTCGTAATCCATCCGAATATCTGATCTGTACAAGATGCGGGGCCGAGTTGTAGGGATTATCTGGAATGGAGAACGATGTGATCTAGTCATCAGATGGTCTTCCATTGACATAAATTCACTGACCATGATCGGACTAAATGTTTATCTCAGTGATAACCCCACTACGCCAACCCTGGACTGGCTGGTACAGATGATTTTCATGTTCGGATTGACATATCAGCATCCGCCTTTCCATCTCTAGAATTTTCCAGATCCAGATGAGACAAAAAATCACGGACTAAACATGGCTGAAAATTTTCTAATTTTCTGCTGAAATTGCCAAAAATTGTGGCTGCATTAAATAACAAAGTCGGTAAAGCAAATTTATTAAAGGGGGCTACCACTTGGCAATGCATTTGGTGCATGGTGTGTGAGTAGTGAGAGTGCGTTTGTGAGGTGTGACCTGTGGATTGAGTGAGAGTGTTGTGCGTTGCGCGCGCGCGGGGTTTGCAGCAAAACTGAGTGAAGTGAGAGAGGGTATTTTTGGATATAGCGTGGGTGGTGTTAGTATTATATAAGTGGTAGTTTATATGTTTAAGATAAGGGTGTTTAAATTATTTTTGATGTATTATTTTTGTTACAATATTTTATAAATAATATTTTAGAGCATCCTTTTCTCAACAGCGATCCACCTTTTTTTTAAATAAAAAAAACCATAATTTTAGACTGCTCGTTCTCAGTTGTTGAAGGTGTGAATTAAATATAAAACACACGTTTAGGAAAAACGCGATTATATTTGATGATCTCAATTCTCAAAGGCTCAAGTGAAAATGAATATTTTGTATCTCTAAAAAATAAAAGCAACTAATATTTTTTTCAGTTTATTTTTAAGTTTTTATTTCTTTCTCCCGTCACTAGTCTTCATTTCTACTCCAAATGAATGGAGGGTTCAGATTTTAATAATAAAATCTGTCTCATCTGCTGGGCCATGCTCAAACGGTCACGAGAAAGTGTCGGCAGCAGAAAGCTCGAACGGTCACGAGAAAATGTCGGCAGCAGTAAGTCAATGGGACCGTTACGACTTCCGGAGGGTCCAGCTGTCCGCCGCCTTCCAAGGGCTTCAAAATTGGAAAAGATGCCCAATGCCGGTGTGTTTGGGAAAGTAGTTAAGTAGGTTTTCTTAGTAATCCAGGCTTTTTCTTACGTTCCGTGCGCGAAGTTCATGGAGAGAAACACTCAGTTTTTGCTCTCCGAACTTCCAATCTCGCAAGATCGGCCCAAACCCATGTATCATGATGTTTTCCTCAGCTGCAGCGATGAAACCCGAAAGAGGCTAGCAAGCCATCTCTGCAAGGCTCTGTCCCGTTTCCGAGTCCAAACGCTTGTGTCCATTGACAACGATGATGCCTGCCTGAAGGGGCCCAGGATCCTTGTCGTTCTGTTCTCGAAAATGTATGCTTTTTCGACAAACAGGCTCGACGAGCTGGCCAAGGCAATGGACATTAAAAACTCGGGGAAGCTTTCAGTTCTTCCGGTGTTCATCGACGTTGAGCCGTACGAGGTGAAATACCAGGTCGGGTACTTCGAGGCTGCCTTCGCATCTCATAAGCTGACGTTGGGGAACAGGGAGAGTGTGGTCGACAGATGGAGAGAAGCCTTGTTTAAGGCTGGAAGCCTCAAGGGTTGGCATTTGAAAAATGTCTCAAATGGGTAAAACTCTCTCTCACTGAATCGCGTAGATCGAGTGGTTCCATGATATCTCTATGTACAATCCGTTGGGTTTTCTTAATTTCCATTTCAATTTTCAATTGGCTTTTCCGTGATGTTCAAGTTTCAAGCTGAATCTATTTTATTGATGTTTTAGGGACAGATTTCAAAGCAAAGTCCGCTGTTTGGATGTGAGCCTTCTTCACTGATCATGCCTACTTTTGTAATTGTGCATATGATTTTTCTCCTCGCTGCTTGACAGAAGGATGTATGCATTCTAACCGACATCGACTGTCTAATTCTTCAGTAAGATCAACATACTGTTGATATTCGGCAATTTAACAGACTCGTCAGCCAAGTGGTAATCTCAGCACCAACAGTGGTTTGTTTGTTTCTAATTTCTTTTGTTCGACCGTATTCTTTTCTTTATTCGCGGGCATGATGAATTATTTTATATACCCTATAGCTGTACACTGTACTTCGTAATAATTTTTGTCATACACATTTCACATATTGATTGTTTGATTCATGGGATTCCCGTTAACAACGTATATCTAAGCATTCAAGCTCTCTCTCTCTTTTTGTCTTCTTTCTCATTTGCTAGTTTCAATGGCAGGGATGAAGCAGTGCTGGTCAACCTGGTGGTCCAGAAAGTGTTGTCCAAGCTGAACCACACACCTCTTTCCATTGACAAAAAGGCTACTGGGATCAATAGGTGCGTCGAGGAGATGATGGTTCTCTTGGACCTTGAAGTTAATGATGTCCGAACGGTGGGGATTTGTGGCCCGGCTGGGATTGGCAAGACAACCATTGCCAAAGCTGTGCACAACAGAATCTCTGGTCAGTTTGACAGATGTGTTCTCGAGAATACAGGAGAGTTGTCTCAAAAACCCAACGGCCTGGTATTGTTGCAAAAAAAACTTAGAGGCGTCGCAGGACAAAATGATTTGATGATCAAATCAAAGATTGGGTCTACAAGGATGCTTGTGCTCCTTGATGGCATTGATCGTCCGTCACAGGTTGATGCACTGGAAAGTTGGAAAGAATGCTTAGGGCCTGGAAGTAGGATCATCATCACCACCAAATACGAGAGCATCTTAAACCGAAATTGGGTTTTGGGAATTTACAAGCCCAAGCAATCGGATCCAATCCAATCCATTCAGGTCTTGGGGAAGCATGATTTCTACAGAGGTTGTCCTGCTGATTCTTGGGAGATCCAACTGAGAAAACACCCCACAAGGGACTGGACCCAATGCGGATTTGGAGTGCCCGATAAGGATCCACCGTCACCAGAGAAACTTGGGGTAAGGTTCTGCTACTGGAATTTACTCCCTCTCTCCGCTTTCGTGTTTATGTCCATCGTGTTTGTTGTCTGTTCTCCATGAAAGCATCTCTTTAGCTTAGTCTAGTAATGCGTGGTGCCGTTTGGCGTGGTTGTTTGCATATTTTAGGAATGGCTTGAATCTTATATTTAGAATATCATTCCGTTCTCTTTTCATGTATCTAAATTGACTCGTGCTTTCATTATCAGGCATCAGGTATTCTTGGTATATATATCTTCTTCATTGCATCTCTGGCATATGTATACCAAATTCCCAAGTCACAGCTCCTCTTTTTTTCTGCTGGATGAATTACAACGGCTTCGGATACAACAGATCAAGTCGCCATGAAAGTGAGTGTCATAAGAATCTGACATCTCGGTTCTATTTTTTATTATTATTATTTTATTTTTTTTTGTCTTCCATAATTTTTTCATTGAACCAGTCTTTCATTCGTGCTGATAGAAACCTTCATGCTTCTGTAAAACTCTTCATCTATATAATTTTCTCTGTTTCTAATATCGTGATAGTTAAGATTCACTTTATTTATTGTATTTAATATTATTTATATCATAATAGAAATTTTTTAACTTGTTTAGTATCACTGCATATGAACTCTATCTAGAAATGTGCAAAATCAATATAATAAAATGATTTAATATTAAAAATTAATTTTTAAGTATTATTTCAACATCTATCTAAAATATCACTATTATGTATATTTTAATATATACATAGATGGATCCAAGCATTTTATTAAAAAAAAATTATACATGAATATACTTATTTTTGAACAAATATGTCCTATGCATATATTTGATTCAAATAAAACTCAATCTCCTAGCTAAATAAACAATGTAAATTATAATGAATGGATTGAATTTTTCATCAAACATCAAAATTTATAACGCTAATTAAGAATTAGGCATTTGTCATACCTTGGAATAAAATATAATCAATTAGCAGCTTTATCTATCCACATTGTAAGGCATAAATTTTTTTCTGAAACACAGCATAAATCAATTATTAATGAAATATATCAATTCAATTATCAATTGGATTCTATAAGAATAAACATCCCATTGTTTCATAATTAACACAAAAAATGCCCTCATTTTTATGACATTAATAACATGTCATAACCACACCACTTACGAAAGCTAGATAAGCGTCGTACAGATGAACAGATTATTCAAGGTCATAAAATTAAATCTCAAGCCATTTTGATATTGGAATACATAGATAACACCAATAATATCACATCGAATAATCATGGCATCAAATAGAATGGATAAATTAGAGGACTTTTCCGTGACAACATATAGAAATGTGCGTTTTTCATGTTGAACAGTTTAAATTAACCTAGCTCGCAAACTCATGTGGGTATGATGCAGTTAATCGTGCATTCACCAATATCATCATGAGATATATGAAAGGCGAACGGGCATTCAGATAGCCCACGCGGCCACGACGCCACGCCCGCCTTTCCCCCTCGAAAAAATAAAATAAGAACCGAACTCAAAAAATAAACAATAAAACACGAGATGCTATGCATGGTCCTGGAATCCAGGTTATTTCAAATTGGTGATGCGTGCGCCGATGCACACTAACGCCTAAAAATCTATCTCGTGATGCATCTGGCACATGCGCCAATAGCAGCATCTACCGAATTAGTACAGAGATATTTTATTTAACCTATAATAAGCTCCTCTAATTGAGCACTGATAAATAAGACCCGTAGATGCCTGCCACGTTACGAACTCATGAAAACTTCCATGACTTGCTAATATTATTAGCACTATAGCGTTTTTGGATATACTAATCCCTTTGCCCTTTAAAATTCGGATCCGTCAACGGAATCGAGTTTCTAATTGGCACTCATGCATCATGCGTTCCGATCCTCTCGAGTTGGATTTCAAGTTGGATTTGAAACATGCCTACCAACAGAATTAATAAACGACTTTTTCTTTTTTGTTGTATTTTCTTCGTTCCATCAAGCTATATATGTCCATGCTCGGATCTTAGAGATGTCCATGTGGAGGGGCAATGGCAGAGCCAGCAGTAATTGATTGATTACGTTGCAAAAGGAACGGAAGCCAAAACCGCCAGCTGATCAGGATGTGGTTTTATTTATTTAAAGGACTTCTCTGGGAGCTGTCTTGCCATCAGTGTCCCATTTTTGGTGGGCAAAAGCATCATTAATTCAGGCGGAAAAGAGGCAATCAATGGAAGAGCTTGACCAATCAATTCGCATTTTGTTCCTTGTCTGTCATACATTATTATTTTCCTTTCCTTTTATTCTTTTATTCGTTTATTCATTTAGTTTTCTTTTATGAAGCTTGTATATGTAGGCTACAGGCATAGATTAGCCAGGTGGCCAATGGATGTGTGTATATATATAATCTCATGATTAGAGTTATAATTAGAAGTACAAATTAATCAACGGCCTTGAAGGTCGTAAAAATCGTGCATTGATCAATAGTCATCCCCAATCTGAAAATACCAACAGTTTCAAGTTTCTGAAGCCTGAACCCCGAGCATGTTTCTTGCATATACATGCGTATTAATGATCACTCGTGGGTAGGGCACCGAAGTCATCAGACTGCTATTGCCACAAGTTAAGGCCGATGTAACAACCCATGGGTCATTTTCATTCCATCCTAGCTTGCATCTTGTCAATGTTGGACATTCTTGTTGAGCAGCAGAAATTTCTCTGTCGTGTTCATTTCTTAGCCGACCAAGACTAGAGTGGATGATCCTTCGTGTGATTTTTGATTTAATTGAATTGGTTTTGTCTTGGTGCATTGCTTTTCTTTTATCTAGCTTAAATAGGATCATGTTTTTGTGTACCTGAGTGCACTTAGCTTTTAGCTCACCTGGGTGCAAATATTCATTTTTGTTATTTATTTTTAAAATAACTGTTAATCTAAGTGTGTATATTAATTTTTACCAATTTCAGAAATTTTTAAACTTTTTTTGAATTTTAAAAATCAGTGGCATTTTAGTAAATTAAGTTACTAAAATTGCTACAAATATTAAAAAATCTAAAAGAAATATCTAAAATTTTTCTAAATTGATAAAATTTGATATATATTTTAAATACATATTAACAGTTTTATGAAAAATTTAAAAAAATATATTAAAAAATAAGTTAAATGCACCCGGGTGCTGTGAAGCTAAGTGCACTCGGTGCATTGAATAAAACTCCCCGGTTTCATTACCCAAAAGTAATTGCTGGTGCCTGTCCTGAGCCCATTAGTGGCTGGACTCGGATAAGGTACGATGCAAATTTAAATCATTGATCAAGTTGGGAACAAGGACTTGCTTTAGTATGAAGGTGAACATTTTAATTATAAATTTTATATGCGCTACAAATGCCATTTTTTTTATGTGACAGATGCCATTATTTGTCGGCCGCATGTCACAGAAATATAGTCATGGATGCACACCTATAGGTTGTACCTATGCTTGACTCCATATTTACGCCCAAGTTGATCCAGTGCCAAACTCTATTTCATCAATTCCAGTAGGACCATCCATATTTAGGCCCAAGTTGAACCAGTGCCGAACTCTATTTCATCAATTCCAGTAGGACCAGGGTAAGTCTATTTAGGTCCTGGCTGAACCCATTACTAAACTCTGTTTCATCAATTTGAGTAGGACCTGAGTGACCGGACTGGGTTCAAGCAATAAAAGGTGTTTTTTAAAATAAATTCATAAAATAAACATATTAACTATACATGAAAATTGGAAATCCAAAAAAAAAAAAAGATTTTTGATTAGAATTCATGCAAGTTAATTTTTAAATATATCATATTCAATCTGTAATTATAAATATCTAAAAATATCCGAAAAATTAAAATGATATTTTTGAATGAATGAATGAAATTTTTTTGAATGAAATATTAATCTAATAATCAATATTAAAATTTTTAAATGGTACATTATAATTAAATCAATATAGGATAATAAATTAGTGGTATTTTGTTTATTAGATAAGTAAATCAAAACCAATAACGTGAGAAATTCTATATTTATTTTTTATTATATTATTGTGTAACATGGAAAGTTATTTACGACAACCTATCTTGGTAGGTCCATAAATATAAAAATTTCTAAAAATTAAAAGGGCTGATCCACCCTCAACCACATGGCTATTCTAATACAGTAAGCCATATAGGATAAACGCCCTTTAATTTATTTTAATATATTCTTTACTTCTACATTTGTCGATTTTTCCTTTATTTTTTGGAAAAGATAAAATATTTTTAAATTTCATTATATTAATGTGATTTTCTTAAATTTAATTGAGCTAAGTGTTATTATTTTTATATGTCTTATTAATTTATATTTACATGAATTTTTAAACTTGTCATTTCTAACTTAAGTAAAAATTTATCAACCCAAATTTTAATACAAAATTGATTTATATGATAAGATTAAAGTTTTACAAATAGGATAAGATTAAGGTTCAAATTTTAAAAAATTGAATTACAATTAGAGTTGAAGAAAATCTCAATTTCATGGACCTGAGTTGCATGCCTGATTTTTATTATTATAAGAATAATAAATTTTATAATATTTAAAATAACTTTAATTTAGGAACCAAGTTGCTAAAATCATGTTCTTGAGTGCTCAAGTTGGGCATATGAGTAAACATTTATATTATTATTCCATTATTAAACTATATATTGAATAAATTTAAAAATTAGATGCTAAAAAATAAAATGGTTATGTAACTATTCTAAATATATTTTTTTCATATATCACAATAATTTTTTAAATATAAATTAAAATTTTATTGACATATTTCTATTTTAAAGTCATTTTAAACTATTTCGTAAGTAATTAAGTTTTATGCCAACATTTATTCACATGAAATGTATGTTTTAAAAATATATAAATGTTTACATATGAGGAGTGATACTATTAGCCCAGGCTAAGCAAATATTCTACTTAGCCTACCTTGAAAAACCTATCTATAATAAACTTTTTTTTCTTCATACAATTGTTTAAACCAAGTTTTATCATTTTTAGACATGTTTATATATTTTTTAAGATTTTTAAACATGTATGTGTATATTTGTATTTAAAATACTATTATCTTTAAAAATCTAAAAAAATATATATACACATATCTAAAAATGGTCAAACTTGAATTATGTGTTAAATACACTTAGATAAACAAGTGTATGGAAAAAAAAATAGTTGTTCTAGATAGGTTTTTTGAGTTGATTAAGCGAGTTATTTGCTTAGCCTGGGCTAACAAGATCATTCATCGTTACATATTCGTGAGATATTGATATTGTGGTTTACATGAATAACCAGTCATGTGCTTGATCAATTTGTAGATTACCAGTTAAATTAGTCAAGTAAAATCATAAAGGGATTATTGGTTAAGATAGTTATATGAAGAAAAATATCATAGGTCATTTCGAAAAGGATTCGTACTTCTTTCAAAAAAAAATCTGGACATTTCAAATTATTTGAGTACGGACGTAATCATTCCTATGTGTCGAGGAAATTTGCAGAAAATTTTTCGTAAGAAGTCTACGTATATGTAGAGTTATTTGCTCATATTTTCGTACGTCAGCTACCGTATTTTAACCTAGACTCAGTACAGTCCGCTTCAAACCGGGTTGAATTCAACTATGTTACACTAGACGAGGTTAAAACTGAGTTTTTAAAGGGCCGAACCAGTTCAGGTTTAGCAAAACCCACCTAACGTGCACTCCTAAATGTAGCTACAAACTTGCAAATGGATTTGGCTACAATTGTTTGGTTTCTTACATTACAGACAGTAAAAAATACATTTGATGCAACAGTTTAAATTTAACTGCATATAACCACATGGGGCCGGTGCTTGTTCAAGTTTAGCATGATGTGGATGCATTATTTGCAGTTCGTGTGGGTTTTACAGATTTCCTAGAAGATGAAGTATTTACAGAAAAAAAAAAAAAAAAATCTTCATGGTACGAGGATTGTGAAGGTACTAAATTATAATGTTAAGGGTCGCAATATATAAATATCAATAAAAAAATTTAACTGCATATAATAACAAAACTTGATCGCAAGTAAACTAGCTTTTAGCTAATTTTAGCTGCAAAAAGTGACCACGTAGAGGAATTTTATTGTAGCGATCCCGTCCAATTCAATTTTTTAATAAATTAAAAATGAAAACTCTGTTAACAAAGCTGTTTTAAATAAAGTTCTAGTGCTGTTCCGATCCCCCCAATATTTTAAGCCATTTTTCGTTACAACAGATCTGATAAATGAAATTGTTTGGTATCCATATCTGATTAAATATATTGATGTAAGTACACGAAAAGCGAACACATTTCAGCCACACGGTACTGCGATCAATTTTCTGAATGAGTTCTATGATACAGGCTTAGCTGTAGATTCAAGTTTTCAGTAGCAAATGGATCGGAGCAGGGCGAGAACTGCTTCTGGGAGGCAGTTCCTGCTTGTTGATGCATAAGTAGGAGGTCTCAGCTTCCCCTCTGAAAACGGATGGAAATTACAACAGTTCAGAATCTATTGCAAGACAACAATTTGCAGTGTTAGTTAGCATGTTATTTTAGTGAACATGCTAACCATCAGCGCCAATTGTTTATATAATATCCCAATCCTCATTCCTTGAAAACACACCCCAGCTGTTGTGTCAATGGCAGGGTGGTGAACTGCCCCACAGGAGCAGCAGTTCCCACCATGCTCTAATCCGCTTTCTTTTTAGGACGTTTTCCAGAATAGATGAGAGACGCTGGACCATTCAAATCCGTATAGCACCCTTCAAACTGGGATTTCTAGAATAAATGAAAATATATTTCAAACAGATGTTTTATTTTTTAAAAAAAATGTGTGCGCTGTAAGACCCACATCGAGCCGACGCATGTGTTATTTGCATTAATGGAGCAAAAAACAAAGCAAGAGCGCTAGATTTGTGCAAAAGGTGGCCGCGCTGCCCAATACGAGTCGCAGGCGGATTGGAAGTTTTTGCACGTACGAGACTACGAGTACCTTCTGCAGTTCCGCTTCTATATCCTAGAGACTAGACGGTTTCCGTTACTAGATCATAGAAAGAAAAGGAGAGGAGATCAGAGAGAGAAAGACTTGTATATTCATTGGAAATGCATATACGTTGGAAGCAACGGCCATCGTTGGGCGAGATCGGGGGAGGGGTTAAAATGTTCACGTCGTGAACTAGTCGTAAAAGAACTTACCATAAAAGGAACGACGATTGTGAGACAAGGAAGAGAATACCGGAACTTACCATAAAAAAAGAACGACGAGTGATAGGGGCCAGTTTGAGGTTGGGGAGGCTACGAAACCCCGTTTTAGTTTTTGCGTTTTATAGCAGTGGTGAGAGCATTAGGGCAACGTAATCGTGCACTTATGGTAGGTTGAGCGCGGCGGCGGCTTCATCTAAACGGTTTCATATGCTATGCAGAGATGGGCTTGATTGATGAATGAAAGACGAATTCTTATCTGAATCCTAGTTTAGTTATTTCAGAAAATCAAAAGATCGATTTAAAATGGTGAATCGGATTCCACTCTTTGAATGGTTCTGATCGCTCCATTTACCTCACTATATCAGGAGAATGTGCAGTTCAGTTCGGACCTCCTATGGACTACCAGAACGGCCATTTTTGTACAACTTGTCAACTTGCTTGCTTGGGGCGGCTTCCCCGTTGGACATCGTAGCAGATGCGGCCGGCAGCAAGATTTCGTGAATTTTGTGATGTCGCGATTGGTGCTGCATGGTTTGTCGCTCCTGTAATGGCCCACATTCTATGATCACAACCGTCCGTATTTTAGAAACACACATATATATGTGTACACATAGGATTGTTGGTAAAGGAATGGAAAATCCATTTATTCGAATGTCCGGAAGATTGAAACGAAAATTATAAATGGATCAAAGGAATAAGAAATCTGATGGAATATTGATTTTTTAGAAAATGCGCCTCATCTATTAATAAAACGAAGTTAGAAGTGTTGTTCGCGGTGTGGTCCAGGTCGTAGTGCTGCGAAAGATCCTGCGGATGGATGAAAAGGCAGATGCGTAGCGACGGAAGGAATAAAAACTCTCAAAAAATTCCTCCGGACTTATCCACCGAATATGAGTTACACCAGCGGGCCGCACATGGTTCGATAATTCCAAAATCAGTGCGATTCCGGATCATAAAACCATGCACATGTTGACTCCATCGCTGTCATGCCTTCTTCATCATTTATTGAACTTCGAACATTTTGTGTAATAAATTAAGGGTTACGATCTAATGTAACGCATGTATGCATGCGACCCTTCGCTTTTTTAAAATTTTTAAATTTTAAAAATCTAAACCATTGGTAACATTCATTCAGACGTTTTTATTTATGATGCCAAAGATTACGTTGCGAAAAATCGTTATTATTATATATTTATATTTTATCTTTTGTAGTTCTATATTCACTCTCAAGAGGAGTTGAGTTTTCGAAACAAAGAATTTTCCAATTATATTATTTTTCAATTCATAAATAAATAGTTATTAATAAAGATATAAATAGTTTAGATTTTTAAAAATAAAAGAGCAATGGTACAGACGTTTTGCATCAGTTCGATACCCAAAATTAGTGCTGCAGCTGTCTCGCAGGTGGTGCGGGTTTGCGACCTCAACAACTTAGGACTTTTAGATGGAATTTTTCAGCCTAGCTTGAGTTTAACAAATTAAATTAAATTAAATTCAAACCACATCCGATTACAAAATAAATTGAACACATTTCATATCTTCCGACGCTGAATTAAAATATGGTACATTTCAAGCTTTTTAAGCAACCCCCAAGAATTTTAAAACACAGCATGTTCGAGAGTATAAGAAGGCTCGGAATTTAAAATAGCATGAAATTTCTCATTTCCTCAAAAAAAAAAAAAAATCTCATTTTCAGCAGTTCCATTTTCTAGTACATAACTACCTTATTTTTACCACTTTCAATACTACTTTACCATTCTTATTATAATTTCTCATTCCCCACTGCACAACAATTTTTCTCATCATATCTCCTTATCTCATTAGCATCTCATTCAATCCCCTCATATGCTCCCAACACCCACAAAACCTCTTCATACATGTTCTCCGCCTTTCAAGTTTCAATAGTAGAGCAACACTTCAACCAAAACAAGAATTTGTTAAGATGGAGATCTATGACTCTACTCATGGTCAGAGATGAGTATGTCATTCTCAAGTTGACCCTCGTTTAGGTACACAAAGACAGCCCTCAGTTCGACATGGTCCATACGCGTAAGAATAATGTGAGCGAGAACCGTTTTGTATGCAAAAGTGCCATCTTCAAATCTGGTATCATCCCAACAAAACCACAGACGCCACTGATTTCAAGATTAAATTGGCGTTCTGTAATGAAATAGAAAAGATAGGGCCGAACATAGTTTTACATCTTTTGTTTCTTTTCATTGCTTTTCCCTTTTCGGAACTCTTTCTATACACTGACAACTGTTCTCTTGAATAAACAGTCATACAAACACAAGAACAGCATGGCAAAGAAAACAAGATGAAAAAGCAGGAGCCCAGCCTCAGTGACCGAAACTAAAGAACAGGACCAGTATCTAAAATGCTGTACTGGGAATTGTCTCTAGATGTTACAACAGCCATCTGACAAAAAACCCATGTTGCTACAATATGCGGCTGAAAAGGGTAGGATTGCACATTGTAGTAATGATTGATGAAAACATCCATTTACATGTTTTCTAACTTAACGACATCAAGAGTCTCACACTCCTTCAACAGCCTCTCATATTCACGGTTGACCTCCTTAAGTTCAAGTTTAAGCCGTTGAACCTGGCACAAAAAGAAAACTACCTTTTAGTGTTACACCTGATAATAGTAGTTAAGCCCTTTGCTGAGCAGCAACAGGTGACGTGAAGTATGAAATCTTTTTTCTTTACAGCATCTCCACCAAAGCTCTTGTAGCCTCCACTAGAACATGTTGTAGGGAACAAATGCACATTTGATAACAAATTTTCCTTTCCGCTATCTGCATAAATGCTACCCAACCCAGTGCCATGCGTTCAAATCTCTTGTTGCAGCTTCCTAGATGGCAGCCTTGATGGTGGAAGCAATTCTCCCCTTTTGTCCCAAAAGCCTCAAATTACATTTGAATATATCAAGCTCTAAAAACTCCAGTTTTGACCCCGTTTGAGTCATGGATGTCCCCGGAAAACATCCTAACTCATCCAAATCGGTTGGATCATCTAGCTGAGATGTGATGTGCATCTCTGACTTAATAGGCATAGTTCGGAAGAGATCCAATTGGATTCTCAAGACCATGCTCAATAGAGAATCTATGGAGAAACACCATGGTAAAGATGAAAGTCATGACAGTTTTATCTTTTTCTTGAAACCATGCGTTTGTCTTCTCCATTGGAAGAAAATGGATAGAAACGTAAAGACAACAGTTGCAACTGCCAGCCAACTAAAAAAGGAAAAAAATTGTAATAAAATGCAAACAGTGTGGCCGACTGATCTCTTCAGACCTGTCAAAAAGCATTTTTTGTTTTTTTGGAAAAAAATTTTTAGATACCAAGTTTTTAAATACACCTGTATTTAAAATTTTTAAATAAATATAGGGTGTGTTTGGGAAGTTGTAAAACTTTTGATGAAAAGTTTTTTATGTAAAAGTTGTTAAATTAGTAGAAAATGATGTTATATTGGGGTAATAATGAGGAGTAAAGAGAATAAATTTAAAATAAATAGGCTAGGTGTATTGGTAATTGTGTAGAAATGATTGAAAAGTAGGGTTGTTGTATAGAAAGATGTGTAAAAAATAATTTAAAAAGCAATAGTTATGAAGAGTAAAAAGTTTTAACTGACAACTTTTGCAAATTGCCAAACACACCCATAGACTTTATAGATTAAATATAACTAGATTAACATGTTTATAAATATATATATATATATATATATCTAAAAAATATGTTTTTGGAGGTCTGAAAAGATTGGTACTCAACTTTGTAGTAAGATAACCAATCGCAACAAACCACTTAACTAGTGAAATATTGGAAATTAAAAATACTCATACAACCTCAAGTATGAACTTCTCTTTAGTGAGATTACCTTGAGTTCAAGCTCTTCCTCAATCCTCTCATATGCAACACATCTGAAAAATAAATTGGGAATTCATGAATGAAAATCTTCCAATGATAAAAGGTAATAAACCAAGTTTTCCATCCATGCAGCATTATAGTTAAACGAAAGGGAAAAAGAAAAAAAAAATATATATATATATATACAGTGCTTTAAATTCCTTGCCAGCATTACACCACGTCTTTAGTGATCACCAGGATAACACATCAACTCACCATGGAAAAAGCGCTCAAAAGTCAACATACATGAGGCTCATCTGATGAGTAGGCTAATGAACAGGCAGCTCTTATGACCAGATATGCTAGACTAGAACACATGGCAATGCTTATAGGTAAGCATTATCAGATCACTGTCGAAAGGTTTTCATGTAGAAGAGCCTTATAATAAGAACCATACATGATGGGATCAGTTTGTCTTGATAATGACAACCAACGGGGAACAAAAAATATCTTTTAAAATTGTACTCACTGTGCACAAAGCTTCTTGTTTTCAGCAATTAATTCTCTGGTCCCCAGATTCTGGATTGAAACCTCATCATTACTGTCAACCTGCTCAGGAGAGTTTATCTTAGCATAAAAATAGCTTAAACTTCTTAGAAAAGGTGCAATAAATATCATCAAGGTCAATGTAAGATTTCTTGCTTCAAACAGGCCACTAAAGCATATAAGCAGTTCATAAGGTTAGTTTATTAAGAATATAGCTCACAATCCACCACTTTCAATCTTCCAATCCAGGATATGGTTGGCCCAAAAGCCACAAGTAATGTAGTTCATCATATCTAGAGTTATTTGAGCATTGGCTCCACATACACAAACTGAAACCAAAATACCTTGAACATGAACACATTTCATCACAGAGAACACACCTTAGTTCCATTGATGACTTAAAATAATGAAATCTTAGACAGACTTCCAATGATTACCTACCTTTATCTCACGATTATTCCCATTAATTGTTGCATTGGTGGCAGAAGTCACCTGCCTCTTCATTGCTACCTCCTCCTGACCTTTTTCTTTCCTCTTTAGAGAAAAACCTAAGCAATTTATGGCAAGTAGATGACAGGTTAGCACGGCTGGAAAGACTAATTCCAAGTGCTCCCACAACCCCAACCCAGACAGAAGGCAATGGTGTATACAGATCGCCAAGACAAGAAAGAGCCTGATTTTAAGCCCCGAATACCAAACTAAGAACACACATTGCAGGCTTTCAAGGCAAAAACTAAACATACATCATACAGTGCCTGCAAAAGTTGGTCCAGACAAAAATGATTAAGTACATCGAGATGAGATCCCGTAAGTAATGACTTCCTGTCTGAAATGTAACGACAAACCTGATTGGCCGCCAGATGGACAGCTGTAAGTGGGTTGGCCTGGTAAGCTCAAACCAGGTGCTGCACTTAATGCAGTCCCCATCGGTCTTGCGGCTGAAAAATGAGCAGAGAGAGGAGAATTCAATGCAACAGGTATGCCTGGGTGAGTTTGACTTGAGGTTAACATTGGAGTTTTAGCTTGCTTCATCCCAATCAATCCACAATGAAAATCCCTACAGAAAAGTTCAGAAAATTCAATACAAGTCCTAGAGCCTGGGATATAGAGTTAAAGCAATTAGTGAAGTGAAAACACTGTATGTAAAGAGTGCATTGAAGTTAACCTCACATTGAGATGAACCAAGACATGTTTTCAAATAAGTAACACATGCAAAGATTGAAATGCTAAATTGGAGGTACAAAATAAAAAATAGAGCTAGAATCCTAACTGTTATACAAGGGAAATGGAATGCCTTAATCAAAACATGGTGGAGCTTACCAGTACTCTAATGCCATCTGCTTCAATCGTAATTCCAGTCTTTGAAGGAGAGGAGTCTTCTCAAAATCTTGCTTATCATGAGTGGGCTCAATAAAATTTGCCTCCAGAACACCTAAAAAAAAGTTAAATTAAGCAAACTTTAAAATACCGAAGGAAAAGAACACCTTCCTGCCACATAAGGCCTTTCTGTAGAGGAATAAAAACACTAAAAAAATAATACACTAAAAATTCAAATATATATTTATGTGTAGATATGGTTTCAAGATCTTACCAACAACTCCCCTACCCCTGCTGTTTGTCTGATTGATAACTCGCCAAAATGGCTGCAAGAATTAATGGTTAGACCTTTCGGATACATGATAAATTTTGGACAATAATAGATACGCATGCCCACCTAGGTTAACTGGTTGTAATTAACAATTAATTAAACAGTTTATAAACATAGCTTTTAGACAACAAGGGAACATGTGGAGAAAACTACCAATATAAGTCGATTCTTGTGGTAGATGTTGAACCCATGGACACTAATATTTGGAGCATCCTTCAGAAATCCAATTATCGTTGTGACCTCGGCCTGAAGAATCAGAAAATCATAAGATGAGAAAAAGAGGGGGAAAATACACCCACAGAAGCATGTTTTATAGGTTGTTAGCTTATCCAGTAGTAATAAATAAAGAAATAAATAACGACAGGTTATATTGCATCAAAATGCAATACTAGAGATAAAGCAAATATAATATAATTCATCATTTAATTCTATGGTCTTGCCAGAGGGAACAAATCGTTCAAATATAGATACTTCTCACACAGATGTAAATGTTGGACTTCAAAGCTGCAATGGTTTCCTAACAGTTTTCATTTACCATCTTAGTTTTTGCAATGCAAGGGTAAAGATCCAAGCCATGGCTTGAAAGTGTGTAAGAACTGAATACCTAGACTGATAACATTCAGTCTAACTTGGTCCAACATTGATCATCATCATCATCATCATCATAACACATTTCCCACCTACGTGGGTCAGCTGAATGGATCTTATTGTGCCATTGTTGATGAGCATGAACTAAGTTTTCATTAATTTTAACATTTTAATAACTTGTTTAATTACTTTCATCTATGTTTTTCTATGTCCTCCGCTCATTCTCTTATGGTCTTCTATTTGAATAAACTCATCTCTCCTAATCGGTGCCATTTCAAGCCTCCATTTGACATGTCCAAACCACCTTAGTCTATTTCCCTCATTCTATTATCTATTATCTTGGATTTCTTCATTTCTAACTTCACCTCTCATCCATCTTAACATTTTCATTTTTGTTACACTCGTCCCATATATATGACATTTTCTAGCTGTCCAACATTCTACCTTGTATAGCATAGTGGTCCAATCGTTGCCCTATAAAATTTTCCTTTTAAGTTCAATAGCCTCATAAAAATTTTTCAAGCACTTGGTCGTTTCTTCCATCCTGCTTGGATTTTATATATGATTTCTCAATTTCCCTGTCCTCTTGAACTATTGATCCTATATACCAAAAGTGATTAGTTCTTAATACTACTTTATCTGAAATCTTAATTTGTTCCTCCAAGTGTTCGCTATTGTTAAGATTGTAATCCATGCATTTAGTTTTTGTGCAATTAATTCTAAAACCATTATACTCTAGAGCATCTTTCCACTTAATCAATTTCAAATTTACTGCACCTCCAGTTTCGCTATTAGGACTGTATCATCTGCAAATAGCATGCACCAAGGTACTTCTCCTAAATGTTTAATAAGTTTATCTATAACTAAAGTGAACAAGTATTGACTTAAGATTAATCCTTGATGCAACCTAATGCAATTGGGAAATCATTCATATCTACACTCATTATCCTAACATTGTTATAACCCCTTTATGCATGTCTCTAATAACACTCCAAAACTTCTTCACTAGACCACATCTGCAATTTTTCAACACAATTGAATCTTGTTATGGTGCATTGCTTCTAGGAAAAAAACTTAGCAACCCTTGCTCATTTCTCACTGGAGCTACTGCAATGCATCACTTACAAAGAATGCCTTAGCATCAATGACTTGTAATGTCCACAACTGATTTCAAGTCTAATGGAAGGTGTATCAAACACAAAATAATAAGAGTTTTTATTCCAAGGGTTTTGCCAACCAACATACCATCATCTCATTTCCCCAACAACATTTTTTAATTCTCAAAAAATAACCTACTTTTTCCATTTTTCATATAATTTTTCCCAATCTTCATACACTTTTCTCATTCCCAACATAATTTTTTTCATTCCTAATACACTTCCATCCTGCATCCTCACCTCATCATTATCCAATCCAAGTCATGAACAAGGTCTCAAGGCATGTCTACTCCTTTGATTCTCCTAAAACCTTTTATTCTAATAAATTTTCCTAATGCTTAGCAAGAGATTCTAGTCTTGATTTCATGTTAACAAACTAATTAAGTCTACTTACACTCATTTTACCAACTATTGATTCTAATTCTATATTTAGGCTTTTACAAATCATTTATTTTTTCTTGTTTTACCCTGCATTTCAGCTAAATAATAGTTTAACTATGCGACAATCCATGAAATATAGCTGATTAGAGTTCATCATCATCACCGTAAGTTGTTTCCCCGTCTATGTAAGCATAGCTGATCTTATGGCTAAACTATAAAACTTCCCCTCTAAGGCTCTATTTGGTAACACGTTAAAGTGAAGAAGTGGTTTTCCAGAGTTGTCATCTAATGCATTTGGGTGCACTGAAGCTAAGTGCACCTGGGTGCATTTAAAAATGTCCGGATTTTCCACCTCTCTTCTCACAAATTTTCCAAAAAATAATTTTACATCTTAACTCTTTACCTAGTTTTGTTTTTCCATCTTTATCCCTATATTCCATTTTTTTCACACAATACCATATTATTACCACTTTACCCTTTATCGTATCATATCACATCACTCTCACACTTTTCAAAAACATTTCTTTTCCTACCCAACCAACTTTACCAAACACACCCAAATTAATAATCCCCTATCACATAAAATTTCAAACTATAACATTCTTTCTCACCCCACAACTGGAATTCTCATATAAAATCCTTGTTGGTGAACTGGAAGACAATAAGACATCCCCAACACAACCTAGATAACAAATGCTTGAACATATGATCACATTTCTATTGTTCTTGGGAACATCCTTGTTAATCGGTCTTTAGTTACAAAAGATGCTGCCCACTAACCATGAGGTTGAATACTCGATGAAAGAACCTCATTTTTAAGCAACTAAATAGTCCAGGCAAAAAAGTGAGTCAAAAAATATTTATCCCCTTGATATTGGTTGACATCCATTTTCAAGCCTAAAATAATAAATACATACCAAAACAAGACAAATTCCCACAATACTATTTCTAAGACTTTCAAAGCCTACAAGACAGACATCGGATGGACTACACTGCTCGACAAATAAAGATCCAATGGCATTTTCGTCTTCCATGTAGAACATAAGACAATAATATAAATGAGAGACTGCCACAAATGGATATAGCTTGAGTTTAATGCAGTGCAGAGGGAAACATGACACAGACCTCCCTGTTTAGCGCCATTTGAGGCCTATACAAGATCAATTCAGGATATTTGAGATCCCTAGCAATGATACAATGCTCTACAACTCTTCCCCTCAAAATTATTCTGAAGTTCTCTGGTCTGCGTAGATACAAGATTGAGGAATACAGCTGCATTACTAATATAAGGTTAGTTGACCAAAAATTAACTCAATTAGCAGAATAAGTTAGCAAATCAATTGGAACTTACACGGAGAGAATAGTGATACCGATTTGCAATATGCTGTTGTGTAAGCATCTTTGGAATGTTTGCAGTCTCAACAATCTTAGGAGCCCCACTGATCATAATGTCCTGTGACCCACAAATCACAGTCACTTCTAATAAGAATAAATCCTCATAAAAAAGCAATATGCATCAATGAACAGAAAAGTGGTGATTACTGACCTCTTTATCTGATTCAAAATCAAGCTCCAAACCCCCATCATCATTGAGCCAAAGATTAAACACAATCACTTTCGTACCATGATGACCTATGTCATCAAACTGCTCATTTAATCCAAAGAATGTGTAAATTTCAAGCTTCGATAATCTTGATAATAAGAAGCATATGCCAAGATGAAAGGATCCAAGAAGGAGTTAACACTTGGGTCATGCACACATTTGTACCCACATTATTTTTATATTAGAGTTGTCAGGGAAGAAAGAGAGGATTCAGAATGTCAAGACCCCCAGCTTTAATGGGTGAGGGAAAGAAAGAATGGATGAAAAAAAATCCACTATCCATTTTTTATATGTTGGGCAACCAGGACAAGGATTGAAGCCTGATCCACATGGGATCAAGCTGCTGATCCCTTTACAGACTCCATGAAGATCCTTTAACCACAAGTAGCATGGACTAAGATAAAACTTCCTCGGACATATCAAGGATGCAAATTTTCTTCCAGAACATTCCTTCCAGTGACCAAGCAGTACAACTGAACAGAATATGATGTTCAGTCCATAAAAACACCCTCAGAACTCTTCCAAAAATGCTAAACACAAATAAAGGTCCAACAGCATGCATCTGATGAGAAAGGAGAAAACATAGCTCAAAGAGGGACAATCACATGCGAAAATTATCATTTATGAGATCTTAACTTCCCAGTATAAAAAAAATAAAAATAAAAAGTTCTGCACATAGTAAATTTATGAAATATCATTATGACATTTCATGAGTAAAATATGACAAAGTTCTGCAGTCTCAGCAAATATCGAACCACCTTCTGTCCGTGATCCACTGACTTAGTGGCTGAACAGAAAAAGACACCCAAGAAATTTTCCATACATTCACTGGCTGTTCAAATAGGGTTTCACAACAAAGAACTTTCATTCCCTCATGTGTCACATGTTAGAAATTCCCTCGATCAGTTTGTCATCTTTACTTATTGATACATACATATAATTGAAGGATCGGTTGGGTGCAATGGTACAAGTTGCCACATGACCTGGAGAAAATAGGTTTGAATCAAGAAAAGAACCTCTCCGTTGACAAGTTATGGTCACATTCTATAGACCCAAATTGGTTTGGCCATTCCCTGGGCCCCACACATAGCAGGAGCTTAATGCATCGAGCTGCCCTTTTATATACATATATTCAAGAGCCACTTCACACAGAAAATTGTAAAGATCAAATAATGATTTGTAAACCAATTAGTTGGGATAAGCATTTTCTCTAACAACAACCATATAATTCCAAAAAAAAGAAAAAGAAAGGAAAAGGCAAAACAACCACAAAAAACAAAAACATTACAACATTAATAAACAAGTCCAAGAATTTGTATGGCTTACTTGTTTCAACAATTCTGCTTCTGTCCGATAGGGAGACCATTGCAAAATTGCAGACAAATTAGACGAGAAATGCTTCTCGGTGGGACAAAGTAAGGGTTTAAACATGCCTGTTGAGGAACAGAATTCATAATCCACCTTCATCCAATAGACAACCAGTCAATTTTGTGGATAAAATTATTCACTGTCAACAATGATAATTCCTCGAACAAATGCGCAATTACAAGCATTCGGAGCAGCAATAGCTATCAATCATGGAAAAACTAAAGAGACACCATGCAGAAGCCAAAGAACAGCTCGCGGACGAACAAACTCACCATGGGTACAACAATACTGTCATGGCCGGTTAGTCTCAAAAAGGTATAAGATAGAAGACCAATACTTTCAGTCACAACCCTGGTGTCCAAAAAAGCTGTGAATGAGAAGGATGATCAAGAAGAAACGGTAGCTAAGATATAACAGAAAGAAATCATGCATGTGCAAAGTTCAGTGGAGAGAAAATCAAAACATGATGATTCAAGGTCCGCTTGCTAAGAGATTCTTAAAAAATTGTGAGAAAAATGTTGAAAGAGTGAGAGTTTGTAATATGATAAGTGTAATGATTAGGAACAAAAATACTAAAAATATAAAAGGGTAGTTCTATGGAAAAATGCTTCAAAAAACTAAATGGAATGCAGAGGTAAATCAAGTAATGATAAAGAAAGTAAGACAGTTCAGTAGTTAAAATATCAAATCATATCAAAAAGTGTGTAGTAGGGAATCCAAATTTTTTTTTAAACCACTTAAGAGACAATCCCTCAAAGTGAAAGAAGTGACATAGACGTGCAAAAAAAAAATTCAATGAGCTCTTCCATAGTTTCTGTACTAAGACCAACCAATTTGTGGATCTAAGAATATGGCAATATTAACGTTTGGCTCTTTCATGTAGAAGATCATGTAATCCTTCATAAAATGAAAGGCCATTACAAAATATGATCTTATTGGACCATAATACAACATTACACAGCCAAAATAATCGGTAAGCTTAGTAGGCATCGCTCAAAAAAAATATGTTACGAAATTATTTTACACACAAGCTCACAAAAAGACTTCATGTTAAATTGGTGGGCCCAAGTGCAACATGTACTAGGTCAGCCCTCTAGCATGGCAGTTCTAATTAGCCATTTTTACTTGATCTTATATCATAAGCATAAATTTGCAAGTAAAATGAAAGAAAAAAAAAATCAAATTGAATTTTGATGATGGAAATTAGAATGAAATGACTCCTTGATAGATTCAAACTCCAAATATTGGTAAAAAACTATCCATGTGATAAGCATATATATGAGAAAAGGGAAAGTGACCCCAAAAAAATTCCACACCAAGATTTTTTTTTTAAAAAAAAAAAAAAAGGATGAATGAAATTGAATAAACCAAGTTTACAAATCATTACAAGAACTTGGAGTAAAATCAACAAGTGCATGACAAATTAATTTGTCACTCAAATTGTAGAAACTTACCTGTTAGTTGCACAGCGACTAAATACAATAGCATCTGCACCAAGTCGCATTGTGCTTGTCTTGAAGCCATTTCCATCTGAAAACAAAGGGACTAGTTTTAGCACAAATAGAAAGCGGAAAATATTACAACAACCCCACAAAAAAGTGAATGAATGATTCATACACTGCCCAATGGCAGATTTTGTTTTCTTTTCTGAAAAGCCAAAGCTCGTGCAGCGCCTTATGCTGTCTGGGCTCATTCCACCACCATCATCTGATTCAAAGACATCAAGTATTGAATATGCAAGATTCAGTAGGAAATTTGCACAGGCATAAAAACCACAATCAGCTTCATAACATATCTTTTGGCAAGTGCTGAAAAACTGATTTGTACCTTGAATTAGTAAAGCAGGACTTCCGCTACGAGGATCAAAGATTTTATCAATAATGACAAAGGTAGCTCCATTTTGTATCTGTTCCGGATAATTAGCAGCAAGGAAAAAAAAAAAAAAAAAAAGAAACAGATGGCCGTTAATGGAACCTCATTAACAAAGCACAACCAAATATCAATGGCAAACCCAAAAAAGCATTTGGAAAACAGGCAATAAAACTAAAATTTCAAAATTAGCAGGATATTGTAAAGAAGAATATATAATCAGTGAACAAAAAATTAGCCTAGTACCCAAAGACACCACGCCCACCTTTTGATGATCAAAAATTACAAATGCTTAACCACCAAGGTAGATGAGAGATACACCAAAGCACCCTTACAAATGCAAACCATTTGCTGCAACTAAGCATGGTCACAAATGACACCAATAATCTAGTAGAGAAAACATCAAGCCCAGTAAACAATCTAGTAGGGAACTCGATTGTAGAACAAAATTGGCACACCATTCAAGGTCAAAGAAGACATGGAATTAGTATATATAAAATTGGCTAGTAGATACACCTATGGTCTGATTTTTAGCTCTGAAAAATAGCAAAAGCAAATACCTCATCAAATGCATTGTCAATCAGCTCGGCAATGGCTGCAACAGAAACAAAGCAGTCATTTAAGAATGTAGACTTACAGCAACAGAAACATAAGAGAGAACTGCTACAGAGAGGAGCAGAGAACTCACCCCCAAGAGCCCACTTATGTGATGTAGCATTTGAGTGGAGAAATTTGGGATGAACACTCAGATGAGTTTTACCACCATCTGAAAATTAGCAAGGCAACTCAATATTAGCAACAACAAGAGTAGCATCACCACACAGAGTTCATCATAAACAACATATAAAACCTTGCTATGTGCCAACACCACTTGCTTAAATAGATTCAAACTCAAATAGCAAGGCATGCTAAATTAAAGCAACTCTGGTCAAAACAGAATCAGAACCAAAAACGAGTATATTTTGCAATTTAACCCTATATATTTGTGATTTTGTTTTTTTAGACCCTAAAGTTTTTGTATTTGCATTTTAAACCCTGCTATTAACACAAGTAACATGTGTAATGCAACAAAAAATTCAAACCTTCAGCTTTTCAAATGCAAAAACAAAAACCTCAAGGTCTAAAAAGCAAATTCACAAACTTATAGAGAGTGCAGAAATCCCTCAAAAATGAGCAGGCTACTACTTTAAGGTCGTTCACTGGGTGAAGCATTGCTACATTAAGGCCATACATTGGGTGTGCCCTATGGCAAACATAGAAAAGCATGTCTGGCCATTAAGCAGAACCTTTTATTTAACCAGAATTTCATACAAATACAAAACTTCTGCACACCAGCCACATTCAGGTGAATAGTACATAAAAAGTGGGCACCCAATGAACAGCCTATATTTTGCAGCATAGAGCTGACTCAGGGACATGATATCATGAGTACCAGTATGCAAAGATGAATACTTGGAAATTTTATTTTTGAGGCTTGAACAGCTTCATACTCTCCAGCTTTCCAAAATTGTCTGCATACTGGTGCAGAGAGTCCAACTGTTGCAGAAGTAGGGCTACATCCATCAACTACTGAACTCTCCTGATCAGATGTGCAAGAGCTACTCTGAGCAACTTTGCTAGAACTTGAATGTCCTTTATCTTCATATCCTTCCACTTTAACTTGCACTTTAAATTTTTGGAGTTGAACATTTTCAGCACTATGAGAACTTCTATTTTGTGATGTACTAGAACTAGAATCAGGCTCCTGTTTAACAGGTTTTATGTCAACTTCATCTTCATCACTGCATAAATCCACAATGTCCACAGTGTTCATCTCCAGCACTGCAAACACAACTTTTTTTATTATGCTAACTGGTCATGATAGATGTGGAGAGAGAAAATTATAATCAATTAACAATGAATGATTTAGACACTTTGCCTGAAAATAAAAAGAGCATTTCACCATCATCTAGAGAGAATGAAGCCTAACATAATTGCAAGCATTGTCAGTGGAACATTAGAATGAAGAAACTATCCTAAATTTTTTTATAAGAAAAAAGGATCCGTACATCTCTCCCTCTAAATCATCTCTCCCTTTCCAAACCCCGCATTGATAGGGCCCCTGTGCCCTAACTACACCTTTTTAGCATTTATTTGGTCAATACTTCAACCTCATGGTCATCAAAGTATTGTCGCCACAAGTAAGGGCTCCGTGATAGGGCCCCTGTGCCCTAGCTACAACCTTTTTAACATTTATTTGGCTTATACTACAATATAATGGTCATTGAGGAATTATCCCAACTAAACGAACAAGCCACCAGATACTGACTAGACTTTTATCCAAACTGATTGGAACTGCAACCAAGACACTGCTTGAAAATAAACTCCAAGATGAGGTTCATCTACTCATGTCCTACTTTGAAGTGTAAATGAGCTGAGCTGAGCTGAGCTAAGTTGAAGCTCATTGAGCCTGGTCTGAGATCCACTCATCCACACAAGCTTATTGAACTTAGCTGGAATGGGAATTGACACAATATATATAGCGTTCAGTTCTAGAGATTTGGATTCAGAAAGGATTCCCGAGTTTAGAAAAAGTTAGTGGTTAGCATGTCAAAACATGCATGGAAATATGAGAAACATAGAAACAAAAAATAGATTTGTTATGTACTGGAAGATGAGAAGTAAGGTTGTCATCCACAGAAAGGGGAAAAAATGCAAATTTTCCAAATACAAAATCTGAATCTATGCTACCCCTAAAGTAGTTTGTTCCTAGGAAACCAGAAAATTGGCATTGAACACCCCCCCCCCCCCCCCCCCCCCCCCACACACAAGGAGAAGAGGAAGGAAGGAAAGAAAGTGGGTAAAAATCTTAACAAAATCTAAGCCAATCATCACATTTAAAATTTTACTTCACCAAGACATCAAAAATTGACTTGATTGGAAACTTGGATGATTAATAGCAACCGTGAATGGAAAGTCATGAGCTTATCCAGGAACACATATTATTGCTACTATTTTTGCATGTAGGCCTACCCTAGTTTCCAATCAAAACAACTTTATTACCTTGACTAAATAAGATATTTTATGTTTGGTTGTAGGCTTGGATTTGGCTAGAAAAATCTAAATAGGCTAAGCCAATTGCCACTTCGGAAACATTTTATTTATTCGAAGCATCAAATCTTGCCTTGATTGGAAAATAAATGGGCCCACACGACATAAATTATAACAAAAATAAGTGTTATCTGAAAATCTCATGAGTTTCCATTTACTCTAACTCAACCAAGTTTCCGATTAGAATATTGTTTACGTTTTATCTAACAAATTGTTATAAATATGAAAATTGGCTTCAATTTGAAATTTGATTAGAAATTTAGAACATTATGGCGAGCCCAAAAAGCCAAGCTTGTGGACTGAAACTGATTTCTATGTACGTGTGTTTTTAACACGATGATGGCTAGAAATTATATATATCTAGGAAATTAATCCAATATCGTGCAATATATGCACTATGAAGCCCACTTGACTATGAATAGAAAATCTACCACATCCATTGTATTTAGAATTATTCCCTTTATTAGCATATCAATTTTCATCCAAATCCAACATGTGTATAGGTCCATCGTAAAATGGTGCAAAATCAACGTAATAAAACAATTTAACATAAATACCAATTTTAAAATAGTATTTTCAATATCTAAATCATCTAAGATATGTTTTTTATATGGATAAATGATTATATAAAATATTATAACATTCTAATATGTGCAGAGCTCATTTTGCAGCAAAGTAATTACAATGCGCCTGCTTGCCCAATAATATATCTATATATCACGAGCCCAAAACACAAAAGTTGCAAACCTGTCTCAGAAGCATTTTTTTTCAAACGAGTCTTCCAAAACAAGTGTTTCAGTAAGCCTCTATAAAATCAATCTTGACATTGGGGTTCTAATGAAAATCCTAAATTTGAGGCCAAAAATTGACTCATAAGCTCATATTTCAAAACTTGCACTTCAACTTTGCATTGTCCAATTAGGCCTTCCCTTCTCTAGGTTATCAGCTTTAATCAATTTGAGTCATCTTTGCATGCTATGAAACCATCTTAGTGTGTTAATGATTTAACCTAAATTCGCTCCGCTACGATCAATTCTAAAGCTGCATTTCTCATCTTGTTGCACATCTGGCTTTTCTATCTTCATTAGCTACCATAATACACAAGTTTCACGTACCTCCTAACATGTTGGCCAATAAAATGTTCACACAATAGATAGGCCAAGGAATCTTTCCGAGAATATAACAACCATCTAGCAGTCACATAAGATTCCAAAATCATAGTTCCAGTAATCCAGCCACATCTTTCTACCCAAAGAGGCAAAATAAAAGGTTGGGATGCCCACGGCCAACTAAAGAGTAGTTCAACTGCAAGCATAATTCTTAAAGGCTCAAGGCACAATCAAGCACCAAGGACCCTTAGGGACTAGGCCCAAACGCAAGCAAGGCATGAGCAAAATAGAAGCAAAGCACATATTATGTAATTTTTTTAAAAAATTAATAATAATGTAATATCCCATCTATTCCTAAATCACATACATTATGAATAGAGACAACCTCAAATTTTATTAATCCAACATTTCGGGTCTGTTTGGGAAGAGATGAAATGGAAATGGGAATTTTTAAAAAAATTGAGAGAATGGCGCAACATGATAGAGGTAATGATTGGAAGTCAATAGAACAAAGATAAAATAAATAGAGTAGCTATATGGAAAGATGTGAGAAAAAAGTAATTAGAATGTAAAAGTAATGATAGAAAAAATAAGGTAGCTAAGTAATTCAAATGTGAAACCATCTTAAAAGGTGTTAAAAAGGAACGAGGAGGTTTTTCTTATATCTTACCAAGCAAACTCTTAACTAAAAAAAAAAAAGGTGAAATTAAAGAAAACAATGTATGAATGTTACAAGTTCTTATATTTTCGAACAAGCTATATCAAGAGCACACCTCAAGGCTCAAGAACTGTGCTTGAGTGAGCCTTGAGTCTAGGCATATGCCTAGACCCACCTTTAACAACTATGACTGCACAGAATGCATTTGCTGATGCTAGCCGATATGGAATAGGCACAAACTACAACTAAATCAATGAGCTGTTGGCACCATGTTTAGAAGTACAAAAAACGAGTATGAAAATATAAATGGGACCACTTATATGATAGATGGAACTGTCCACTATAGTAAGTTGGGAACAAAGGAAGGAATCTGGTTGGATCAAGAATGGCATATCATCATCATCATTATCATCATAAGCCATTTCTCACTTAGGTGGGGTCGGCTGCATGGATTCTGTTACGCCATTCTTGGCGATTTAAGACTAAATTTTCTGTAATTTGTAATATTTTTAAATCTTGTTTAATTACTTTCATCCATTTTTTTTGGGTCTTCCTCTCATTCTCCTACCACCTTCTACTTGGATAGACTCTGTTTTCCTAACCGGTGCTACTTCAGGCCTCCTTTTAACATGACCAAACCATCTTAATCTATTTTCTCTCATTTTATCACAAATTGGTCTCACTTTTAAGTTTTCTCGAATTATTTCATTCCTAATTTTATCTTTTTTTGTTTTACCACTCATCCACCTTAACATTCTCATTTCCGCTACGCTCATTTTTTGTATATGTTGTTCTTTAATTGCCCAACATTCTGCCCCATAAAGCATAGCAAGTCTAATCGCAGTCTTATAAATTTTTTCTTTTAATTTAATTGGAACTCGACGGTCACACAAAATTCCTGACGCACTTCTTCAATTCTTCCATCCTGCTTGAATTCTATGTATTATATCTTTCTCAATTTCCCCGTTCTCTTGAACTATTGATCCTAAGTACCGAAAGTGATTAGTTCTTATTACTACTTGATCTAAAATCTTAATTGGTTCCTCATCCGGGTTCTCACTATTATTAAAATTGTATTTCATATATTCAGTTTTAGTGCGACTAATTCTAAAACCATTAGATTCTAATGCATCTATCCACCTATTCAATTTTAAATTTAGTCCTTCTTTAGTTTCATCTATTAAAACAATGTCATCTGCAAATAACATACACCAAGGTACTTCTTCTTGGAGATGTCTAGTAATTTCATCTATTATGAAGGTAAAAAAGGTAAGGACTCAAGGCTGAGCCTCGATGTAGACCTATTTTAACTGGGAAGACATTAGTATCTCTTCTAATGGTCCTCATATTCGTAACAGCCCCCTCATACATATCTTTAATAATATCAATGTACTTATTATTAGTTCCTTTTTTTCTTATCACTTGCCATATTAACTTTTTTGGTACTTGATCATAAGTTTTTTCTAAATCGATAAAAATCATATATAAGTTCTTTTTCTTCTCCCTATACTTTTCAAATAGTTGTCTAAGTAAGAAAATATCTTCAATGGCTGATCTTCCTGGCATAAAACCAAATTGATTTTCAGATACATTAGTTTCCCGTTTTAGTCCATGTTCAATTACTCTTTTCCATAATTTCATAGTATGACTTATTAATTTTATTTTACGATAATTTGCACAATTTTGAATGTCTCCCTTATTTTTAAAAATTAGAATTGTAATGCTTTTCCTCCATTCACTTGGCATTAACTTTGTTTTTATAATCTTATTAAAAAAATTTGTTAACCATGCTGCACCTACATCTCCCATGCACTTCCATGCCTCAATTGGTATATTATCTGGGCCTAAGACTTTTCCTGTTTTCATTTTCCTTAGAGCTTCCTTTACTTCAGACATTCGAATATTTGGGAAATAGCTGATATTCCTATTTTCTTCTCTATTTAAACTAACATCTAATGTTAAATGTTCATGAGGGGTATCATTTAGTAAACTATAAAAATAAGTTTTCCATCTTTCTTTAATATCATCATTTTTTACTAGAACTCTTTGGTTCTCACTTTTAATACATCTAACATGTGTTAAATCTTTGCCCTTATTTTCTCTTAATTTAGCTAACTTAAAAATATCATTTTCGTCTTGTCTAATTCCTAATCCGTCATATAAGTTCTCATAAGCTTTGTGTTTAACATCGCTAATAATCTTTTTAGTAGTTTTTTTTAATAGTTTGTATTGTTGTAAATTTGTATCATTTTTATTTTTCTGCCATGTTTTAAACTTTTCTCGTTTAGCATTTATAGCTTTAGAACATCTTCATTCCACCACCAAGTTTCTCTATATGAGGATCTACGATTTTTATATATACCTACAATACTTTGTCCTACTTCTTTTATATTAGTTGTAATTTTATCCCACATTGATTTTACTCCATCTTCTTGCGTCTCATTTTCCTTCTTCTATCATTCTTTTACTAAAAAGTTCTATGTTGTTTCTCTTTAAATTCCACCATTTAATTTTTGAAATCATATTGCCTTTAATTTTTGTTGACTCTTTTTGTGTATATATATCCATCACTAATAATCTATGCTGCATAGCTAAGCTCTCACCTGGGATAACCTTACAATTAGTACAAAGGGATCTATCCAATTTTCTTATAAGGAAGAAATCTATTTGGCTAGAATTGGCCCCACTCTTGAAAGTTATCAAGTATTCATCTCGTTTTTGAAATAACGTATTTGCTATAACCAAATCATATGCTATAGCAAAGTCCAAAATGGCATTCCCCATTTCATTTCTTATTCCAAAGCCGAAACGTCCATGACTGCTCTCATATCCTACATTCTCCTTTCCTACATATCCATTTAAATCTCCACCTATCACAACCTTTTCTTTGTTAGATGTCTTTTGCATAACACTATCTAAGTCATCCCAAAATTGTTTCTTGATTCTATCATCTAATCCTACTTGTGGTGCATAAGCACTAATCACATTTAAGACCTCTACACCTAATACAAGTTTTATTTAAATAATTCTATCATTTACTCGATTGACATCTACAACTTTATTTATGAATTTGTTATCTAGGCATTACAAAATGCTAACCCGTTCATGTTTCCATGTTATCCTCGAAAAAACCCTCAACAATGACCAAGAGATTTAATGCAATATCTCTTGCAATTTAAGCCTTGTAGCACTGATATCTTACCGTCTGGAACTCGTAGCACTCATGGCTGGGGAAAAAAATTATTTCTTATGTGCATGTAAAGGACATGAATGAATCGATGTTGAATAATTGACCTGTAACTTTAGATGCTTGAAATTTTCCAAACACAATTTGAGAAGCTTTGTTTATCAATTCAAGGGCATTGTCCTACAAAATAAATGGATAGGTAGTAGATTGATTGATCAAAAAATAATTCGGTTTTCTCTGCTCATCAATTTCAAGGGCATTACTTGTCCTAGAATTTTTTTTTTTTTTGCGGCAAATTGATTGAGGAGAAATGTTGGCTGCAAGGTGATTATCATAAACATTTTGTTTATACATCATAGCTATTAAGTGCTTACAGTACACAATATTAGGAGGATCTAAGAATCCAGAATCAGACCTTTACTTTCCAAAAAACAAAATATGAATGGCGAAGGAGTCCTGAGCTCCAAGGTAACAGCAATAATCAACACAAAACTATAGCGCACAAAGCATGGAATTCAAAAACAGCCATTTAACTAATATTTAGATCCATCATGACCCAAGAAATAGTTCCAACTTTTAGATTCCCATATTCATGATTTTGTCAATTTATTACACTCTTTCTAACAAATTTCTCTCCACAATGAAACATATGGTAATTTAAACCTATTAAGCCTAATATCAAATATCAAAAGCCAATTTAAAAAAAAAAAAAAAAAAAAGACTGCACCGGACATAGTGATGCATTAGCTTAATGAAACAATAACAGGTGGAAGTTACATTTAAAGTTATCATCATTTAATACCTCAATATCAAGTAAAGTAATGAATGTAAGTGTTTAAAGCATGGGGAAGAGAGATGCAAAGAATACTAAAACCAGGAAAAAGTTTATGCTTGATATCCTTGTCGAAGCATTAAACTTGCAATTTATTGTGAACACAATATATTATGTTGCCAATACGGGAAATGAGAAAGAGTTAGGGATGCATATATCATTCACATTGAAATGCAGGGGCAAATAAAACCAATCCAGTGAGGATTGCAATTGTGACAAACTGTTGTCAAGATCTGCTGCAATACCATTCTACACAGCCAAACACCAAGGTCAACATTCTTAACATCTCCTCGCTCAAGCTCAACTACAATGCCACATGCAGTTAACACTCAAATTACAGAAATTAAACAGGCCTTGCAATAATCACAGGCTCAAAGATATGAATCCAATTCTCCTTTCAGTCCTTGCCAAAACTATGAGATATGTTAATCCACATCAATAATAAGTTAAATTTTGAAGCCCATGACAGGCAAGCATCCGAACTACACTCAGAGTAATTAGATTATCAAATGTACAAGCGAGAGCAAGCAACCTTTCCCCTGAAAAGGGTATTCACTTAGACAATTACCCGAACACTGTATGCCTCTTCAGCCCCTCTTGTTGCGGTGAGACTTTTCCCAGAATCTTCACCTTTAAATACTCATCTTATCTAGAAGAAAACCCAATGCTTCCGGAAAAAAAGAACTCATTCTCTTTTTTCCACACACAGGTCTCCATCGAGGAGCGTAGATATTGAAAGAATGGCAGTGTAAGCGCAACAACCATCTATTGCGTCTTCAGTGCTGAATCCAGAGCACGCAACTGCTGCAAATATTAAAAGGTGCGCGGTCCTAAGAAAAAGGGAAGAAGACAGAATAAAACACTAGGAGAAACATGAGAGAAAATCACGGGGCGAGAAAGAGATGAAACCTAGAAGCCAAGTCACAATGAGCACAAAACACAGAAAATCAGACAAAATCAGTTGCTCATATGGAACCAAAACTCCACATTCAATTCAGGCAACTAGGAAAAAAAACTGAATGAAGAAGTCCAACCATGTAAGGAAATACCAATAGTGATGTTTGAGGTCCAAATGAAATGATCATAAAGATGGAGGGTAGTGGCTAGTTGCACAAGAGAAGGATTAATTTGATGTTTTTTTATATAATTTTTAAAAAAATAAATTGAGAAGAAGAGGAAAAAAAAAAACATACCTACAATTTTAGAAAGGGTTTATCCCAAAAGATTCAAGAAGAACAACAAAGGCACTCTTGTGAGTCAAGTTGGCTTTTATGTGCGCCTGAAAAGGGCTGAAAATCTCGCAGTCCAGTTGGCTTTTATATGCGATTGACGAAGAGTAAGATTTTCTTCGGAAGACGACAATCCAACTGCAGGTCCTGTTAGGGCTCCGGCCACATCGACGCTGCCTTTCGAATTCGATGGTCGAGAAGCCCGTTTCAATTGTACGGTAATTACGCCATTTCGGTGAGATGGTTCTCTGTTAAGTTTATTTTGTGTGTGTTTGATAATGAATAAAATTTTTGATGAAAAATTTTGGAAGATAAAAGTTGTCAAATGATGCGATATGATAGGGATAATAATGAGTAGTGAGGATGATAAAGTTAAAATAGATAGGTTAGTTGTGTGAATAGTTGTGTAGAAATGATTGAAAAGTAGAGTAGTTGTATAGGAAAATGTGAAAATATGATTAAAAAATATGATAGTTGTGAAGAGTAAAAAGTTTTAGATTAAAAAGTTTTAACTTGACATTTTCTATCAATTGTCAAACACACCCTTTATATTCTTGTAGACAATCTTCCCTCAAGCATTAAAATAAAAAAAGCATGGGCACCCAATAACAAGGAAAATGCAATTCAAAGAACAATCGCCAATAAGCTTAGAACCCATAGCCCACTCCAAAGCAAATCGAAGCAGATTCAAGCAAATCTAAATCAAGCCTACCACTAGACAGGCTTATCCAGCAAAACTCCCAACAAGCCACCAGAATGGACTCTACAACAGCAGCCCACCAAATCCAGCCCACCAGGCACAACAACTAGAGCTTTACACCAACAACCCATCAGATCCAACCTTAGCTCTTCAACAACAAGTCTATCAAGCTTCAACAACAGCCAACTCCACATCTATAAATGGGGAGCCAAGCCTCCCCTCTCTACACACTTGAGAAGGCGTCCCAAAGGGGAAGGACAGGAGTCTATAACAAAACTTTGACGCCCCGGCCCTCTCGCTCCTCGAGCTCAAGCTCTTCCAAGTTTTCCCCTCTTCCTTCTCTCCCCCTTTTCAGATCTTTTTATTTTTCTCCTTTTTCACACCCGTGTAGACCGTCTCGGGTTGACAGATTTTGTCATATCTGTTTTAATCCGAAGGCTGGAATCCAAACTCTGTATGATCGGTGTCCTTATTCATTAAAAACAGAGACTGGTCTCCCTTTTAAGATCAGTGGCGACTCCATTTTCTTTGTTTTGTGCTGATACTAACGCATTTGTTTGAGATGATGCTCCGGCAAGACGGGCGCGCACGGATCCACGATTTTTAGCACCATACGCTGTTGTTATATTGCCGAATCAGTGGCTCAATCCGTGTGAAAACACTCCCGTCTTAGCCAATATGCCGTCGAATCCATGGAAAAACTCCCGCACGTCAATACTATTTAAATATCGTCTATATTAACACCTTTTATTCCATAAGAACGCAGGAGAACCGAGCCCACGTTGCTGTTCAAGGGGTGTTGAAGAACAGACCCAAACCCATACAACACAGCCCAGATTTCTAAGGCTAGGAAAAACTATCCGAGCCCATCGTAGCGTTCATGACGGATGCTACAATTCTCTATCTAATAATTATTTATAAAACTTTTATCTCATAGAATTACATAGAAAATCAATCAAAATTTAAAGAAACATTTTTTTACCTGCAAGGGCAGTAACGCGTTTTCGGGCCTATTTCTACTCCTTTTGTTGTATTAAATAAATTGTTTTTAATATTTATATATACTATGACATCTAATATTATAATTAAGCACATTTAACTATTATAATCAAGCACATTCAACTCTCACACAATAAATAACTTTTTACCTCTGCAACAAGAAGAAATTCGTAAAAACCCCCATAGAAAAAGGAAATAATAAAACCACAACTATGAATTGTGAATCGAACTCATGTGCCCACTGACACGGTGATCATCAGCCCCGAGGTCGTACCACCATGGTTGGCCTGGTGGGTATATTAAACAAATTAAGCCTTATATCTAAAATTATTCCCACGTGTCTACGAGTAATTGGATTTCAAGGTGCAGAGTAGATGTAAACAGTCGTCTCACAGCGTATTTTGATTAGAGGTGCAACTTGGATCAGGTTAGGCCCGAACTCAGCCCACCAAATCCGAGAATAAGAAGTGCTAAAACTCAGCATTTTCAGCCCAAGCTCGATTTCTCGGCCCAAACCCGAATTCAAACAGTAATCGGTTTCGGGTTCAGGTAAACCTAAACCTTGTAAACCCAAACCCGACCTTCTATTTAAAAAATAAATATTTTATATAATTCATATATGATATCTTTCTTCCCATTCCCGATTCCAAATCTCTTCCCGAACCCTAGCCCCCATTTCACTCTTTCTTCCCGCGCGCACCTCTACATCCCCGCTCCTCTGCGTCCGGCGTCACTGCCGACTGTCGTCCCTACGCCTCTGCGTCCCTGCCAGCTGCCGTCCTTGTGTTCGGCGTCCCTGCGCCTCTACGTCTCTACCGGCTGCCGTCCTTGCGTTCGGCATCCCTGTCGTCGTTGCCGTCGTTCAGCTGCGTCCTTGTCGTTGTTCAGCTTCGCCATTCAGCTGCATCCCTGTCGTCCTCTGCATCCTCGCCGTTCAGCTGCATCCTTGTAGTCCTCTGCCACTCTGCGTCCTCTGAGGTTTCAGCATTTCCTAGTAATCGACAATGCCCGATGTCATCGTCCACTGATTTGAGGAGATATCTTTGGGGTTTGTTAGTAATGGTGTGAGAACCGAGCATCGCCACATATGGAGCCATGGATATTATTTTTGAACCAATCTTTGTGTCATGGCATATGTAAGGTGTAGATTTTGTATATCCCTACAATGGAGAAATAGCTTCCGATCTAAAGGAATTTTTTAATGTCATCCTTTTGGTAGGCTCCGGAATATCCATTGTTAACACCGGAATAACAAATGGGTTAATCACACTCGAGACTCGACTGCCTTCCATCCTTGGAGGATGATGGAACACCGAATTGTGCTGCTCCTACAGTGCAATAGCCAAAAATGCACTTGTAGCAAAATATTTTTTTTTGTGATTCGATGCAGCAAAATAATTTTAATGGGCTAACAAATAACCTCAATGATAAGCGCACAGTTTGCAACTTTGCACATATTTTTCTTTCCTATTTTTACACCTTTTGATTATAAATTGTATTTAAGAGTTTTATATTAATTCCTTAACTTATAAGCCTTTTTGAGTCCATTGTCATATGATTTTTTAGTTTCAAATAAAAAAGATTATGAAATTATTTTGTGCATTTGAATAATTAACAAAAATTGTTGTACGTTGAGGTTTAGAATTTAATGCATAAAAGTCTTACAAAAACATAAATAGAAAGCTATAAATATCGTCCACAATTTTAAAAATAAAAACTTACGGTAATCTCCAAAATCAAGAAACTAGATACTATTCATGCATTACTCAAAGCACACTTCTCACTTATAAGCATGTCATGGCTAAGGCACATTAGTGTAAATTTATTCATAAAATTTTATGAAAAGTTCAAGAATTTAAAACGATATAAAAAAATCACGTGACTAAATCATGAAATGCTTGAGTATATAGCTTACACATCCTATCCTTTTAATTCTTGTGGAAATTAATATAATCCTAGGTGGACCAATTTGAATTGCCATGTTCATCTTTTCTCCAGTGCCTGCATATCTAATTGTATTCTTCGGTGTCTTGCTATTGTATTAGAATTTAAAGGATTATTACTTTATCGTTAAGGAGTGCAGTTTATGAGTTTCAATTATAGGTCATTTTTTATATCAACTTAAGCTACTCATTATCGTGTTGTTGTCATTTGTGAGTGTGAAGGATTGCAAGAGAGGATTGATTTCCTAAGACAACAACTATTTGGTGCACGAAAGAGTTACTAACGGTTCATTGATTCTGTTGAGGTAACAATCATCCCATTTATTCATTAGGTGCTAAATTGCTTGCGATTCCAAAAAATTATGTCATTTGTTTGTGTTTATGTTATTTGTTGATAACTTGATACACATTGGTTAATATTTTGATTTTTGAATTAGTTTGTTATTGCTCCGAAACAAGTAAAACTATTGAAATTCACCTGGAAAATTTCTAATTATTTTTATATATTATAAAAAATGATATTTATGTGATCAAATCAATATGGATAGTTCAAGTAATATGCACAACAAGATTAGCGAGCCAGAAATCAACAGTAAGCAAAAAAAATACACCAACTGCCTCGAACATTGTTGATCTTATAGAAAGTTCAAATATAAATGAGCCTCTTCCTAATAAAAAGAAATGGTATAAAATTTCATCAGCAGTTTGGGAAGAATTCGAAAAGATTTTGGATGAAAATGGAAAAATGGCATGAGATATTTGTAAATACTGTAAGATCAAACTTAAGTGTCAAAGTATTCAAGGAATAAGCACATTAACAAGACACTTAAAGTTATGCAAGTATAATACCAATAACAGAGCCAAGGGTCAACGCTTGTTATCATTTCAAACGGTAGTCGATGATGGTCGAAAAGTTCTATTAAGTTGGAAGTTTGACCAAAAAGCTTGCAAAAGAGCAACGACACGAATGATTATTCTTAATGAATTGCCATTTAAATTTGTCGAGAAATAAGGGTTTAGAGAATTTTGTAAAGTTGTGCAACCATTTATTAAACATGTTTCTAGAATCACAATTGTGAAAGAAATCTTCAAAATATACAAGTTGGAGAAGGCTAAATTAAGGAGAATTTTTAGTGAGAATATTCATCGTGTATGCTTGACAACAAATTTGTAGACTTCAAATCATAATATTGGGTATTTATGTTTGACAGCTCACTTTATAGACTCTAATTGGACTCTTCAAAAGCGAATTCTTAATTTTCGTATTCTTCATTCACCACGCATGGGTGAAGCTATTGCTAATGCAAATGAAGAATGTTTGAATGTTTAGAATATTAGACAAGTGTGTACTCTTACTATTGACAATGCGTCGGCCAATAATGTTACGATAAACACTTTGCATTTGAATTTAAAAATGAAGAATGCTCTTTTTGGATATGGGGAATCTTTGTATATCTGTTGTGTTGCACATATTTTAAATCTGGTTGTAAATGAGGGAACTGATCAAATCAAGGATTCCATTGTTCGAATTCGTAATAGTGTAAAGTGAGTCAAGGGTTCTCCGAGTAGAGAGCAAGTATTTCGAAAATCTTGTGAAAGTGTTAGAATTTCAACTAAATTATATTTGTGTTTAGATGTGTTAACACGTTAGAATTCTACATATTTGATGTTGAAACATGCTTTGCCTTTTGAAATGACTTTCAAACATCTGAAAGTGAATGATGCAAGTTTTAGGAGCACTAGTCCTCCTCTTGAAGAAGATTGAAATCATGCTAAAGTCATTTGTGACTTTTTGGTCTTGTTTCTTGAAGTAATTGTGCTTTTATCAAGTACTAAATATACCACTTCCCCACATCATATTTCTCAACTTGATACGATTCAAGATCGATTAAATACATTTTCAATTGAGAATAGTAACCCTATCTTTCTTCACATGTGTAATAAAATGAAGGAAAATTTTACAAAGTATTATGGTTCTATTGACAAGTTCAATATTTACTTGCTCATTGCAGCAGTGCTTGATCCGTAGTACAGCTAGGTTATTTGGAATTTTGTCATAAAATTTTTCTTACTGTAGATCAAGCTTGTGCATTATCCAAGAAGGTGTATGATAAAATGCTTGAATTGTATGGAACTTATCAAGTTGGATCTACATTTACAACTACAAGTTCTTCATCTAAAGTGAGTGTTGCATCATCCGAATCAAAGCGTGCAAAATGGAAGCTATGACAATCCACAAGTAATTCTAGTGCTGAAGTTATTACAAATGAAATTGATACCTATTTAAAAGATCCTATTGAGAATGATGTATAACCATTTGATATTTTAGCATGGTGGTCCATAGCTACAAAATATAGGATTTTATCTTTGATGGCGAAAGATATTTTGGCTATTCCTGTTTCAACAGTTGCATCAAAATCTGAATTTAGCACGGGAGGATGTGTTCTTAGCCAATATCACAGTTCATTAACACCTATGTTGGTTAAGTGTTTGATTTGCACTCGATATTGGTTGAGCGCAACTCCAAATGATTTAAGTTCTGAAGAATTCGTTGATGAACTAGACAAATGTGCAAGAGGTAATATATATTTTTCTATGTTTCAATTATTTATCTTACTTTTAATACTATTTTCTAACTAATATTTATCTTTCAGAGGAAGCTAATGAAACATCCACATGTGCTTCTTTACCTTCTCTTCCATCAAAAAATTAATTTATAAAAGGTATTAGTTATATCTTTGAATATATACACATATATATACTCCTTAAGTTCAATTATACAATATAACATTGAATTTTTGCATTTTCTTTTAGGAAAGAAGAATTTGGCTTGACACATGGAAATAATGCAAGACAAGGGCAACAAAGACAACAGTTGAAGATTAGAACATTTATTTCTATTGTGTTCTAATGTTTGTTGTAATTTAGTTATTCGAACTTAAGACTTGTGTTGTAGACTCGGAGCTAACTTGGATGTTGTGATTTGGAATTGAATACTTGAATTAATATAATCTTATTTGACTTGATATTTTGTGATTTTTGGATGATTTTATTTTATTGCAATTGATATCATAAGATTTATTTTACAATTAGAAGGTAATATTGATGTATATAGTTGTGATATTGATGTTGATTTGCAAAATGAAAAATGGTTGTACTTCTACGTTCTCCAAAATATAATTATTATTCTACTTGATGCAAAGAGAAAACTCAAAACAGGTTTCCTTCTTTTTACTCTTAAGCGGTATTTAAATTTTTCTTGCTTTCTTATAATAAATTGTTTTTCAAAAATTTTTTATACAATAGGTTTGTGATAATATATATACATATATATATGATTAGTAATCAAACCATATTGATAAAAAAATGTCAACTCGAAACTCAACCCCAGTCCAAAATTCAAAAATAAGATTAAATTTGATATTTACAAATAGGATTAGGGTTAGGATTGAAATTTTACAAATAAAGTTAGAGTTGAGATAAACTCAAGTTTTATGAGCCTGAGTTGCCCCTTTATTTTAATCGGCGGAGCTTTTTGAATTTTAAATACGCGCCGGCAGAACTTATTTCACATTCGAAGAAGATTTCCCTACAAATTTCTGAGAGCAATTTAGCGCCCGGTCCGCGCTGTTCAAACTAATGGAATTAAAAGTTTTACAAATTTACAAATATGGCTTGCATGCGCAATAATGTTAGCCGGTGAGCCCTGTATAGTTAATGCGGACGAATGGTGAAAATTGAAAACACGTATGAAGATAAAAAAAAAAAACGGGTATGGTAATAACATCTATCTTAAATTAGAACTTTCAAAGTAAATCATGGAATAAATTTATTTTTTATATCCACCAAAGTCTTGATTTTGTTTAAGAAATTTTGAAGAGGAATTCTGATCTTATGCTCCCGGGCGCTTGCACATATTTTTTTTATTTTTTTTGAAATTTTTTTACAATAGTGTTAATCTATGTATAAATTTTTACCATTTTGGAGTATTTTAGATATTTATTTTTGAAAATCAATGACATTTTTTAAATTACTAAAATGCCACTGATTTTTAAAAATCCAAAATAAATATCTAAAAATCTCCAAAGATGGTAAAAATTGATATATACGTGAAATACACTTGGGTTAACAAGTTTATGAAAAAAAATTCAAAAAAAAAAAAATAGGTGTATGCGTCCGGGAGCATAAGATCAGAATCCTTTTAAGAGTGTGTTTGTGAAATGATAAAATTTTTGTATGAAAATCTTTTTACATGAAAGTTGTTAAATTGATAAAAAATTATGTAAAAAGATAAGAATTATAATGAAGTGTTGAGAGAATAAAGTTAAAATATATAATTTACTTGTATTGATAGTTATATAAAAAGGACGAGAATAAATAATTTTAAAATATGATATTTACAAAAAGTGAAAAATTTTAAATTGAAAAGTTTTAATTTAAAAGATTATTGTTACAAACAAATGTACCCTAAGTTTTTAAAATTTTTTGAAATACTTCTATAATTTTATTATACATGTATTTGATTGAGTTAAAAAATGTCAACTAAAACCTTCAATAAAAAACTTAATACTCTCCGTAGTTATCATATTTTTTTTACATTTTCCTATGCAAATTGCTCTACTTTTTAATCATTTTCACGTGACTATTCATGCAACTAACTTATCTATTCTAACTTTATTTTCTTTACATTTCATCATTTCTCTTATCATATCACACTGTTTCTATCAATTTGATAACTTTTGCTCTACGAACTTTTCATCAATAAGTTTTATCTCCAATCAAATGCACGCGTACTAATAACACTAGATATTTGAACGTTTCCTCGTTTCTAGAACGTTATTTTATGTGTATGAATAATTTTATAAATTATTATTATATTTTAAATTTTAATAATTTGGAAACCGGTATGGGTCTAGCTGACCTTATAACTTGATTAAAATGATTTTTAACGTCATGATAAAATAAATAACATAAAGTACATGAGTTGTTGGATTTTTTTCAGTTATAGAGAATCTTGGTCCAAGTCCAAGTCCGACCTCTAAATCTAGGGGGTGCAACTTGTGCCATGTTGAGCCCGAACCTGGCCCGCCGAACTCAATTTTGGGCAGTGTTAGAACTTGATTTTTTATAACCCGAACCCGAGGAACCCGATTTGTAAATATGATAGGGTTAGGGTTCAAGTGAACCCGAACCCAATTTTCTATTTTATTTTTTATTATAAAATATATTATATACATACTATTTAAAACAATATTTCTTTATATTCTTCATATTTTATGTTATTATATCTATATTTGAATACATATTTGACATATTGTAATTTTATTGTAAATAAAGTATATTATTTCATTTATATTTATCTTTTATTTCTATCATTCATTTTTACACTTATTAATTTTTTTCTTTATCTTAGTTTTGATGTTAAATTTTTTCTAAAAATATTCTTTACATTACTATTTTTAAAAAATATGTAGTTTGATTATATATTATTATGTTTACCTACATAATTTGTTATTATTATTTATTCATATGAAATTCTAAACTTGTCACTTTTAAATAAAATGTAAATTCATTAACATAAATTCCAACTCGAAACTCAGCCCGAACCCGATTTTCAAAAATAGGGTTAGGGTTCGGGTTTTACAAATAAGGTTAAGGTTAGGGTTAGGTTGATGTTTTATAAATAGGGTTACGGTTATGGTCGAGATGAACCCGAGTTTCATGAGCCCGAGTTGCACCCCTATCTAAATCACGCTTACACAGGCCGAACTGTAGCCAATGAACCATCTGGGTTAGCCTAGGTTCACGTGTCATTGAATTTCATTTAATAGTAATTCCGAAATTTCGATAGTCCATGCGTAACTAGAAAATCTTGCCACGTAGAAAATTTTATAAATTATTATAATATTTTGATAAAAATGTGATTTAATTTAGGTGATTGTCGTATTTCATGCATGCTTATAAAAAATTAAGCGAGTATGGCTAGCGTTAGATTCCCGTCTAAATGATTTTTTATCACAATAAAACAACAAATTTTAAATAAGACAAGTGGGTAAAATTTTAATTAAATAATGTGTTTGAAAAGTGATAAAAAAAAATTTGTATACAATTTTAGCATAAAAGTTTTTAAAATCGAATAAAACGATATGATATAATAATGTCAATAATGAAGATTATAAATAATTAAGTTAAAATATATTAATTAATTGTATGGGTATTTGTGTATAAATTATTGAAAAGTATATTGGTTGTATAAAAATATATGAACAAGTGATTTAACAAACATAATAGTTGCCGATGCTCAAAATTTTTTAAATTTCGTCTAAACGTTTATCATTTCTCAAACATGTCTTAAAAAAATTTTAATTTGATAATTTTTTAATATAAACAAGTACACTTTAGGAGTGAGTTTAGAAGTAGTAAACCTTTTAGATAAAAAGTTTTTGTATAAAAGTTTTTGAAATGTAATAAAATAATATGATATGAGAGATATAATGATGACGATGTAGATAATAAAGTTAAAATAGATATGCCCAGTGCGTAAGTAATCATATAAAAGTGATTAAAAAGTAGGATAATTGTATAAAACATATAAAAAATAATTTAAAAATATGATACGTATAAAGAGTATAAAGTTTTAGACTTTGTAATTTTATGATTTAACAAACACCCCCTAAATAAAAAAGGCAGTCTTTTAAAATCAAGTAAACCACTAAAATTAAAAAACTTTATTGATTAATAAAAAACGAATTAAAATAAATTGATGTGGCATAACACGTGTAAAATAAAGAGTAAAAAACATAATTAAAATATATATGTTGTTTTTATTAATACACTTAATTTTTATATTATGATTAAGCTCACATGAGAGACAAGAAGCCTTTGCTGATCTACTGGATCCACTAATTGGACCACACAAGCTCAACCTTTTGCTTTGAAGACTAAGCTTCTATCAATTATAAAAAGATAAGCTTGTGGGAGATTTGAAACTAATGAGACCCCACAAGCTCTACCTTTAGCATTTAAAACTAATGAGACCCCACAAGCTTTACCTTTAGCTTTGAAGACTAAGCTTCCATCAATTATAAGAAGACAAGCTTGGTTTGGAGATTTGAAACCACGCTTCTGGGCATATTGCCCAAGCAATTCTCAATCTGCAAAAAGATAAATTAGTTGTATACGTAAAAATAAAGAAATGATTTAAAAGTATAGTTGTACAGGAATATGCGAATAAAAAATTAAAAAATTAAAATAATTGAAAATAGTAAAAAAATTATATCAAATATTTTTTAATTTTAAAAACTTTTATATGTAGTTACGCATGCCTTAAATGGTTTGATTTTTAACATTGAAAACTATATAACCTGTTTTACGCATAGGCAACCTGGTTGCTCACATGTGTTCAATTGACAACCCAATTTGTCGGACTGAGTGGATTATTATGGGTTGGGATTATTTTTTCGTAAACGTGCCCTAAACAGATTAAGCTGAGCTTTTAAAAAGGGTAATTTTTTTTTTGTTTCAACAAGGATCTTATTCTTGGTATCATATTTTTTCCACCTCATTAAGTCTAAAAAATGGGAAAAAGAAAAGTGCAACAAAATGTTTATAGACTACTTTTATAGTTAAGGAGGAGATCAATGCCCCTCGGGCAAAAGATTTTGCTCCCATTGAGTTTTGAACATGAGCTATTGAGATATATTATATATTTGGTACCAAACAAATCTCACTTAGTAGACTTAGTAGGAGTACAACTTGAGTCGAGGAGGTCCGGTTCCAATTAATTATTATCAAAAATTTCACCTCACCCCATTTTACATTGTCTTGATTTTAAGCATATGTTGTTGTATTTTTTAAGTTATGGCTAGTTACAACACAATTATTTAAAATATTTGTGTATATTATATTTTAAAAATATAATTTTATTATATATCAATACGATAATAATATAATTGTTGAAATATGTTTATCGAATGTACTAAATAATAGGTAAATTAAATAAGTTTATGTGTACCTAAAACATTTCTTTTATACCTACGACGTTTACTCATAATTTCTATTAGGGTTAACTTCAAATATACCTAATATATTTGCCCTTAATTACAAATATACACACTAAGTTTGAAAACTTTCACATATACCCACTAAGTATAAGTGAAATTTCAAATATACCCATTATATGACAGTTATAAACGTTTAATAATTTTAAAATTCCAAAATACCCCTTAGTAATCTAACATTTATTGTGATTTGTGCAATATTCAAATCGTTAAAACTCATTCTGTCTAGTTTTTCTCTCACATTAGATATATTTCTATTATATTATTTAACTTCTATTATAGTTGAATGACTATTATTATTAAATAATAAAGGACATTTTGTACATTTCATATGATGAATAATGACAATTTTTAATTATGCCTGACGGAATAGGTATATTTGAAATTTCACTCATACTTAATGTGTATATGTGAAAGATTTCAAACTTAGTAGGTATATTCGTAATTAAGGACGAATATAGTAGGTATATTTAAAATTAACCCTTTCTATTATATTAACAACATTTCAAATTTTTATTTTATATAAGTGACATTTCGCTTTATATTTCCATCATGTCAATATAGACAAAGTAACTAATAATTACTCCGTTGAAAGTACAATTTTGCTCCTCTTCAAGTTTTTAATTAAAGCGATTTAACCTCGATGTTATTTAATTAATGTATGAAAAGTATAAATTATTAATTTGTGACATTAAACAATTTAAATATCATATCAAGGATAAACCGTTGCAACTATGAAAAATTTGAATGAGCAAAATGGTATTTTCAATATAGTAGTTAGTGATCATTTTTATTGCATTGATATGATATGACTTTAAGTTGAAATATTATGGATATATTAAAAGTGATGGGCAAATTATGTGGATATAAGATGAATTTTTCATATATTTCAATAAAAATATATTTCGTAAAACATATATTAAACATATAGTGGTATTTCAAATCAATTTTAGGTTAGGTGCTTGGACATTGGAACCTATCATGTTCTAACTTAATTGGATTTTTTTTTCTACTACGTTGATATAAAAACATGGGGATGTCATTGTATGCTCCCGGGAGCATGAAGCTCTAAATGTTCCGGATTGCATACACCTTTTTTTTTAGTTTTTTTTTGAAATTTTTTACAAGATTGTTAATCTAGATGTATTTAATATATGTATAAATTTTTACCATTTTTGGAGTATTTTAGATATTTCTTTTTTATTTTATAAAATCAGTGGCATTTTAGGTAATTTAAAATGCCACTGATTTTCAAAAATAAAAAAAATAAAAATCTAAAATACTCTAAAAATGGTAAAAATTAATACATATGTTAAACATACTTATATTAACAGGTTTATAAAAAAATTTCAAAAAAAAATAAAAAAAATGAGTGTATGAGCATACGACCACGTCCCAAAAACATGAACCTTCTTACAGGTGCTCCTTCCAAGTTGCACGTTACACTCAACTGCAAACGGGTTGATGCTTGGATTTGGGATTAGGCTTCGTCAACCTGCGGAGCTGGATCGTTGGCGCTGGTTATGTTGCACTTTCATTAATGGCTAATATGTGCATAGAAAATCTATGTTTAGTCCGCAACAGAGAATCATGATAAATATTTCAATGTTTGCGAGTATTGTTGAATCATCTTTTTTTTTTGATGAAAAAGGATCCATCCCCATCCCTAACCCTTCAGTGGAAGAAGGAGTAGGGGGTAGGGGGGTCCGAGCAATGCATTGTCAAAAAATTATCTATACAAATGTGTTCCACAATTACACGGGGTGGGTTCCCCCACCATATATGACGATTCACAGAAGAAACAGAGACAAAATCAGCCAAGGAATGTGCAACCCTATTTCCTTGCCTTAATACATGAAGAGGACATACCGAATTCCAGTAAGCCAAAATAGATTTTATCTCCGCAATCACATGCCCCGCCGGCGCAGACACAGCCGATTCATTAGATAGGTAATTGAACAGAAGAAGGGAATCTGTTTCAATCTGAACCTGACCCAGACCAATCTGGAGGGCCCACTTTACGCCCAATAGAAACGTTTTTGCTTCCATAAGAAGCGGCTCTGTCACTCCACTTCGACGCCACCCTCTAGCGCTACAAAGGCTCCATCTGAGTCCCGGATAACCTCCGTGTATCCCGTATACCGCCAATCTCTGTGTTTCCGGGCATCCACATTGATCTTGAACGCTCCCAACGGCGGCCTAGTCCAACGAGGCACCAGTGGTCTGTCGACCATCCCATATAGACAAAGCAGTTTAGCCCTCCTCAGTTGCTCCAAAAAATCCTGGCACCACTCGGGAATCCCCGAGAACTCTGGGTTTTGCCCCTCCTCCCTGAACCTATTTCGCATAAACCACAGTCTCCAACAACACAGTAGAAAAAACCCCAGGTCCTGCACGCAGCGGCTCCTAGATAGGGAACATAACACTTCCAGAATAGTCTCCCCCGGGGGGGGGGGGTAGGATGTCCGGGCCCAGTCCACACACCCCTCGTGCCGATACAATTGAGGAACAGATGATCCGCATCCTCAGCCGCGTTCCTGCAAAACAAACAGCATGTATCCACACCAATACCCCTCCGCTGTAGATTCACCACCGTTGGAAGGGCATTTCTGAGTAATCTCCAACCAAAAATGAGAATCTTACTTGGGAGCTTTGTCCTCCATGCCGCCTGGTAAACAGTCGCGTCTGAGCAAATATCATCCCTTGTCGTAAGGAATCTGTACGCTGATTTGACCGTGAGTACCCCACTGGGTTCATGTTTCCAAAACGGAGCATCCTCCTCCTCTTCCGATTGAGGGAGTGGGATTTCATTAATCTGCTGCCACCCATGCTCGCCCGCAACAGCCACCACTAAGTCCTTCTTCCACGAGTGCGAATTCTCATTTATAAAACTGCATACCTTCTCATCATCCGAGATGGATGAGGGAAGGGGGCCCACCTTGATTACCCGTGAATCCATCCACCTATCCTTAAAGAAGCGGACCCTTTTACCATTTCCAATTCTCCACCTGACTCCCTCTTTGATCGCGTCTCTTGCTTTCAAAATGCTCCTCCAAGTGAACGAGTCAGAGGCACGCTCCTGGCATTTTCAAATATCAGCAATGGGAAAATATCGCGCCTTTAGAGTCCTGTGGCATAACGAGTTAGTACGGGAGGATAATCTCCAAACTTATTTTGCAAGGAGCGCCTTGTTAAAGCAAATGAAGTCTCTGAACCCCAACCCGCCGATAGCTTCGATTTGCACATATCTGTCCAGGCTACCCAGCTCATCTTGCATTTGTTTCCTTGTTCGCCCCACCAGAACCTACTTAGCATCCCATTGAGTTCATGACAAAAGGACTTTGGCAAAAGAAATATACTCATCGAGTATGACGGTATGGCCTGAGCGACTGCCTTGATTAATATCTCTTTTCCGCCCCATGACAGTAGTCTCCCCTTCCAACCCTGCACTTTCTGCCAGATACGAGCTTTGAGATTCGCAAACATTCCCTTCTTACTTCTTCCTAGCCATGCTGGAAGGCCCAAATAATGCTGAAACTCATTACCCCTTGATCCTTGCCGATGGGTTATGTCCCGCCTTGAAGCAGAGTCCATGTTCGAACTGAAGAACACCGCAGTTTTGTCGACATTGACTACCTGCCCCGATGAGTTAGAGTACAACTGGAGAATATTGAAGAAGCATGTGATCTCCTGGTCCGAAGCCTGAAAGAAGATGAGGGCATCATCTGCAAACAAAAGATGAGTAATTGGAGGCCCATTCCGATTTAGGTTGATACCCCGAATGCAGCCCTAAGCTACAGCCCCGGAGATAATGGAAGATAGCCCCTCAGCACACAGAATGAATAGATAGGGAGACAGCAAATCCCCTTGCCTTAGACCCCTTGACGGATAGAAATAGTTAGATTTGAAACCATTGATGCTGACCCTATATTGCACCGTCGATAAGCAGCTCATAATCCATCTGATCCAAATTGGGCTGAAATTTAGTGCCTCCATGACCTGCTTCAAGAAAACCCACTCAACCCGATCGTATGCCTTGGACATATCAAGTTTAATAGCAATCTCTCGCTGATTCCCATACCTCCGTCTCCTGAGAGAGTGGATTGCTTCGTAGGCTATCAGCATATTGTCTCTGATGAGTTGTCCAGGTACAAACGCGCTTTGTTGTTCCCCAATAATACCATCCAGCACCACTATGATTCTGTTCGCCAAGACCTTCGCCAGGATTTTGTACGCCACATTGCATAGGCTAATGGGGCGATAATGTGAGAGATTTTGAGCACCAACCTTCTTCGGGATCAAAATCAGGGTAGTAGAGTTCATAGTCCGGAGATGATCATCAAGCACACGCGGATCACGGCCATCCATAAAAGACTTGCACCAATTAAAAACATCCTGGCCCACCGTTGCCCAGTGTGACCTAAAGAACCCCGCAGACATTCCATCCGGTCCCGGGGCTTTCGTAGGGCTCATAGCTTTCACCGCAGCCACAACCTCGCCCATTTGGAGTGGTTTTATCATAGCCTGCCTCTGATCGTTAGTAATCTGCCTCGTGCTTGCATGTTTTACTGTTCTCTGAATCTAAAAATTTAAAAAAAAGCATTAAAAAAACGTCAATGGAGCGAGTCATTCGATTTGATGGATTATATGATATGGACTGATGGGTTGACCAGCTGGACAATCACAATTGAGAGAAATTTTTTTGAATTGATAGAAAATTGTGCCATATGACGAGTATAATAATGAAAAGTATGGATACTTGTGTAAAAATAATTAAAATATATGATAATTGTATAAAAAGATATGAAAATAATTAAAAAATAATATAAAAGTTGAGAATGAAAAATTTTAGATTAAAAAAATCTTTGGTTAAACAAGCATGTCATAGATTGAAAATAAATATTCATGCGAATGGAAACATTGAATCTTAACGCTCTTGGGTGTGTCTGACAACGAGGAAAAAATGTTAACTTAAAATTTTTCAATCTAAAACTTTTCACTCTCTACAATCATTATATTTTAATCATTTTTTCACATTTTTCCATACAACTACCCCACTTTTCAATCATTTCTACGCAACTACCCACACAATTAAATTATCTATTTTAACTTTATCATCTTTACTATTCATCGTTACCCCTATCATATCACATCATTTGACAACTTTTACTCTCCAAAACTTTTCATCAAAAGTTTTATCCATTCCCAAACACACCTCTTGTAAGCGTTAAATGTGAACTCCTCGTATACAAGAGCTAATCGGGTGCTTGTCCCGTTAGCAACGTTACCTGCTGCTATCCCATAGGCCATAGGCGTATTTTCTAGTGGCAGAGGACGTTGTTCCCTATCTATTATTCAAAGTATATTTTTCCATATTTATTATTCAAGAACCGCTGTTTCCAGGTTCCTTGGATAAAGATGTGCCTCTTAAGTTTCTTAGAAAGAGATTTATCTTCAAATTTCTTAAGTGGAAGCAAATTGTCTCGTCCTGGGAAAAAAAAAATTCTAATGACGTCCTAGGACTTGAGTGTAATAATATTGAAATATAAATAAATATATACAAATAAAACAAATAACTCGTTTACAACTACGTTTCTGCGTTGAAAATCTCGATCTTATTCCACCAAAAAGAAAACTCGGCTGGATGGCCACAGGTTCACTAAAGACCCGATCGTACCTCTGATCGAATCAGTGGCGGATGGTATAACGAACTACAAATTTCACATGTTTTGATTATGCTAATTTTCAAAATTTCAACTTCACGTAGATCCGCCCCTGGATCGAAACTCTGCCGCACTATAATCTGACAATCAACTAATCAAAATTTACAAAACCGAATGAGGCGTCTCAAAAAATCAAGGATGTCCGAGTGCATGTATTTTTTATTTTTAATATAATTTTTTCCAATTTAGGGTATGTTTGGTTGGGGTTAAAATTTTTGATGAAAAATTTTTAGAATAAAATTTGTCAAATTGATATAAAATGATGTGATATGATAGATATAATGATGAGAAGTAAATAGAATAAAGTTAAAATAGATGTGTTAGTTGTATGGATAATTGTGTGGAAATGATTAAAAAGTAGGGTGATAAGTATAAAAAATGTAAAAAAAATAATTAAAAAATAAATTAGTTATGGAGAACAAAAAGTTTTAAATTAAAAAATTTTAGTTGACATTTTTTGTCCCAAAAAAACGCAACTTTATAATACAAATCTTTATATTTTTCAACAAATTATAATCATATTAGCAACTTCTTTGTTGCGGATCGAAACTAATGAATGATGCCCCGGATTGATCATCGGCTGATCTTATCGCCGGAGAATTTGAGCATGTAAAACAGGGATTCGATTGGATTTTTTAACAGGTGCGTCTGTTACAAACCATAAAAATTTTTTAATATGTATTTGAACTGAAAATGTAATGATCTGTATAGGAAACATGTAAAATTTACATTAGAGATGAATAAAACTGTGTTGGAAATTGAAAAATTCGTTTTAAAAATAAAAAATTATTTTTAATATAGTAATAAGATTTAATTCAGTAATCTGATATAATTTGAAACCGATAATGTCTGTTCCGAACCATAGAAATTTTTTAATATGTATTTGAGATGAAAATGTAATAACATGTATAGGAAACATGTAAATTTTATATTAGAGATGAATAAAACTGTGTTGGAAATTGAAAAATCCATTTTAAAAATAAAAAAATTATTTTGAAAATAGTAATAAGATTTAATTCAGTAATCTTATATAATTCGAAACCGACAATATTTTTGATCGGACTCCTTCACCCATCCTGTATCCAACGGTGCGTCTCGTTGGGCTGCCAGCGGCTCCATCTTGACGGATAAATGGTCAAATCCGCATCTTATTGCATACGTAGAAGCAGTGTACTGTTCGCAACTCAATATGCTGTCTCCAGCCACTCTGTTTTCCACTCATAATGGCATTTAAAGTATTATATTCTGAACCATCGCATAGTTCAGCCGTATTACATCTTCCGTTGTGCGTGGAATTGTGTTCCGAGGGGAGCGTGTTCACTGTTCTTTTTGCGCTAAATACTAATGTGCAACGGGGAAAAAGCAAAACCTCCTCTTACTCCCACGCACACGTCATTTAAAAAAAAAAAAAAAAAGCATTACCAGCTCTGAAATCAGAATATAAAGTGTATTAGGTACAATGTCTCCGAAAGTGTAATCAATTTACAAACTTTGTAATGCTAAACGTTTTTTGTTAGGCAGAGCTATACACGTACAATACAATCCATTTGCATGGCAAAATATGGCTAAATGCAATAATCGATATAGCTAATTACATTTTTTTTGAAATCATCAATTTCATCTTTTTATCCCTCAAAACTTGATTTTTTAAAAATAAAATAATATATAAAAATATTGTACAATGGCAAAACTTGGTACATGGATTAAATACATTTATAAAAATATTTTTACGAATCAAAAATTAAAAATAAAATTAATATTGTAAGTTAAGCATGTGTACAACTAATTACATATAATGGGACCTCTACTTGGAAAACGCCTTTTTAAGATGCCGATCCTACGTGGTTGACTGCATGGAGCCTGTAATATAGGCACCCAAAAAAAAAAAAAAAAAAATTCTACACTTAGATCTTTATTTGAGTGTATTGCGCCCAGTCGTCATATTTCACAGGAAATAAAACTTAAACGTAGTTACTTTACTAAATACCCAGCTGCATTTTGATTGATGATGTTAAGAGCTAGTGCGTTAAGTTGAAACAGTTTTTTCTTTTTTCTTTTGATCGTGTATCTGCAATGGAAATCAATCAGCTTATTGCCAGGCAGAATTTACACTATTGGAGGCCCCGAGAAATAGTTGCATGTGGTGGAGACTGGAGAGTGCCACCAGCGTGGGGAGAATTTATGTAAAGGACTAAAGATTGCTCCCGTTTAAATTGTGTTTGGCATTCCATTAAGATTGTATTTGATTAATGATAAAACTTTTATATGAAAATTTTTAGATGATTTGCAAATATACCCACTTAGTTTGACCACAAGCATAAATATACCTGCATAGTTTCAAAAATTGTGAATTATTCATACAAAATTTGACCATAATTGCAAATATACTCATGCTGTTATGACGCCGTAATTGCACTGTTATGAAGTGGGTATATTTGCAAAGATTTGCAAACTATTACAGTTTTAAAAATTAAGACTTTTGCAAATATACCCACATAGCTTGTAAACTTTTGCAAATATATTTATATCATGACAGTATAATAACGACGTTATAGCAGCGTCTTGATATATTTGCAATTACGGTCAAACTATGCAGGAGTAATACACAAAATTTGAAATTACATGGGTATTTTCAAATTATACAAAATCGTTTGAGTACAAATCTTTCAAATAAGAGAAAAGAATATAATATGACAGACGAAATGATATGGGGTAAAGAAAATAACATTAAAATACATACATTAGTTATACAAGTAACCATATAAAAATAATTAAAAAGTATAGTAATTGTAAACGAAGACGTGAATAGATGCTTAAAAAACATAATAGTTTTGGATAGCAAAAAAATTTATATTCAAGTTTGGGAAGGTTTTATGTAAACATACATCTTAAATTTCTTAATTTTAATACTCGTGCATTCCATAACTATTTTATTTAAAATTATTTATTTACATCTTCTTACACGACTATCTTATTTTTTAGTAGATATGTTCATAGATACTCATATAATTGCTATACTTATTTGGGTAATTTGCATATATACTTACGTAATTTGATGCTAATTGTAGATATACTTAGGTAGTTTCATAAAATGCACATTATCCTCACATAGTTTTACCAAAATTGCATATTATTGCCCCAACGTCGTTACCTATCGTTAATATCTGACATGATATTTTGAAAAATGATGAAAATATTCTCATCAATAGTTTCACGAATTGCATATCGCCCCTACATAGTTTCACTAAAATTGCATAATACCCTCATAAAACTATATATACCTATGAGGGCATTTTCGTCATTTTTCAAAATATCACGTTAGATATTAACTGCAGGTAACAGCGTGAGGGTAATATACAATTTTCGTGAAACTACATACGGATAACATACATTTCATAAAACTACGTGGATATATTTGCAATTAGCGTCAAATTATGTAAGTATATATGCAAATTACCCTACTTATTTTAACTATATTTTTTCTTCTCTTCATTATTACCCCTATTACACTATATCATTTCTCTTATTTAAAAAAATTACACACATTTACTTTTTTAAAGAGGACTACGCACATTTATTTGAATGATTAAAATGTGTACCGTTTTCATTATTTACTTCTATGGATATGAAAAGAAAGAGTCATTTTAACGAGGCACGATTTGATTTATGTATTAAAAAAAGTGAGATCGCACGTTTGTAGAATAAAAATAAAATAAAAAGGATTCTCCCACCACTACAAAATCTAGGTGATTTGGACAATTGGTGTCGTCAACTGCATGGGGTGGTTGCCGTCACTTATCCATTTTATCCTTTTGAATAATATACATGGGGCTTTGCTTTTGTGTAACCGAATTACATAAAAGTGTATTGATGTAACTCCTTTAAAATTTAAGATTTTGATCTTTGATGGAAAATTTAATCCATTTATTGTATCTAACATCATTTGTTTATCTAACCAATCAAGTTTCATCCCAATCAAGTATGTTTATTGGCCACATTTATTAAAAAATGTATATATTCATGTGTAAATTATGAAAAATGCTAAAATATCAATTTTAAAGTGGTATTTTTGACATTTAAACAGTTTAAAATATCATTTCTATGTGAATAAATAATTTTATGAAGTATTATTACATTCTAATAAATGCATAAATAGATCTAAGCATTTTTCATAACTTTCACATAAATATATAAATTTCGAACAAATGTTACCCCATAAACATACTTGATTAGGATGAAACTTGGTCCCCTTAAATAAATAAATGATGTTAAATATAATAAATGAGTTAAATTTTCTATTAAAGATCAAAATCTTAAATTTTGAAGGGGTTATATGAGTCCATTTCTATGTAATTCAGTTGCATAGAAGCGGGACTGATATATGCATAAATAATCAAATGCATTCAGATTGTACCGTAATTGTGGTATAATCCATGCATTGTGGGGCCCATTTAATTATGAATAGGAAATCTACTCTACCTATTGTATTTATAATCATTCACTTTATTAATATATTAATTTTCATCCAAATTCAACATGTATATTACCATATACTGAAATTGTACAAAATCAACGCAATAAAGTAGTTTAATATAAATATCAAGTTTGAATTAATGTTTTCAACCTCTAAACCATCTAAAGTATGATTTTTTATATAGATAAATAATTGCATTAATTATTATTATGTCTTAATATGGGTGGGGTCCATTTCGCAGTGGACTATATCATATTATGGTGCAGTCCATTTGCATTAGATGAGTTCTCATACATATACATATACACACATATATATATTAATTATATGAGAACCTATGCAATGGAGTTGGATAATGGGTCCTGCATATATTAGAATAATATCCATATAAATAATATAGTTTAGATCGTTTAGATATTTTTTTGATGAAAAGGAAACACCCTACCTCAATTCCGTAGCAATCTGAAAGGGAGATGGGATAGGATGATCTAAGTATTTCATTGCCAAAAAATTGTCTATACAAATTTTTTCCTGTATAGCTTGGGGGGGGTTTACCCCACCAAACCTGTTGATCCACAAAAGAAACAGAAAGAAAGTCAGCTAAGGCATGTGCAACAGCATTCCCTTGCCTTAGAACATGATGAGCAGTGACAAGGTTAGAAGATGAAAGAAATAGACTTGATATCGTCAATCACCACACCAACAGGAGAGGAAATGGGGCCATCCGTAGTTAGGAAGTTGACAAGGAGGAGCAAATCAGATTCAATTTGGAGTTTTGCCATGTTAAGCTCCTGTCCCCATCTTGCTCCTAAGAGAAAAGCATGTGCCTCCACGAGCAGAGGCTCCATCGAGCCACATCGTCGCCATCCTTTTGCAGCAATGAAGGAACCCCTAGAATCTCGGATGACAGCAGCGAAGCCCATAGACGAATTCCGATGAAGTATTCGAGCATCCCAAAAGGACCGTCTGGTGGTTTGGTCCATTTGGGGACGAGTGGGCGATCAATTGCGCCCCCTGGATGAGGGGAGTAGCCCTGCGGTGTTGCTCCAGATAATCCTGTCACCATTCAAGGGTATTGGATAAATCTGGTTGCGTCCCTTCAGCTCTTAATGCATTCCGCAGGAACCAAATCCTCCAACAACAGAGAATGAAAAAGGTGAGGTCGTTAGACCTATGACATGATGCTAGGGAAGTAATAATATCCTGAACAGTGGCCGGAGAGGAGATGCGCCTTGCGACCCTCAAGCATATCCCCCTAGTAAGGTCACACTCTGAAAATAAATGGTTGGTATCCTCAAGACCTGACCTGCAAAAAAAGCACAAGGGATCAACATCAATGCCCCTACTCCACAAGTTCAGAAGAGTCAGGAGTCCGTTCTTGAACAACCTCCACCCACAGATGAGGATTTTGTTGGGAAGCTTGGTCCGCCAGATTGTCTTATAGATGGAGGATTGAGAGGAGCAACAATGTCCCGAGCTAAGCACTCTATAAGCCGACTTGACAGTGTAGGCCCCGTGAGGTTCATACTTCCAAAAAATCTTATCCTCTTGTGCAGGATAGGGAAGGGGAATCTGATTGATAACACGCCACCCCTTGTCCCTCGCAGCCGCCAGAATATGGTCCTTAATCCATGAGTTTGAAGCCTCGCTTATAAAATGACTCACTTTGACGTCGTCCGGGATTGATAACGGAAGAGGCCTCGCCTTGGTGACCATAGTATCTAGCCACTCATCCTTAAAGAATTGAACCCGCTTCCCGTTGCCAATCCGCCACTTGCATCCAAAACGAATCGCATCTTTTGCCTTCAGAATGCTCTTTCAGGTGAATGAGTCAGAAGGTTTTGCATGACAACTCCAAATGTTCTCATTCGGGAAGTATCTGGCTTTGAGAACCTCATAGCACAAAGAGCTGGTGACTGTAGTTAGCCGCCAGACTTGTTTTGCAAGGAGAGCATGATTGAAAGTATTTAAGTCCCGAAAGCTAAGCCCACCCGAGAACTTTATTTTGCACATCTCTTTCCATGCCACCTAGCTCATTTTACGTTTACCGCCTTGTTCGCCCCACCAAAACTTGCTTAGCATCCCATTGAGTTCATAGCAGAAGGATTTTGGTAGGAGAAAAATGCTCATCGTGTATGTCGGGATTGCTTGTGCAACCGCCTTTATCAAGATCTCTTTACCACCCCAGGAGAGTAGCCTTCCCTTCCATCCTTGAACTTTCCTCCACACTCGCTCTTTCAAACCCTTAAACATATTCCCTTTTGTCTTTCCCAACCATGCAGGGAGACCTAGATAGTTCAGAAGCTCATGGCCTGTGGCTCCCAAGAGGGAATTAATATCCCCCCGAGTACCCATGTCGGTGTTGGAGCTAAAGAAAATGGATGTCTTGTCAACATTTACAACCTGCCCCGATGATTCTAAGTATTGGCGGAGAATAGCCAAGAAATTGCTGACGTCCAGAGGTGAAGCCCGCAAAAAGATAATGGCATCATCCGCGAACAGTAAGTGAGTGAGGGTAGGCCCCAGAGGGTTGATTTTGATTCCATGAATACAAGAGCGAGTAGTCGCATTGGTAATCAGAGCAGAAAGCCCATCGGCGCACGAAATGAATAGATAAGGGGAAAGCGGGTCCTCTTGCCTTAATCCCCTTTGAGGTTGGAAGTACCTCGTTTTGAACCCATTGACGTTCACCCGATACGTCACAGAGGTAACACAACTCATGATCCAGTTAATCCAGCCCGGGCAAGAAGTTCATCGCTTCCATGATCTGTTGAAGGAAATTCCACTCTACTCGACCATACGCCTTGGACATATCCAACTTTATAGCCATCTCCTTTCTTTTCCGTCCCTACCTTTGACGAAGATAGTGAATGGCTTCATAGGCCACCAGTATATTGTCAGTGATAAGCCGACTTGGAAGAAAAGTACTTTGCTGCTCACTGATGACCTCATGAAGACACAATTTGAGCCTGTTCGCTAGGAACTTTGCCAAAATCTTATATACCACATTGTAAAGACTGATGGGGCGAAATGAGACAAAGTTTGGGCAACAACCTTTTTTGGGATCAAAACCAATGTGGTTGAGTTCACTAACCAAAGTTGGGTAGCCTGATATATGGGGTTCGTCTCCTCCATGAACCTTTTACACCAGAGAAAGATCTCCTGGCCCACCGTGTTCCAATGTTTCTGGAAGAAACCAGTGGACATCCCATCTGGTCCAGGGGTTTTTTGTGAGGCTCATCGCTTTCACTGCATTTGCCACTTTCACGAAAACCAGAGGCTTGGTGAGATTATGTCTTTGCTGAGCAGATATTCTCCGAGCAATCAAACTTTGAACCCAGGAGCGTCCGAGGGCCCCGAGGAAGAGAAGATCGTTTGGAAATGTTCCAAAGCTAGGTCTTGCATTTGGCCTTGATCATGAACTCACTGCCCATTTTGGTCTTGTAGAGCCTCGATGGAGTTAGACCGCTTTTGGTTAGATGTCATGCGATGGAAAAAGGCAGTGTTTTTATCCCCAGCATGAAGCCAATGTGTTTTTGCACGCTGTCGTCATAATTATTCCTCATCATAAAGTAAGAGATTTATTTTGAATTTTTTCCTCTATATAGCCTCATCCCTTTGATCAGTGGGGCTCTGGAACATAAGAGATTCTAATGCCATCTGATTTCGATCAATTATTTACCGTAAATTTCCCCTCCTCTTCCTATTCCACCTGGTTAGCGCTTTACTACATGCCTTGATCTTCCATCCCAGGAGATCAGTAGGAGGCACATCAGTGGTAGGAGCCGAACCCCAATTTTGATTTACAATGCAATGTGTTTCCTTTTCTCTAGCCCAGAAAAGTTCATATCGAATTTCCTTAGGAGGTCTTCGCTTGCTCCTCTTCGAATCCAACATCATCATTATGGGGCTATGGTCCGATGTGGCCACGGATAAGTGGAGGAGTTTGGCAAAAGGATGAAGTGATAGCCAGTCTGGCGTCGCTAGCTGTTCGAAATCTTACCGCAAGTGCACGGGTCGTAGATTGTAGTATTTAAATTATCGATCCACAGGGAATTCAGGACTATAAATTTTACTTTTAAACGCTTTCATGTCGGATATGGAGAGAATATAACAAATAAAACAGAAAAGTGGGGAGAAAATGCAGTAAATAAAAGGGAAAGAAAATAAATAAAATGGGAAGAAGTGCAAATTAAAAATGAGGAGAGAAAGCGAAAGTGCAAATACCTAGGGTCTAGGATTTCACATGCGTATTTTGCAACAGGTAGTGGTATAATTATTTAATTTGGATATTGTTTGTTAAAGAAGAACAAACCCTAATTTATCCTTGCACCTTCTCTTGAAACCTACAAGGCGTACCCTAATTTTCTTAACCACCTATTCTCATGGGATTAAGTTAATTAGAATCTATTAAGTTCTGTGGTTCGTTCATGTAATTTTTCAAGGTTATCATGCCTATTTTCATGGTCTTAGATTTCCAGGTTTAATATCTTAATTTTCGTATATTAGATTTCCACCTTTCGGTTCCATCACCTAATATATGGAATCGTGCAAAAGTACGGGCCTGTGTACAAAGCAAACATAAAAATCACAAGATATTAAATTAACAAAAATATCCATCATAAATAAATTAAAAATCCACACCACATTGCATTGTACGCATGCTACATCCTAAACCCTAGATTTAGGATTTAGCCAAGCATGTTTAAGTTCAAAATAAAATTAAAATTACAACCCATCTTAAACAAGATAACAAAAATTAAAAAGGAAAAAGATAGAAAAGCTTATTGGTTTGAAGCCCCGATGGTGTGTCGGCTACTCCATGCAACTCGCCGGACTGCCTTTTGCCCGTGCTCTCCACCTTGCTTTTGCTCTCTTTCTTTCTCAGAATTTTGCTCTAATCTTTTTCTAAAATTCCTGCTAAAATATTTTGCAGGAATTTTCTTCTCAAAAATCTGCTGCGGAATGCCCTTTATGCCGATTCTTCTCTCTTTTCATGCTTCTCCTCGTCTGCTACCATCCACGCTCCTTTTATAGGTGTATATTCCAATTGCTGCGGACCCCACTCATCAACTGCTGAAATTATATTCACGTGCATGGGCAGCAGCTTTTGATTTGACGTGGGGTCCATTGCATTGAAATGGGCTGCTGAAATGCTGCTGAATGAAATTCATTTCACGTGAATGGGGAGTTGATATGCTGATGCATTGATTTGATGGGGTCCACTCTAAGTGGATAATGCTGCTTCTCACGTGAATTGCACTTGGCAATTTAATGGGTAGATATTTCTACTGGAATGGACAGCTTTAAATCAGATGGCTGGACGGCATGGACTTACCGTTGATTGCATGGATAATGCTGCTTCTCACGTTAATTGCATGGTTTGTTTTGCCTTAGATCTTGGATGGTTTAGGATTTATATTGCTGGAGTTTTAGACAATGGATTTGGAAGGTGATGATGGGCTGATTGTTTAACGTGATCAACGGCTAGAAAAAGTGTTGTCCATTTGGTTGCTGCATTTGAACGTGGGGTCCATGGCTACTCACGTGAATGAGCATGTTTGCATAAATGCTGCTGGATGCTCATGAATGGTTTGCTTGATCATTGATGGTGATGGGTATTAAAATATGGGCAGCTGCATCACGTAAGTTGCTATGGTTGAAATGGGTAGCATGATTTTTGGTGGGGTCCATGCATGGGTGAAGCATTGACGTGAATTGAACCATGGATGAAATGCATTAATGTGATTTGAGAAATGGATGAAATGCATTCACGTGAATAGCTGCTGGATGATTTATGGACGTGGTGGATGGCTTGGATTTTTGCATGATTTGATTTCCATGTGGGACCCACTTTGTTTTCCCTGCATAAAAAAATATTTAAATCATTAATTCGTAAAAATCATTAGTGGGTTATTATCAAAAATTATTCCAAACCCATTAAATTTCATGGCAACAAATAAAATGAAATTTCAAGCCAAAAGATTATAAAAATTGTTTAACTTCCTTGAAATTAATATTTAATACCCAAATCTTGTAAAATCACATTTTAAACCAAATTTCATATTAATTTTAATTAATTACCTACCAATTTGGTATAAAATGTCCACATAATATGTTATTAATTTGCACCTATCACTAGCCCCCTATCCAAATGAGCTTTCACACGTTGGGGTCCCCTTCGATTGTTTCTCCAGGTCATTGGTTGGCCGACATATCCTAAGTCCATTAGATTGCAGCTGTCCAAGGTATTACAAAATAGATCCATCTGGACCTGAGATCGCTTCCTCTGACTAAGATATTCAGTGGGTCCCGTGACTTTATTAAAATCTCCCATGACTAACCACTGTATGCTTGGCCCGCCCTTTAGTTGCTCCAACATATGCCAGCTTTGATATCGATTGTGTGTTTCCCGATGGCCATAAAGCCCGTGAAAAGTCATCCTAAAAAATCCGCATGGATGTGGTGAACAGAGAAGCTCAGAATATTTACTGGCATTATTCCATAGGAGAGCTAAACCACCGCTTCTGGCAACCAAGTCCACCGCAAAACAACAATCAATATTCAGTTTTCTTCTGATCCCCTCCATTTCCTTTGCTGAGCGTTTTGTTTCACTGAGGAAGATAAGAATGAGATCTTGTTTCCTGACCAAGTTGAGGAGGCATCGGATTGCACGTGGGTTCCCAAGCCCATGACAATTCCAGGCTAAGATAGCCATGTTACATGAGGTGGGACTGAGGTCGTCCCTCAGCCACCACCTCCTCCACACTGCATGATGCGGCAGTTTTCAACCGCTTCTTGCTTTGTTGTTGCCCCCTAAGGTCACCACATTGTCCCCTTTTACTATTTTCATCGAAGTGACTCCCAAAAGGTCGCCTTCTGTCTTCCACCACCATGCCCCTTGCCAGCCTTTTCCATATTCCTTTTGGTTTAATAGCAGCAACATCACTCAAACTCTGCACATGATCAGTTGGGGTCTGACCAAGATGGGCTTTGATGTAGTTCCTTTTCATTAATGTCATCATTGGGCAGGCCCCTTTGAGTAGTGTTGATAACGTGGGTGCCCGAGCATTCCAAAGCAGATGGGTTGTGATCCATGGATGCAATATATCTTCATGAACATGGCAGCGCGAGGCAGACATTGCACAAAGACCCCCATCCTTGCTCACAAGCATTGAGGAACCACCACTATAATGCTGAGCAGCATGATGGCTCACGAAATTAGCAGCAGAAGTCCCCGGGTCAAAACATGGTGGAGCGGTCTGGGTTGTAAGAGAAAGAGAAAGCTTTGGAGTGGATCCAGCAGTAGGCGTGTCCGTATGGTGCCCAGCAGTGGACGTGTCCGCATGGTGTCCAGCAGTAGACGTGTCCATGAGGTGACCAGCAGTAAGCATGTCCGTGTGGTGTCCAGCCAGTCGTGGCCTGCCATGCTCCTCACAACCTGCATTGTCAGCCCAAAAGCCACCAATGTTGCGTCGGGTCTTGCTGGAATAGGATGGGGAGTGACTCTGGCAGTCAGGTTTTGCTGTTGGAACAGGTTGCCCACCATTGGCAATGAGATTATTGTCGGCCTGACAGAATTTGGAGTGGAACCCCCCATTTGATTCATCCGTTTGGTCCCTGCCCTCATTGACAACATCCAAGTGGGAGATGCCCTTCCCTCCTGTGTATTTATGTGGTGCCACTCGATTCCCTTGGTGATCCTGAGTTCGTAGTCTCATCGGTTTGGTTCCAGCTCTCAAACAGCTCCCATACCGCATATCCGCTTATAAAACTTGCCCAGTGTTCCTGGAAAGCACCATACAGTCCTTATACGCATGTCCTATGACCCCACAATAGAAGCGAAAGACAGGGAGTTTCTCATATTGAAAATTCACCCACTTCCATTGTTATGATTCCACTTGTATGAAGATTCCTCTCCTCAACAGTTCTGTACAATCAACCGTGACTAGGAGCTTCAGTTCCAAATCGTTGGCAACAATCTCATGCAGCACCTCAAACAATCTGCCAATGCATTGTGCCAGGTAGTTCTTATCAACCAGATATGGGATCCCCACCACGTGCACCCCACATGGGCGTTTTGACAAACACCACTTGTGCAGTAGTCATCTCCTCCTGGAGATCCTCAAGCAGCACCAGATTTCTCTTAAATAACCATGGTCGCCCAGCCAAAATCCTTGTTTTGCCAGTCTGTTCAGAGAAAGAGATCCGGTACAGATTCTCCCCAATGTCTGTGAAGATGAAAGTGCCTCGCGTCCGCCATAGCCTCCTCATCGAGAAAGAAAATGCTCCCGGTTGTATGATTTTGAAGTCCATACAGAGCAGAGAAGCGCGTCTGCCTCGCCCGGATCGATCTTCTTAACTACCATCGTCAATATCGTCATGGTTTGAAGCTCTGCTCCAAGGAGATCTCCCTCACTTGGATTCATTTCTGTAGTCTGGATACTCCCCTGCAGTGAGTTCGCTGTCCCTCCTTGCCGTTGCCCTCTAAGCCCCTGCCACACGGTAAAGCTTTTCCTCCCTTTTCTCCGATCAGAAATCGTTGACAGAATGGATCACCTCCACCCCGTTCCGAACGCGACTTCAGTCGCCTGTTGGAACGACTTGGGGAGGAACTTCATGATGATCGTTTAGATATTGAAAATATTATTTTAAAATTAATATTTAGATTAAAATATTTTATTATGTTGATTTCATACCATTTTAAGATGTAGCATTTTTACATATGTTGGATTCTGATGAAATTAGTACACTATCACAATAAATGATTCTAAATGCAAATGAAGAGGTAAATGTTATTTTTAATACATGTGGAGCCCATTTATAAGTAGACTACAATGTAGTCTGCACTTGAATTTTTTTCTACGGATGTGATTCCTTACACCCGGGTGCACTCAGACTCGGTGCACTCAAGTGTATTTAACTAATATTTTTATTTTTTGAATTTTTTATAGAATTATTATTCTAAGTATATTTAACAAAATTACTAAAATGTCATTGATTTCTAAAAATAAAAAATATAATTTTTCTAAAAATTGTAAAACTTGATATATATGTTAAATATACTTAGATTAATAGTTGTATACAAAATTTCAACAAATAAAAAATTAGGTTAAAACACCAAGTGCACCGGGCCTAAGTTTTATATATACATATGTATTGTTATAACCCTACTTTAATAGGTTTATATGCTGTTTCAAAATTTTTATATTGTCTAAATATTTGTTTTGAATTTTTAAGATCGTGTTTGAAAAATGATAAAAATGTTAGATGAAAGTTTTTCGTAATATAAAAAAAATGTAACATATTAAGGACATAATGATAAACAGTGAGAATAAAGTTAAAGTAAATATATTAATTGTACTAGTAGCTACGTAAAAATGTTTGGAAAAGTTGTACAGATAAGGTAGTAATAGAAAACGAATAGTTTTAAATTTAAATATTTTAGTTAAAAAAAATTTGTCACATCCTAATAGCGTGTTTGAGAATGACATAGCTATTGAATCAGTGTAAATGTTTTTGAATTTGAAAAAGCGACGTGATATGATAAGTAATAATGAATAGTAAAGAAAATAAAATTAAAATATATAAGTTAATTGTATAAGATAGTTGTATGGAAATAATTGGAAATAAAGTAGCTATATAGGAAGATATGAAAAAAATAATTTAAAATATGTTAATTACCAGAAGTGAAAAAAATTAGATCGAAATTTTTTTGATAAAGAGTTTGAAAAGTTTTGATTGTAGCCGAACACAACCTAAAAGGTTTTGTTGTAAAACAAGTAAATTTGATATGGTTTGATGAAAATAACGATGCTAATCTTATAGTGGAGTGACGGGGTATAGGCAACCACTGGGGGCATCATGCATGCATGCGGCTGCCGTTCCCTGCATCCATTCGCTGTTATTATCATTATTATTCATACATTTAAGCTAACTTTGATGGGTCGATACAATTTTTGGAAGAAATGATTTTGATATAAAAGTTTTTAAAATTGCAGAAAACAATATGATATAATATAAGTAATGACGATGAGTAAAAAGAATAGAGCTAAAATATATATATATATATATATGTTAGTTGTAATGCTAGGTAGTTGTGTATAAGTAATTTAAAAGTACGGTAGTTACGCAGAAAAATAATTGAAAAATAAAATTAGTGTGGATGGTAAAAAGTTTTTCATTGAAAAAAATTTTATTTGAAAACTTTTAGGTATATCCAAAAGCATCGTAAATTAAAACTTTTTAATCTAAAACTGTTTATTTTCAGCAATTACTTTATTTTTAGTTATCTATTATATATTTCTGTATAACTAGTGTATTTTTGAACAATTTCTACATAATTACTGATGTAACCGACTTATATATTTTAATTACACATTTCTGTACAGAACGTGTCTAGAGATAAATGAAAGAACTTTCATGATAATGTAAATAATCTTAAATAGGACACATGGAGTGTATTTACTACGAATCATAAAAATATTAAAATGAAGGAGATTACCAGGTTTTCATAAAAGCGTAAGTATAGCGCGATCCAACACACCCATGCCGGATCAAGCATGAGCAGCATCTCCTGCTCAACCCTTCTACAAGTGAGCCAGGTCCCTTCTATGAGAGGGAATTCCGATGCCTCGTTAGAGAAAGACAACTACAATAGTATCCCACTGCAATAGTTTTATAATGCTTCTCAACAACCTACGTTCTCTTTCTCCTCGCAATTTCATGACAACCACTTGCTGGTCTCCAGCCCTCTTGTTTGTTCTCTACCCTTGAGAATACGAGTTTCAGATTCACTAGTTCTATTGGCCCAATATTCCCTCTTAGACTCAATCGATGCTGTGCACATAGGCCTCCTGGCGCGAGTGGGATCCCTCGGCGTCCCTTACATCTCTGCCCACTCGAGAAAGAGCCTAGCCCTCCAAGTTGAGGTGGGTGAAGAGGTGCTGCAGTTGATGTAAATCCTCTGTCGTCCATGGAGGGTAGTCCAATCGAATGAATTCGCACTTCCATGTGCTTAAAGTTGCCTGGCATGACTGTCCATGTGTCCATGATGCGTGCCGATTGCAAAATGAGCTCATCCTAGACGTTGGCGTCGAGCAATTAACTCACAGGTTGAGTGCACATCTCAAAGACGCGTCTTGAGCAATGGGACAGGGAAGAGAATGAATTCGGAGACTTACAGTCCACGTGTTTTTCACGTTGAACGGTTTAAATCAACCTTGCCCGTAAATTCTTCTGGGACGATGCAGTAGTTGTGCATTCACCAATACAAATCTTGCAGGCTTGCAGGCTTCTGTGCTAAATACGTAGCTCTGTCGCACATGTGGAACGCAACAATAAAGGATCACATAGGGTCTAGCATTCTCGACTGCTGAAAGTGAACACGCTAAGGACCCATGAGTGGCCGTCTAGCACTAGGCCATGTAATGAGATAGCTGCGGAGAGAGTTGCGTTGGCAAGACCAGGCGTCCTTCTCTATTGACGAGCTTGTGGGTCTATAGTGAGCTGTTCTAACTACCGCTGTAGGCCAAGGGATTGCTGATTTTCCGCCAAGTTATGATGGGAGAGTATAACGCCGATGACTGTCCACGGAAGGGGTTTTTTCCTCAACGTCTTCTTATAAGGAATCCGACTATTCAGTCAGGAGAGCATAGTGCCCATATCTGTTTTGAGTTATTGGGATTGGGATTGGACCACTCTCCCCGCCGCTGTTGCTTCTTAGAAGTGGAACTGCAGGGTTTGCTCCAACCGTCGGAGCCATTCTTCTTGCGCGCTCCTGCCATCGTAATGGCCGCTGGAGTATTCGACCATCCTAATCTTCTCCGTGCTAGTTTGAATTAAGATGGCAAGCATTCTGCTACCACTGGTGCAATCCAATCTACCTAGTCCGGATCAAGCACTGTTGGCATCTCCTCTCAACTTCTGGCAATTGGGCAAGGCTCTCGCTATGGGAGGAAATTCTGACATTTCAGTAGAGAGGCGATTACAATAGCCATCCCATTACATTATCTCCCCTGCATTTATAACCTTTCATAGCCTCACAAGTCTCAACAACCCACACTCTCTCTCCGCGCCCGCGCCCGCGCCCAACCTCGCCCACCCAAAGGGCAACGCACGCATTATGGGTGTGTTTATTTAGAGCAAAAAAAACGTTAATTAAAATTTTTCAATTCAAAATTTTTCATTCTCCATAATTATTATATTTTTTAATTATTTTTTTCACCTTTTTCTATATAAACTACCTTACTTTTCAATCATTTATATACAATTACATATACAACTAACCAATCTATTTTAACTTTATTCTCTTCACTACTTATCATTACCCATATTATATCATATCATTTTCTACCAATTTGACAATTTTACTCCAAAAAACTTTTTATTAAAAGTTTTACCCCCAACCAAACACTGTCTCGAACGCTTTTGTTTTTTATTGTCCTCTAAGCATCTGGGTTACTTATTAATTAAGCCACTACCTCGATCTAGATGCCGCTGTGGCTCCTGCTGCAAGTGGATCTCTCTATGTCCTTAATAATAAAAATTGAAAAAAAATAATTTATAAGAAGATAATTGAAAGGTTTAAAAACGTTATAATCATATGCTTTGAAATATTAATATTTAATTAGAATATTCAGAAACATGTGGTAATGGGATAATGTCCAACAAATGGGGGTGCAAGTGGGTTATGTTATCCAACTTTCTAATCCAATTTTACCTTCACCCCAAGCTAGCCAAAGTTACAAACCCATTTTTCCTAAAATTTCATATTAGGGCTTTTTCAGAAGGATTTAAGAAGCTTGAATGTCATAGAATAATGGAATGAAAAAAATCATATTCATTAAGAATAGAAAACTCTTTCAATTCAACTTCCATCCAAGAATCTTGATCCTCCATGACCGGTAGCCAAAATGCCTTCGATAGTCATGTAACCGTGTCGCGGTAGCATCAACCGTACATATTTATATATTATATATTTCAGTACGTGGCCTCCATTGAGTTTGCAAAAAAACATGAACATACTAAATATTTTAAAAATAGAAAAGAAACGTTAACCAGAAAATATGAAAGTAAGTTGTGTGAATATACTCACATACAATTTCGCAGGGTAAGACAAATTTAATTCATTATGTTAATATTTTACAATGTTAAATATCTTTATTATATTTATTATTAAATCAAGCTTACATCCAGATATCTATTATCAAATTAAGCTCACACCGTATTTACGGAGTAAAATATTTCTTCATTCTTATAAAATAGACCGTTAATATCAATAAAAAATTAATATCTTTTCTACATTTTCAATCTTTTGCTTTTTTGAAAAATTATCTTCCCATTTTAATTTCTTTTTGCAATTTTGATCATATTTGTTTTTCACATTTATATTTTATTTTTGAACCATTATACGAGTTAAAGGATTCTTAAATTAAAATTTTAAAAACAAAGCAAAACCCAATGATTATTGAAAAACGAAAAATTAGAAGAAAATCGTAAAATCTCTAAAATCCAAATCCAATTACCCTAGATCTAATTATATTAAAAATATGGATAATTTAAAACTTCTAAAATTGAACGATCTAAAAATAAGAAGAAAATTTTATAAAAGATAATAATACCTTTTGCAATAAAATATAAGTAACAGCACTTGAGTTATAAATAGTAACGAAATAATATTAGAAAAAAAATAAATAATAAAATAGACTCTAATAGTGATTAATTGAAATAATAACACTGATTAGTACAGGTAAATTAAAAATATAATTTATTTATGTTTTGATTAGATTTACATTACGATTTAAAAAATAATAAAATAAAAATGTAGATAATAATCATGATTAATAATAAAAGAATAATTAATATAAATTTATAGGCACACACAAATAATAAAATAAATTAAAACACTAATATGATGTAATAAATTCAATTCAAGAATTGTGTCACACCTAGATATGTGATCGTTGGAGCTTGGAACAAGACACGTAGCTTACAGCCTTAAAGGTGAGTCCGTAGATATTCCTAATGCACGGCATGCTTCGAAGTTGCCGTTTCACTGGTGCTGCCGATCACATGATAAACACTAAACCCGTCTCGAAAATGAGGTTGACCCAGTCCAACTCAACCCAAATTTACATTCAGGTTGAACCCAACCAAACTTTTCTAATCCATCATTCAACCTAACTGAACGTAACTTGGTTTAAAATATACTGAGTTCAGTGAGCTTGAGTTGAAGGCAACCCACCCAACCCGCAAACTTAATGACAGAGCTAAAGGGGAAGCCAAAATCAAACGGTAAGAAATTACGATTTCATTGCTACGAGGACAAAAGCGCCACGTCAAGCCAAACTCGAAGCTCATTGCATCATCCGGCCATTCGGGAATCAACAAAAATAAATAAAAAATAATAATAATATATCAACGTAAACATCCTCCGATCTACGAACTAGTGAACTTGGTGACAGCTTTGGTGCCCTCGGACACGGCGTGTTTGGCAAGTTCCCCAGGCAATGTCAATCTAACGGCGGTCTGTATCTCCCTCGACGTGATCGTCGGTTTCTTGTTGTAGCGGGCCAGTTTCGCCGCCTCCTGGGCCAGCTTCTCGAAGATGTCATTGATGAAGCTGTTCATGATCCCCATCGCCTTTCCGGAAATCCCGATGTCTGGGTGGACCTGCTTCAATACCTTAAAGATGTAGATCTTGTACGTTTCGACTGTCTTCCGATACTTCTTTTTCTTTTTCTTATCGGATCCTCCTTCTTTCGAGGCCTTGTTGGATCTCGACATCTCTTCTTCGGAGACGGGCCTTTTCTCTGCTATAGGCTTCTTCCCGGCCTTGGGCGCCATTGAAGGAGGAAGGCAAGCGAGAGAGATGGTATTGGAAGGAAGGGGTAGGAAACGCGACACATATATAGTTGTGTGGCAGGTAGAATTCGGATGGGCTGAACTAACAGCGATGGACCATGGAAGCTGGAGATCTGAGCCGTTGTGGCGTGCGAGACACGTGATTTTGGATCCGTTGCTCCCATCAATGAATACTTTTAACCATTTCATTTCTAGACGATCCCCGATCGACGGATGCATCTGACGGATTCGTATACATACGGACAGCGCGATACCCAGTGCACTGCATTGCACGTGCGCAATTCGGGATCTGGTTCTATTATTCCTCGCTCATTTATTTATCACACAACTCCTGCTGGACGGTCATCATCGATTATTTCCGGAAAGCGGGGCTAGCATCCCTATTTCTGGTGGCGGTGGATCGTTGACACCTACGCATGATTGTCAATTGCAGACGTTGCTTACAAGCCAAACAAAATTATTTGATCACTCGCTGTTCAAGTCACGTATGGAAATTTTAACTAAAAGTTAATAGCCAAAAAAAATAATAATAATAACATAACAGATGATAACATTAGTACAATAGCATTATTAGTGGAAAATAAAGGTAATAATAAAAAGGGATTAATGTGATTATGGAAGATATATGGGTACATCTTCCGGGGAGTCAACTCTTCCTTTGTTCAGTAAAAGAAAAAAAAAACTTCTTTTGTTTTGTTTATTTATTTGTTTTATTCAATAACAAATAAAAATTAAAAGAATACTTCAACCTAATAATCTAAGATATTTTCACACACACAGAGGCAATTTTGGAAATAACTTTTACAAGTAATTGCATTTTTACAAATATAACCGTCAGGGATAAATTTTGCGAGAACCCAAAATTTGCTGGATAAGTGTTGGAAACCGATCATGTACAACTGGATGCAACCGATTAGTTTTTTTTAAAGTCTTTTAAAAATATCAACAATTTAGAATATAAATTAATATGCACATATTTATGATGTAAAAAATCACCTTGTTTAGAAATTTATACATTATTTTAAAGTAAATGCAACATATAAAAATGACATCGATATGTTTGTATTTAAAATTCAAGGGAATTTTACAAATATTCTTATAAGCTTTGACGAGTATTACATAGGTATTGTTAAGCTTACTGAAATTGCAAATATGCTTACGAGATTTATATTAAATTAGAAGTGCATCCATTCCATTAGTATGCCATTAGAATTTTTGTAAAACAATGATAAGCCTTTTGAGCCAAATAATACGATTATAAATTTTGACAATGTTATAACCATATTTGCAAAAAATCTAAAATAATAACATATAAAACAATGAAATGCCAAATATGTCTATAATATTTGAAAAATTGCAAGTTTATCATTTCGATTAAAAAGCAGTATTGCCAAATTACAAAAAAATTCTACTGATGTCATAATAAAAAAACACACTTGTAATTTTATGCAATTTTTGTGAGTATATTTGCAGTTTCAGTAAGTATGTAGATACAGATGCAATATTAGTCAAATATTATAAACACGTTTACACAAATTCTAAATTTTAAAAAAATATTTACCCATATCAATAACCGTTAAAAAATGTTTATAACTAATAGTAATATATATAGATTTACAATTTTTTTCAAGGGGATGTTTGGCAAGCAATTTTTTTCCAGCAACAACTTTTCAATTTAAATTTTTTCAATAATTTCTACATAATTACTTATAAAACTAACTTATTTTAATTTTGTTCTAATCACGCATCATCGTTATTCTATTCTTGTCATATCACATAATTTTCTATAAATTCAAAATTTTTATATAAAAACTTTTCATTAAAAGTTTTATTGCTTTCTAAACATATCCCAAATAAAAAAAATTAGCTGTAGAGGATCTTAAATATTAAACTTTTGAAAATAAATATATTACATGGGAAAATTTTTGAATCCCATGATTTATAAAATTGTATTAAATTCATATAGACGAATGCAACAATGATTTAGATTCAGGGGGTGTTTTTTTTTAAAAAAAATCAACTTAAAATTTTCCAATCTATCCATTAACAATAAATTTTCAATATAAAATTTTCCATTCTCTACAATGACTCCCTTTCTAATTACTTCTTTAATTCTTTCTATAAAACTACTTTAATTTATTTTTCATTCATTTATACCCAACTAGACATATATATTTAATTTAACTTTATTATATTTACTTATCGTTATTACCCATATCATATTATATTATCATATTTATAAAACGTCTACACTAAAAATTTTTCATAAAAAATTTTAGAAAAAATTCTCCTCATGCCCGTAACATTTGACCATTATTCATTTCGTACTCACAACACTTTAGAAATTTCTCACTCGCAAGATTTTACCTCCACTTCCCCTAACACACATGCTGCTATTCTCAACTCAAAAAAGAGATTAACTATATGCGAAAATGTTCATTTTGCTTCCATACTAGGGGTGCAACTTGGACCGGGTTGAGCCCGAACCCAGCCCGCCGAACCCGATTTTGAACGGTGTTGAAATTTGATTTTTCATAACCCGATCCTGAGGAACCCGATTTGTAAATATGATAGGGTTAGGGTTCAAGTGAGCCCGAATCCAAAGAACCCGAACCTGATTTCCTATTTAATATTTATTATAAAATATATTATACACATACTACTTAAACAATATTTCTTTATATTCTTCATATTTTATGTTATTATATCTATATTTGAATACATATTTTGGCATATTGTAATTTATTGTAAATAAAGTATATTATTTCATTTATATTTATCTTTTATTTCATCATTCACTTTTACACTTATTAATTTTTTCCTTTATCTTAGTTTTGTTGTTAAATTTTTTCTAAAAATATTCTTTATATTACTATTTTTAAAAAAATATTAGCTTGATTATATATTATTATGTTTATTTACATGATTTATTATTATTATTTATTCATATGAAATTCTAAACTTATCACTTTTAAATAAAATGTAAATTCGTCAACATAAATTTCAACCCGAAACTCAACCTGAACACGATTTTCAAAAATAGGGTTAGAGTTCAGGTTTTACAAATAGGGTTAGGGTTAGGGTTAGGGTTGATGTTTTATAAATAGGGTTAGGGTTAGGGTCGAGATGAACCCGAGTTTCATGAGCCCGAGTTGCACCCCTATTCCATACCACTTGTAAAAAAAAAGATCCCATATGAAGTCTCTATTATAATTTTTATAAAACAGATATTATATATTTTTTATTTAAATCATAATAAAAACACATCAGGAATTTATTTCATCTTTGTATAAATAATAATTTTGGATAAAATTGACAATTCCATATACAATTAACGTTAGTTTTGGTCAAAAGTAACGGCATAGGCGTATCATGAATTAAAGGTGAAATATTATGAGTGTCATAAGAATTTTTGAAATGTCATGCATACAAAAAAAATAATAGCAAAATATTATAAATATATAGACACTTTTTCTAAAATTTTATCACTTCTTAATAACACTCTTATATAAAAGAAACAATGGGAATTGGCTATACAGGACAGTGTTGTTAAAACCGGGCCGGTCCGACCGGGAACCGCTCCAAATTCCGGTTCGAATGGACGCGGTTCCGTTCAATTGTAATAAACCGTTCAAACCGTCGAACCGGTGGTCGAATTAGATGTCGCGGTTGGACCGTATTCGACCGGTTAGACGGTTCAGCAGATAAAAATTAAACAAAAATCGATGTCCTCGGCTCCTCGTCACTCGTCAGTCGTCCTCCCTCGCCTCCAAATTGGCGACCCTGCCGGCCTGCCCTAGCTGATTCCTCATCACTCGTCATCTTCCCCTCGTCCAATCGACGTTCAGCGACCAGCAGACAGCGACCGCCATTTCCGACGACCAGCAGGGCAGCCCATTCTAAAAACCAAAAAGCAAATATCCATTACCCACTGCCGTCCCGACGACCGATCGCCCTCCTCTCGTTTCCCCCCCTTTCGACCAAGAAGACGAAACCTACTGCCCCCGTCGTCAGCTCGCCTGACACCCGCGCTCGCCCGCTCTCTCGCGCTCGTCCGACGCACGATGCCTGCACAAAGCCCGCCACCCGTTGCCCACTCGCACGACGCCCATTGCCCGGTCAAGACATCGACGCAGAAGCAGAAGTGAAGCAGAAGTGAGAAATCCCGAACAGCAAAACACATGTTGCATTTTTGTTTTGTTTTATTTTTTTGTGAAGCGGTGGGGTTCGAGGCTGCGGGATTGATACAACCAATGGACGAAACATGGTTAAGTACAAATAAGATATAAAAATAGGAAGTTGATGTGTACTGTCTGCTTTAATTTATTTTAAAATTTTTTAATACAACTATTAATCTAAGTATATTATGTGTTTAAGTTTTACTAATTTTAAATATTTTTCAATTTTTTAACATTTTAGTAATTTAAAATACTAAAATGCTACTAATTTTTAAAAATAAAAAAAATATTTAAATTTTCAAAAATAGTAAAACCTAAATACCTAATACATATATTAAATATACTTAGATTAATTTTTTCATGCATGTTTTGTACTTATATATATTGTGGTTATTAAAATCTAACATATATATTTAGGATTTATAAAAATATAATTTTATCAATATATTTATTTAAAATTAAAAAATAGTTTAATATTTATAATATCATAAATATTTCAGGCTGACGTCCCGGTTCGGTTCTGACAATATTAATACAGTAACGAGTTTTTATCCAGCAAAATCCCCGAACATCTAAGCTACGTTCGTATAACAATTTCATTTTCAAACCACGCGGGAATCCCATTTTCTCGTAGTCTTTCCTCCGTGACAGTATTTATATTTGCACTTCAGCAATAAGCTCCGTGGGACGTGCATTAATGCATTATCCTCTCTGTCAGAGTATGAGGAAGTTCTAAGCCGCGGACCCTATAAATAGCAGCGCCAGTACCTTCCACTTCGCTATCCGTGAAGCAGCTTATTGCGCCTTGCCGAAGCAACTGCTCCTCGCAGTACTTCCGCCCAGACGGCGTTTTCAAACTTTGACCGAAGAGTTCCATCTGTCTCTGTAGAATTTTCAGAGTTTCTGAAGTTTCTCAACGAGGTTTCAACCATTTCGGGGGACGACAGAGGATTTGGATTATCCCTCAAGCAACTCGTGCTTTGTATAAAATTTGAATTATTATTATTTTTTTGATTGTCTAGTGGAATTCAACTTAAAATTTCGAAATTGGACTTGGTAGTATAGTTTTCTGATCTGACTCGTGCCGCGCATGGATCATGCAAAACTTTCGACAAATCCGATACTCCCTTCAAATTTCTGCGTGTCGATTAAATCGTCGTCGCTTGTCCCCTTGATGTTTTGAGTGGACTTTCTGGAACTGTTTTAGATGAATGGAGGGAATCGCTCCTCTCTTTTCGATGTCTGGACGGCATCTATTGCTTTGAATCCTGGATCGGAGAATATCGTTTAAAGTCTGCCGAAGTTTTAGTGAAAATAATCCTTTCTATTGAAGTTCTCTCTTGTTTCTGTATGGAAGAATATATGCTTTTAGATGAACGAGAGCAGTATTGCTGCAGTTGTATGTTTGCTTTTGAGATTTGGGGCTTGTATTATGCTCAGCGCTCCCTTATTTTGTTCATTAGTTGAAAGAGTCATAATCCGATTTCCATTGAAATTCATTCCTTACTCTTTGAGTTTTTAAAATTTTCATCTTATTATGTTCATTTCTACGATTTGACTGCAGCTTGAAGAAATGAGCTCAACTATGGATTCCTATGTGCTAAGATCCGTCTGTGATCTGCCAGCAACTTTTCGATCTGCATTTAGTTTCAGGTTAGGTTCCGAGTTTGTGTTACGACGACGATACAAGTTAGTTGAATATGTAAGAATATAACTAAATCGTGATTTTATATGGACGAATTTGTTGATCTACATTTGCAGACTTTAGGCCTGGAAGAATTTTAACCGCAAATTTTTCTGCTTCATTGAAACTGAATGTATACGAGACGGTTCACTTGCACATGATGCAACTTTAAGCTCATTTAGGTGCACAGCTTCAATTCGTCCAGAAGTTCGAAAAAAATAGCCATACATGTCAGCTTGACCTACAGCAGTGGGGGCATCCTTGTCTGTAGTTTTAGGGCATGTTTGTTTTTAATAAAAATTATTCAAATGAAAACTTTTTAATCTAAAAATTTTCACTATCCATAACTATTATATTTTAAAATTATTTCTTCATATCTTTCTATACAATTAACTTATTTTTAATCATTCCATACAACTACTCATACAATTAACCTATTTATTTTAACTTTATTCTCTTTACACTTAATCATTACCCCTATTATATCATATCATTTTCTATTAATTTAACAACGTCAAAAATTTTTCATTCAAAAGTTTTATCACTTTCCAAACATGCCCTTAGATAGTATGCTGTAGGCTGGGAAGATAACAGAAATCATAGCCTAGACGACCCGTAGCCTTAATGCTATGCTAGAAATGTCAGCTTGACCAAAATTTTAGTCCAGGCTGAAATCTGCCAGCCACCTGGATTGTTGTCTGTCCCATGATTTGGCATAAAATTTTAAAAAGGCGCTTTGTTTTTAAGTTAACGCCATTTCATTTGTTTACCTGCAGATTTTTCAATTCATTGCAGAGTGAGTGCTTTCCTGGCTGTTTCCTCTCTGAAATAAACATGGTCATATCAGCACCAACGGGAAGTGGTAAAACTGTGCTATTTGAGCTATGCATTTTGAGACTTCTTTCCAGGTTCCTTTCACAGGACGGGAAGTTGAATCACGTGAAGGGACATCTCAAAACAGTAAGTCAAAAACTATTGTTGTTGATTGTTATTACAGTAGCACATTTTTTTCATGGGTTGAGTCATGTTGTAAATTTGGTTGGGTGAGAGGGGGAGGGAGAGGTGATAATGATAAAGAATTTATGGCAAAAGTTTTGTCTAAGCTGATTTTCCACTATTTTTTTGTTTTTTTTGGAATTATTAATTTATAAAACCATGTTGTGCCAATGTGTACACTAATACTGCTACATTTTTTGGGGATCCATGCTTTTGTACCTTACACGTTTACCACATTTATGACATTTGGATACTATTCTGCATGTGCTATCTCCGCACTTAATTTTAATAACGGTAAACTGTTCTCAAATGATATGAAGATCTACATAGCCCCATCAAAGGCATTAGTGCAGGAGAAACTCCGAGATTGGAACTTGAAGCTCGGATCCTGGGGAGTCATTTGCTTAGAGTTAACGAGCGACAACGAATCTTACAATTCCAAGAATATTCAAGAAGCTGACATCATACTAACTACTCCTGAGGTGATGGCCAATCTAATATGCTTTTTTGTCTAATTTGAAAAGGGAGACCCAATATTCTTCTGATTGTGACAACTTCAAACTGAAATTTGATATAATCTTGAATGTATTAATGGCATTTGCAGAAATTTGATGCTGTTACACGGCATCGCATATGGGATGGTGGCTTGAGCTTTTTTAGCGATATTGCACTTGTGCTAATCGATGAGGTTCACTTGTTGAATGATCCACGCGGAGCTGCTTTGGAAGCGATAGTCAGCAGAATAAAAATGCTGGCTCAAAAGCCTGAAATGCAATCAAGCTCTCTTGCTCATGTTCGCTTTCTTGCAGTTTCTGCTACAATCCCAAACATTGAGGACCTCGGTAAAATTTGATATCATGGAATTGAATGGTTGTGTTTGTTTCTTTGTCTCACCAATTTGCAGAAGTAATAAAATCTTAGAAGAAAATGGAATAGATTCCTGATGCATTGTTTATGTTTTCAGCTGAATGGCTTATGGTTCCTTCTGAAGGTGTTAAAAGGTAATTGCAGGAGGTTATTTGCAAGTGGTCCTATTGTCTGCAATCTGCAATGCATGGGCTGGTTAGGTTCATGATGCACTTCTTCTAACTCACAGATTTGGAGAAGAAATGAGGCCAGTAAAGTTGACAACCAAAGTGTTTGGTATGATCCTGCTTTGCTCAAGTGGTCTCTATGAAAATTTTCGCATGATACCTTTTATAACCTAGTTGTCGTATTGAGTGGTAGTTCCCATTATCTCATGTTCATTCCTTGAACACCTACATATCCTTCTATAAGGAATTCCTTAAGTTTCCAAACTTCAGTAAGGGAACCAAAATGTCTTAGAAAACCTAAGCTAAAAACACAAGTCTTCGTCATTCACCAGAGCCTCATCCCTAGCTGGGGTTGAGGCTTCAATATCATCATAGATTGTTTTCCACTGAAGTGATGTCAGCTACATGAATTTTACATTCGTGTTGATTTTGGGCTGCGTCCTTCGTTAGCTCAAATGCTCTCGTATCTCTTCAAATTTCCTCAAACCAATGGTCTTTTTTACCTTTCTTTTGTTCTTTTATGGACCTCTTCAATAAACTTACTTTGCCCAATTGATTATGTTTCTGCTCTCTGACTCTCTGTTAACATACGACTAAAACACTTAATCTAGTTTCCTCTTTTTATTACATATCTTTTAAAATTATTTCAAATTACTTTATTTGAAACACTTTGTTGTCTTATCATGCATTCATTTCAACATCCTTGTTTCTTTTATAATCGTCTTATGGATATATCATTCTTTAATTGTTCAATATTCCACCTGAGAAATCGTAATCAGTCCAATAATATAAAATTTACTTTTCTGATTTTGTTGGCAGCTGATGATGGTATGAGATTCTTGAAGTATACTGTCCCTTCTTTCATCTATCTTGAATTTTGTGCTCAAATGCAATCTTCATTAGGTCCTCATTTATATTTCAACTACAATAGAAAAATTGTTGATGACCTTATCCTACTTTGTGGCATTGGTTATATCCGTTAAATTTCACTGATCAAACCCAAGGATTTTGTTATTCTTTTGTGCTATGATCTGTTCTTCGAGATACCTTTGACAATTATGTTTTGTTCAGGCTATGCACCTGCAAGAAATGACTTCTTATTTGAAAGGGTAATTTCTTTACATAATTCACTTTATTTAGTCAATAACATTCTAGTGTTGTATTTTTGAGATTACAATCTACTGAACAATGTTTATCTTGCCAGTCTTAACATATGTTTTCTTCCCTCATTCTCATTGCGCTGATTGTTTTTTTTTTCTTCATTATCCAGAGACTTCAAAATTTCGTTTTTGGTATGTACCAAGAGAGCAGCTCTCATCCTTTTTTTCGTTTTTCTTAATTTTTGTTTCTTTAGTAACACCCAAAATGGTTTACAGACATACTCATGCAACACTCCAGAGGGAAATCTGCACTGGTTTTCTGTTCCACCAGAAAAGGTGCACAAGAAGCAGCACAATGTCTTTCCCGGAATGCAATGAGTCTAGGAAATTCAAATCCATTCATAAAAAACAAAGCACAGCAAGACAGGCTAAAGGAAGCATCTCTATCATGCAGTGACAAGCAAATGCAATCATGTATTCTCTATGGGGGTATGCAATTATTATATAAACCATTAAAATTCATTCAAGAGTATGCTCTTTTACAGGAATTTTTTTTTTTTTTGGTTTTTAAAAAATGAAAAATTTGTCCTCTAGCAATGAAAAACCTCTGTGAATTTGTTGTGAAACTTTTATTATTATTATTTTTAAATATATAGTTGTAATATGGCAGTGCATCTGAGTGAGTTTGCCTTAGAAATGGCTTAGGGCTTGTTTGGCCGGGGGTAGAATTAACACACCTCCCATGTTAAGCAGAAAGCCTTGATTTGGCACTTATCATTTTCACGCATTTTAAGGCTTTTAATGCTAAAAATTTGGGCGGAATGGATAAGCCCATCAAAATGTTTCAAAAAGGTAAACAACTTTAGTGTTTTATACGGAAATTAAGCCGCACCAAACAGGACCTTAGTATCGTTATTTTTTAACGTTTGTGATCAGGCAAGCTCACTGATTGTGTCTTGATTCCTTTTATGCTAAAAGGATCATTTGTTATTACATGCAGTTGCTTATCACAATGGTGGACTTTGCCTCAAGGACAGGAACCTTATCGAGGGTCTATTTCTTAAGGGGGATCTTCAAATTCTCTGCACTACAAATACTCTTGCTCATGGAATCAACTTACCTGCACATACAGTTATGATAAAATCAACGCAATACTAGTACGTTAAGCTCAATTTTGGTTTGGAAAATTTTAATTGAGGTAAATATCCAATTGTCCCTGCTAAAATTTGTAATCTTCAAGCAACAAGGAGAAAGGGCTGTACTTGGAGTATGATAGGTCAACAATACTACAGGTTAGTCATTTCATTAATTCTATCTTTTTTTTTTAAAAAAAAAAAAAATTATGTATAGAGATGTGCAGATCTAAATGCTAGAAATGTTTCTTCGCAGAACTTTGCACCTTTTAACCATCTGCAATAGAACCTGATACATCCTTTTCTTCTTGGCAGGATTTTCAGATTACCTGAAAATAAACCATGGAAATTATCTTACCCATACCTTTAGCTTTGCTGGAAATAGATATTATAAACTGTGTTAATCTTAACACTAATCTGAAGTAATTTTCCAGAAATCGGGGTAAATCATCAATGCATGTTGTATGTTTTCACAACCAAACATGTATGTAGTGGAATAATGATGACATTTATTTTTTATGATCTCATATACTCATGGTATCCAGTTTAACTAATCGCTCTCTAAGGAAGCTTCAATTTGTGGGAGTTGATGTTTTCATGGAATGCTATTGATTCTCCTTCCAATACTTAAAACTGGTTACTAATGATTTTGGAAGTCATAGGAATTTGTGTTATTGACATAAACTTCTTTTAATCTACAAAGGAGAGTGAATTGTTGAAGCCTTCTCTTTTTTATACATTTTTAATTCAAAGAAAGTTTTATCCATACTTAGTTGGGATAAGGCCTAGACAATGGACCATCATCAAAAGCTATTTCCCGCCTATATAGGTCCAATTGCATGGATTTTGTTGCAACAGTCTTGACAATCATGAATTAATAAGTCTCTGCTCTTATTGGTCCAAACCCCGACAGAAGATGAGAATTGGCATGCCGGGTTGGTAGCAGGTGCTATGAAACTTTTGCTACATCTTTTTCATGGATTATGAAGTAACATAAGGCATAAATAATGGTAATGTTAATATTGTTTCTGATAAAAGTTCTTTCCTTTTTCGATACTTCAGCTTCTCTTGTATCTCCTGTTTACCAAAACATTGGTAGGATATTTGTGTATACGCTCCCTATGGTGGTATAATGTCCACACTAGTCATGAATGCTGTAGGAAATGCACATGCACAAAATGCATAATGTGTTTGATTCTGTAATACATTGTCTTCTTCCTTAGCTATTCCAAAAGTGATTTGCTACTTCTACTTCAGATGTGTGGGAGAGCAGGTCGTCCACCATTTGAGGACACTGGCACGGTCACAATTATGACAAGAAAAGAAACAGTAATAGTTTCTTAAACTGTGCTGAACTTTAAAATTGGTTTTCATATTTATGAAGATACATTTGCTTCAGCTTGACATGTTTTACTTTAAATCTCCAATGTAGGTTCATTTGTATGAGAATCTCTTAAGTGGGTGTGAAATGGTAGAATCGCAGTAAGTCCTGGATTCCCATTTCAGACATTTATGTTGCTTTGAAAGTCTCCTGCATGTACTGCAACCCAGGAATGCTTCAGAGATATTCTAAGACAGTTGTGCAACACTTGCTTTTTCTAGACTGCTTTCATGCACAGCAGAGCATCTTAACTCAGAGATAGTTCAGCTCAACATCTCTGACATTGTTATGGCTCTAGAGTGGCTGAAGTGTTCATACTTGTCTGTGCGGATCAAAAAGGCATGTTTTGGACATCCTTTGGGGAAAAAAAATGTAGTTAAATCTCTCCTTTTAATTTTTGGGGCATTTGAAGATATACTTACACCTTTTACTCATAATTGGAATTTTACCAATATTTTGAAATATTGACAAAAATATATGTTTTTATCAAACTATACTAAAAAATGTCAATGTTGTGAACTTTTGTCACCAAGGCGTAGGCCTGTTTTCCCATGCTTCCATGTTTACAGATTTCTCTCCCATGCAGCCCATTGAGAGGCAAAAGTTCGTCTGAGAGGTATGTCAATGTGGTTTTAGGAGGATAGTGCTTCCGTAATGGTATCCAGATACTATTATTTACGTAGGGAAGTGCTGGCGGTAACTCCTCTTGCATGGCCAAACATGCCCTTATTGCAATTACATCTGAAGAATGTTTCTTGATATAACTGTTTCATTCTAGGGGATTCAGTTAACTTTTCTAAGATTATTCAAACCATGTATTAATTTGAACCTAATGGTTTTGACATTTAAAAAATGATAAAACATAAAATACCAAAAACGTGGATGAAACTCCAGTTATGGGGAAAGTTGTTGGTATATCTTCAAAATTCCTTTTATTTTATTTTTCTTACACCTTATTCCATTTTATTTAATTTTTATCTGATCTTTTGGATGCAATTAGAATCCTGAGCATTACGGACTTAAGAGAGGGATTCCTAGCGAATGCTTAGAGAAGTATATGCAAGGTTCTCCATTGAACTTACCACAAAGATTCCCCCCCACCCCCGAGCCAGTTCTTGATTCTTTTTATTTAAATACCAGAAATATGCATCCAGAAAGTTAACGAGCTATCAAGATGTGGAATGGTCTGGACAGATGAATATGGTTTTCTTCTGAAACCACTAGGTATATGGTTGTCAAATCAGCTTTCTTTGGTTTTCAATGCCTATATTAGTAGAGGGGTTTGGAGGGCTTTCATATGAAATCATGACATGTTGAAAAATGAAATTCATGTATTTATGAATATTCAATGATTCATTCATACTGCCATATTGACCAATGTTACCAAAACCTGACTGGCCAGTTGGACTGGTTCAACTGGGTACGAGAGCATTTGGCAATCCAACTGACTTGACCGGACGAAATTGGAAGAACCAGTGATCAAACTGGTCTTTGGGTCGGCCGATCTAATTGGTGGCCTCAATCATTCCCTTCTCGATGTGACTCCTACACCCATCTTCCTTTTTCCCATTTACAGAAAACCATTTTACATAGTATCACTTTCAGTTTTCCCTTACTGCGACATCAGAGTTCTGCAATGTGATGATTTACTGGCTGCTGCACTGCAATAGGAGTGTGAAAAGCCCATATCCTAGGTGGTTTATGAAAATCATAGATGCATACATACATACATACATACATACACACATATATATATATATATTTATAAAACTTATAGGTTGATATATGAAGAGTTTGTTTTGGGAAACGAGATTTCTTGTTACTCTGGAAGCTAAGGGACAATTTTTGGATCTTCGTTTTAGATGTCTAATTTGTTGATGTGTATTAATGTTGCTGATGAAAAAATTTCACCATCCGTAGTTAATCTTTTTTACATTTGATTAACAATTATTGGTTAATCTGTTATATATTTTATAGATACTATCATCATCATAAGTCATTTCCCACCTAGGTGGGGTTGGCTGCATGGATTCTGTTGCGTCATTCTTGGCGATTTAAGACTAAATTTTCTGTAATTTGTAATATTTTTAAATCTTGTTTAATTACTTCCATCCATGTTTTTTTGGGTCTTCCTCTCATTCTCCTACTACCTTCTACTTGAATAGACTATGTTTTCCTAACCGGTACTACTTCAGGTCTCCTTTTAACATGACCAAACCATCTTAATCTATTTTGTTTCATTTTATCACAAATTGGTCTCACTTTTAAGTTTTCTTGAATTATTTCATTCTTAATTTTATCTTTTCTTGTTTTGCCACTCATCCACCTTAACATTCTCATTTCTGGTACGCTCATTTTTTGTATATGTTGTTCTTTAACTGCCCAACATTCTGCCCCATAAAGTATAGCAGGTCTAATTGCAGTCTTATAAAATTTTCTTTTTAGTTTGATTGGAACTCGACGGTCATAAAATTCCTGACGCACTTCTCCATTTCTTCCATCCTACTTGAATTCTATGTATTATATATTTCTGAATTTTCCCGTTCTCTTGAACTAGTGATCCTAATTACCAAAAGTGATTAGTTCTTGTTACTACTTGATCTAAAATCTTAATTGATTCCTCATCCGGGTTCTCACTCTTATTAAAATTGTATTTCATATATTCAGTTTTTGTGCGACTAATTCTAAAACCATTAGATTCTAAAGCATTTACCCATCTATTCAATTTTAAATTTAGTCCTTTAGTTTCATCTATTAGAACAATGTCATTTTATAGATACTATCATGATATTTTTTTAAAATTTGATTTTAGCAGTACGTGATTGTTTGTTATCTAACTTTGAGCTATTATATAGTTATTATTTTATAGTCATAAAATGTTGATACGGCGGTTTAATCCGGTTCTGCTATTGGTTAAACCAATTTGAACTGGACTGGAAGCTCCACTGGTTTGATTACTGGTCAGGTTTTGATAACATTCGTATTGACACAGTTGAGTGCAACCACAGACAGCATCAACATAGTATTAACCAAAATGATTGTTTATTGTAACTACTGCTTCTACAGAGCCTGGACAGCTGATGACAAAGTATTATTTGAAATTTGACACAATGAAGGGCATCATACAAATGGCTGGGAGCTCCAGTTTGGAAGATGTATTGCGTACTGTTTGCTGCTCTGAGGAAATTTCTTGTATGTTTGTCCTTGTATACTGTCTAACACTGCAAACCTTAAGGCTATTGTGATGACACATACTATATGTTAAATGAAGGGATACAGCTGAGACGCAATGAGAAGAAACTTTTAAACGACATTAACACTGATAAAGACAATCGATTGCGTTTTCACGTCCTTAGTGAGAATGGAAAAAAGAAAAAACGCATTCAGACCAAGGAGGAAAAGATATTTGTTCTGGTAAATGACTGCTTGACTGGTGATCCCTCAATTCATGATTTATCCCTCAATCAGGTCTTTTCTCAATGCTTTATCTTGTATAATGTTTTATTCTTTGTGGGTTTTAGGTTGAAAATAATACAAGACACTGATATTTTTTCACAGGACATAAACTCAGCATGTTCGAATGGTTGTCGCATTGCTAGATGCATGAAAGAGTACTTTCTTTACAAGAAGTGTTACAGGGGTGCTCTACACTCTGCCCTTTTGGCTAAAAGCTTACACCAGAGGCTCTGGGATGATAGTCCCTACCTTCTGAAACAGCTACCAGGCATTGGAATGGTTACTGCAAAGGTTCTCTCTCTGGTCACACCCAGCATGTTAAAAAAGTAGCTGGATTTTATTGGCTACTATGGAGCGCAGGGCATAAACTATGTTGGATCTTTGTCTTTTCCTCTCTCATTGTTTTTCCAACATTATATGAATGCCATATCCTTCAGTGTCACTATCCTGTTCAATTGATGGTTAATTACGTTTCTATTCTACTTAGGCATTACATTCAGCGGGAATCAACTCATTCAAGGCAATGATGGAAGCAGATCCAAGAAGGATTGAGATAATCACAGGAAGGAAATACCCTTTTGGTAATCATATCAAGGAGTCCTTGTCATCACTTCCACCAAAGGTGGAGATGAAGATTGAAGAGGCTGAATGCCAAAGGCAAGGAAAATTGAAGCTTGTTACCACGTTGACTCGTTTGTCTCAACTAGTCTCTTCAGTGAAACAGCATTATGCTGATATGGTAGGTAATGGAGGAAATTGCCATCCATCTTCTCCATTCCATGATTCCTTCATCATATAGAGGCCATGACTTCTTTCTACAGTTAATAGCGATGGAGGAAGATAATATGATCCTTTTTCATGAAAAGATAAGGTGATGTGACCTTTCATCTCAGAGAATTTGAACTTTTTGGGTTGCCCTTGCAATCATGTCCAGTACTATTAGGAATCTAGTTTTATTATTACCTGGTAAGTTTATGTTCTCTGATTCGTTGCAGCAGAGTTGAAGAGTTTTCCAGGTAACAGCACCTCTCCCTCTCTCTCTCTCTCTCTCTCTCTCTGTGGAAATACAAAATTAACTAATTAGCTTTTCTACTTTGCCCATGAACTCAATGCACCACAGATATTAACTGCAAAACATCGGGCTGTGTTTGGTCACTTATAGCCATCACCTGTGTACAAGTCGGACCAAGCATAACCATAAACATTGATTAGTCCATGTACTCTGTTGAATTAATTCCCATATTTCCATTCAAGGCCACAGGCAGACGGTGGAGATCTATCCTGGTTTCTCTTGTTATAGTATTTCCTGCTGTTGACTTCATTCACATTGCAGCCCTTACAGTGCATCACTTCTTGTGCCAAGCCTGCGAGGAAATTGCACTGTTAAAGCCCACCTCATCTTTGAAAATTGTGGTATAATTCCCTTCTGTTTTGAATCACTAATTTCAGTATGTCAGGTATCAAATCAAATTGATTACTAATTGAATCACTAATGTCAGTTTTTTGGATATCCAATTGAATTGATTACTAATCTCCTGTATATTTATGCAGTGGGACTTGATATCAACGAGAAGTTCGTAGTCAATCCAAATAGTAGGTTTGTACATGAAAATCAACAATCTTCCAACACTAATTTCTTGCAGGAGGGGAGTTTTTGTTTGGAAGACACCACTACCACCACCAAAGAGCCTCAAATAACACTTGTATCCAAAGGGACAGCTTCTTCAATGTAAGAGCTCCTCCATTCCATTTAGTTGAGAATTGAGATTAATCTTTAGTAGATCGTTCTTCTTCCATTGTTTTGACAATAGGAATGCTAACTTACACCCATTTTCCCATGAGAACGTGCTGATGGCATACACAAGATCTACAATTCCCATCATCTCCTCTTGTAGACAGGCTGACAGCCAAAAAGTTAAAAAGTCTGGTCAAACCAATATTAATTGCTTGAAATTTATTTGGAACAGCGCCTGAAAATGTTAGTCTATTTTGTTTATAAAATTTTTGGAATGTAAACGACAGAAGCTAGGTTGAACTTTGGATCAACATTTCCGTTAGACAACATCTACGAGGATGCATTTGAACTAACGATGGGCAACTAAGATACCCACTTCTTTATCTTTTTACAACTGCGTCATTTAGGCAAGTTGAATAATTTAACAGACTATTTATGGGCCAAGGTCATGCGATGGTGTGCCATCAAATTCACAGTTCTATCTACACCCCTGTTTGCTCTGTTCCGTGGTACCAATGTGCGATTTGATCTCTGGGCCATTCGTGCTGCTGTATTTCGTGTTCTCACTTCTTTTTCGTGTTCAGGCCCAGTTTCAGCCTCTTACTTGAAGACGCGGACGAAGGTAGTACTCAAACCGGATATGTCTTTGACTATTGTTAGTCCTTGTCGCAATCACTCCAATTTCTTAATCTCATATTACGTTTCTGGCCGTTTTCTGTTGTTCAAGATCCTCCAGCTTCCGAAGCTGAAGAACGCCATTCTGGTGCTGTAACTCAACAAACGGTATTCGACCATATCCGAAAAAAGGCTAGAAATTTTCCTGTGCTTTTGAAATCCCCGAGATTGAGTTCTTCACCGGGTGAGGCGTTGCCTCTGCCAAGAAAACCATCTGGCGAAACAGGCACAAATAGCCAGGAGGACCAGGACAGAGAGACTCTGATCCTCCCTGGCCCAGAATCCGTAACCATCCACTCAAATTTTGGCGTTTCGAAAGTTTTTCCAAGTGAGACGCGCCGACTTTATGTTGCCGTGGATGAAAATCCAGCCTTGGAACAGGAGATCTTTAGGAGCTTCTATGGAAAAGCCAGGCCGTTCACAGACATCTCCAATGTACAAGCAGGCGTCTCAAAGGAATTGAATGCGGCTGGGAGTAGGGAAGCTGAGAAACAATGCGTGTCCTTGGAAGCACCAGCCGAGGTGTCGGGGCCTGCTTTCCTCGGATTTAAGAGCATCTTCTCATTTCTCTGAGTTGCTTTCAACAGCAGGGATCTTCTTTTTCTTACCTTTTCGAGTTTCGGACTTTTGATCAACCTTGGCTTTTTTGTTTTAGGAGTTTTTGCAAATACCCTTACAAAATTTAACTAATATTGCATCTGCATTCTTAAATTTGTCAAAGTTATAAATATATCCATAAGATTTGTATAAATTGTAAGCGTGTTCCTTTCAACATGATGCTATTAGATTTTTTATAAAATATAAAAATGTCCTTTACACCAAGTAATACACTTGCAATGTTTCCAACTATTATAGACATTTGCTATTTAATATTTAACATATTTTTAACTATATTATTATTTTAATTTTTTTTCAAATATGCTTATAATATTTGTAAAAATTGTAGGTAAATTACTTAAAGGACATTATCATTATTTTATATAAAATTTAATGACATTATAATGGAAAGAACATGTTTGTAATTTTATGCAAACTTTTATGGACATATTTGCAATTTTAGTAAAATTTGGAGATATAAATGCAATATTGGTCAAATTTTGTAGGCGTATGTATAAAAATTTCTTTGTTTCATGGTGAATCACGAGTAAGAAGAGGTTGAGCTTATGCTGTCTGCCATTGCAAAGAGGCTTGCAAATCAAGACTTACCAAATTGAAATGATCATTTCAACTGATACGAAATACCCTAATTTCACTCGATGGACCAAAAAACATATTTTCATCAGGGGGTTGCGATGCCATCAAAATACATTTTTTTAAGAGTGTATTTGGGAAGTGATAAATTTTAGATGAAAAATTTTTAGTGTAAAAGTTTTTGAATTTGAAAAGAATGAAGCGATATGATGGAAGTAATGATGAGAAATAAAGAGAATAAAGTTAAAGAGTTTCGCTTCTATATAATTGAATTACATAGAAGCATACTTATGCAATCCTGTCAAAATCTAAAATTTTGATCTTTGATGAAAAATTTAATCCATTTATTGTTTTTAACATCATTTGTTTATCTATGAGAACAAGTTTTATCCAGATCAAATATGTTTATGAACTACATTTGTTAGAAAATATATATATTCATGTCTAAAGTATTATTACATTTTAATATATGTGTAAATAGATCTAAGTATTTTTCATAATTTACACATATATTTTTGAACAAATGTAGCCCATAAACATACTTAATTGGGATAAAACTTGATTTTCTAGATAAACAAATGATGCTAAATATAATAAATGGATTAAATTTTTCATTATAGATTAAAATCTTAGATTTTAAAAGGGTTATATGGGTCAATTTCTATATAACTTGGTTACTTAGAAGCAAGACCGAAAGTTAAAATAGATATGTTAGTTATATGAGTAGTTATATATAAATAGTTAAAAAGTAGGGTGATTGTATATAAATATGTGAAAAATAATTAAAAAATAGGATAATTATGAAGAGTGAAAATTTTAGATTAAATAGTTTCGGCTTCAACTTTTTTTTTTTTTTTTTTTTTTTTTTTTTTCTTATTGCCAAATATACCTTAAGTTTCAGTCTTTAGGGCTCTTTGGCACACTTTTGTACCGGTGAAAAAAACCAAGGAAAAAGTCAGTAAACATATTTATGTTCATGTATGAAGAAGCAAAGATGCACAAAGGGTTTTCACAGAAGAGGTATGCACGGGAAGTGTATTATAAAGTGAGAGAGTTTCAGCAATGTGGAGTTATATCTTTATCGGGATAGCGTTCAGAGAAGACTCCAGTCCTCGATTGTTCGAAATAGGAGGTTCTATAGAGAATGACTCCTCTGAAGGGGAAGCAAAGTTGGTTATTGTGGCTGAAATATTAGTTTAGGGGGATGTGGTTAGTATGGCTGACGGGGCGTTATTGTATGCCATGTAGCATAAGAGTGCCTACAATATCAATCCATCCGTCGCGTATGCAAATCAGCCTACGGAAGAACCAAATCATGGAGTCTACGGCTCTACGCTCAACACCGCGATCCACGATTCATTGAACACCAGCCGCGGTGCCAAGTGGCCCAAACACCTGCAAGAGTTGACAAAATCTTGTTCTGTTCACCCAAAGCATTACGAAAATGCAAATGTTATCCCAGTGCAGATGATACAAGATGGGTGCAGGAAGGGTGAAATTATGAAATCCTTCACTTCTTTCCAATATTTCATTGCTGGTCCGGATATCAGCCCTAGCATGTATGTCGAACTTCTTTCTGAAGCTCCTTTTTTTATTTTTTAAGTGTAGCTTTTGGTGTTTCTGGTTTCATAAGTAAAAGACGTAAAAAACGGAAGAGAGCATGAAAGGACGTTGAACATGCAAAATTTTTTCAGACCCCGTTGGGTAAAATTTGATTAAAAAAAAAAAAAGCTTTTATAAGAAGCACAGCCTTTAATTAGGTGCTTGCTTATGTTAAAATAATAAACATATCTATGAATTCATGATAATAGGTCTTGCAAAAATCGTCAGGATTTCCCTGGATATCTTGAGAAAAAATTAAAAAAATCTGAAAATCTGCGAATATGTTTCCTGACCTCAAACTGGCACTGGCCGAGGACAAAGTTCATCGCCGATGCAGACGGTTAAAAGTCACCAACCAGGGCAATATAGGATCATCGGAAATCGGGAAGGCATAAAAATGACGCCGAAAGCTCCCTCCTATTAATTCCATTAGTTGATCTTCTCTCACATACACAGCAAGCATTCAGTGAGGTGCTCTCTCTCTCTCTCTCTGTTGAATTCCATGTAGTTGAAGCTGCATAGATAGCAAGCTCTTTCTGAGGTGATTTCTGTCCTCAACTCCCCTCCATTGCTCCAACATTCTGTAGTCGCCAGCAAATCCTTCAACTCCCAAATTTGGATTCCCTCAAAGTAGGCAGAATCGTTGATTATCTATGCATGGAAAAGGTACAGACTATTTCGTGCAGCACAGGCGAGTAAGTTCGTACTTGGATGCCATGCCATATGTAGCAGCTTGGAGTTCAAGTCCCATGGAAAACAGTTGTCATCGCCCTTTAAATTGTCACTTCCTGAGAAATCAACAAAATCAAGAATACAACATAGGGCTGAGAAGAAGAAAATGAAGGCCCAAGATCCTGGATGGATTAAATAATTCAACCTGCTTGAGATTGTCTGCGGGAGAAACTGCTGAGTAATCTTGCCACTCGCGGTTGAGTTTGAGGAAGTTGCACCCTGTACAACAATGACATTTGTTAAGAGGTGAACTACTGAGGCCATGAAAGAACAGCTTCCATGCAGATGATCTAAGACTAACTGATTGATGACTCTGCAGGAAAGGGGGTCTGAAAAGGGAAGGAGATAAAAAAGAAAATTTATTTAATTAATATATCAGATTAAGCAATTATAAGTTGTTGAAGCCCAAAATGCAGAAATTAGTACTCAACAAAATTGGAATGAATTGCTAGCATACATTAGTACAGACATTAGCAAAAGATAATCCATCCAGGATCCCAAATTTCTGGATCTTGGGGCTGTGGGTGAATGGCATTGTGTCTCTGATAGATCCAATTCGTAATTGATTCTCATCAAGATAAAGGTTTTTAGATGATCAAAGACAAAAAATGAACTTGCAATATTTCATTAGCGACGGTTAAACATCTTTGGCTTCACTTCATTAGAACTTCCAAGTAGAAGGAAGATAAAGGCATTCAGAATTGGAAAAAAGACAATGATAGTTTTGAGAATTCAAAAGATGAAGCCAGAACATGCGATCAGATTCAGGGCAGTTCAGAATCAGCACCTTTTTTAGCTAGTTCCTGTAAGAGTAACATAGAAGAACATTAAAAGTGTACCTATATGGAGTTTTGCTGGCTTCAAAGGTGGTTGGCTCTTTGTTTCCAGCTCCATAGGAGAAGACTCGACAGAGATCACTACATCAATGCATGACATGACAGTTGGTTACCACAATTAGGACTAGCTGAGAAACTAGGCGAAACAGCTTCTCAGCCATTAGAGACCTTCATTCTCCTATTCACAGAACTGTAATTTTGTCTGATATCACCAACCTATAAGACCCGCTTGCAAAATGAAGCCCATCTCCACTTACGCAACATTCAAATTTGTCAAAAATTGCATCATTGTCATACAAATTGGACAGCTGCAGAAGCGCACAGAAACTTATCAATGTACGCTGGGATTCAGCTATTAAGTAGAACATTTAACATGACTACATCAAAGCAGAGCCATACCAGCTGCTGTCTCTAGCAAGAAATGAGTTAGAATATTAAATATCAGGAGGACAATTTATTATCAGTATCATTTTTGCAAATAGAACGGGTTCATTGCCAATCCATAATGAGTTAGAATATTAAATATACAGGAGGACAATTTATTATCAGTATCATTTTTGCGAATAGAACAGGTTCATTGCCAATCCATAATGTCCTCTTGCATATCCTTGCTTTCGATATGCTGGAAATATTACTGTGTTCCCAAAGTTTCATCTGTTTCATCGTGGGGTTTTAGGAGCACAGTTTTGTCTCTTTATATATTAGCGATTTGGCATTAGAGCTAGCCAGCGTGATATGTTCGAGTCCTGTAGATAATGATAGGCGGAGAGGCCAATTTGGAACATAATGAAAGCTTTAATAATGTCAAAGACAGAAACAGCTGGTCAGACTGCATGTCATCATTGTATATTTTGCTTACTGCAACATGGCTGAGTGTGGTGATATTTTGTAATCCATGAGGCAAGTTGGATGCATATGATAAATGTACCACATACTGAGCATCAGAGATGCAAACTCACTGTTTAGAAGATTTACCTTGGGCCGGAGATGCTCATGGATCTTAAAAGTTGCAACAGGTGAAGTGTCCATATGCAAGTCCCATAGCTACAGAAAAGGGCAGAAGGAAACATTTTGTAAAAGCAAAACCTAGAAGTTACATTCATAGCCCTGGCATATAAAGACTTGTAACATTCAATTAAGTTAACTTGGGGAACATATAAGATGAGAAGTTTATTGGAATATCAGAAAAACAAACGTTCATAGCTGATAGCTTGGGGAAACAGCTCCCCCAGAATGAGAATATGTTTGGATAGCTTCTCATTTGCAGCCAGGAAGGTGTTGGAAAGAATGAAGATACTTCCACGAAAAAGGAGAACAAAAAAAGGAGAGGAAAAATTGTAGCTAATAATGATAGAAAAGGTTGTGAAAATATGGTGATATGACAAGAAAACTTCCACACATTATGAATTATAGATTAGCAGTCAACCTTTTGAAATAATCTTAAAAATTGGGTATCAAGTGGAAATGTTAGCTGACCTTTAAATTCATATAATCACGACTTATGATATATCTTCCATCTCTGACAAACTTTATGTCAGAGATTGAAGCAATAATCTCTGTGAAAAATGATCTAGATCCATGGTTGTCGCAGTCGCGTAATCTGAGGGGAAAAAGACCAAAGTTATAGAGATACAAGAACATAGAAGAATAGACATCATCAGAAAAGAATGAAGAAAAACGAAGTAGAAGAAGAGTGAGGGAGAGTCCTAGCAATCATTAAGAAATGATAATACAGGCTCACATCCTTGCATGCTGGTCGCATAATGCTGATTGCCGCATGTCAACCAGCCGGATGAAGCCTCTTGTGCTGCTGTAAGCTAGAAGATTACAATAGACTGGATGGAACTCAGCTGATGTAATCACCTCTGAAACAATAAGCATTGGTTCATCAAAATGCGCCAGGATGACCTTTTTCAATATCTATGTACACTATTTCAGCAACAGTAGAAATACGGATAATTAAAAAGTTTTCTGCCACCAGATTCAGAGCAACAAGATGCAGTGAGAATGTGCTGATGGAAATTTATGTGATCAATTGCATACTGATAGGACTGAAGTGAAAGTTTTTATGACAGAACTAAGATGACAAACCATGCATTAAGAACAGTGTGTACAGTAGTCAGATCTCAGATCATAGCAGAAATAAGATGTAGAGATGGACCAATAACAAGATCAAGAAGAAGAAAAGAAAACAATTAATATGGTTTAAAAAATTGGACCATTTATTTGTGAACAAGATTTGGTAGCAAGTTGATTCAAGGAAGGTTACTATAAGAGGCAGCTAGACGGTCCAATCATACGTCATAAATAGTAAGACAGTGAAGTGCCACAAAGAAAGAAGGTAAGTTGACAATTTCGTGTTTCTAAAGGATGTGGAAATGGACTTGTTTAGATGCCATGAATTACCAGTGAGATTCTCAATGATGGATGGCTTCATGTCTATAATATTGAAGCACTGATCACTTATCTCCAAATTCCACAAGTTTATTCTAAGGTCATCAGCTGAAAGATATGTCTCACCATCACTGCACAATGAAGAGAAACCAAATTAGCAAGCTGCTTTAAAGGCTACAAAAATTAAGAAACCATAGTCACAAATTTTCTGTGTCTGCAACAATCAACCTAGCCAAATAACCAACTAAAAAACAAGAATAACTGAATTGGCTAGAATTAAAAATTTTCGTTGCCAAAAATAAATTCAAATAAGTTTCATCTTGCTGAAAAAGTCTGTTCCATGACCTGTTGGTTGAAATAGAGTTGATATTATAGTCATGAGCATGAGCATACACCTTCCTACATCTTGCAGATGCAGCCTCTTCAATTCTGGATACCTGATAAACTAGAAAATAGTGTAAGCCACCTTTGGATTTCATTCTCATAGAGAACTGCCATATTAATCAGCATTCTTTTGTAAACTTTTTCCTACCAATAGTTTCGGATATGGCCACAATAAACTATCAATATAGGTTCCTCAAAATTAGGCAAGTGGACAATATCAAGCAGAATGGCTGATAAGTGACCACCATCAGATCCAAAATTTGCTGACAAGTTAACTTATCCTAACACCCTGAGCGAATCAGTTGGATTATTTATGATAAGCAACATCTTCTGAGTAACCCTCAATAGTCTCAAGGGCAGCATTCGCCTCATACCATTACCTTGAGTAGATTACTGACTCTTCAGCTAATAAGCTGACAGTTCTCTTTTTATGCTTTCTTTCTCTCATATCCCTAACAACCTACCATTGCAAGGTCATCCAGCTGAAATGGGTCATCCTTCTTGGGCGCTCTATTAGTCCACTCTAAACGGTAACCATTTGGGACACAGGCTTCATTTCCCTCACTCATGAAACTGGTCTCCGACAGAAGTGCATTTTCTGAGCACACAAATGGATTTGGGTCCATTTCTGTAACTTTCTTTGCCCTTCGATCCAGAATCTACCCTTCAAAGTGTTAAGAACTCGTCAAAATATTACACAACAGATGGAATGCGCTCCACAAACACAGCAGTATTGCAAGCCACACAGTTACCTTCCACAACTTAATTGTCCGATTATTTGCTGATAAAATGAAGAGAGCAGCATCATTTGGTGTAGCGCACCACCTTATTTTATTGATCTTTTCTTCGATTTCCACATTCATCATATAATCAACCTATGTAAAAGGGAACATCAGCTGCAATTGCCATAATCCGCATTCCCCACACAAAGATTCTTACTGAGACTAATAAGCAATCACTAAAGAACCATGAGTCCAATAGAACATTAAAGCACACCTCACCTCTGGGTAGTGGCTCTGAAATTCGGTCATGAAACGGTATTTGGGATACCAATTCACTGCGTAATCTGAGTTCTCCAGTTCTTTCCGCAACCGAGGCTGCATAAAAATCACATTATTATTTCATTTATTGGGGTTGTGGAGAATTTGTGTTGGACTAACATAAAGCCAGATTGTACTACTGATAATGCTTACATCTTTTCCATCCATCTGCACGAAGAGCACAACTCTCCCAGCGTTGTCCCCAACAGCCAGATACTTGCCTCTCTTCTCAAATTCAATCGCAGAAATAATATCATCTAGGCAATCAAAGCAGGGGAATGGAATTCAATTTTTTTAAACGAAATATTAGAAAATTTGGGGGGGAAAAAAGAGATAAGAGACCCCAGCATTCTCACGTATACATAATTTTGGAAACAAAACGAAAATCCCGAGTAAGCCAAGCAAACAAAAAGAGTAGAAATAGCGAATAAAATAAAATTTTCTGGAAAAATATCTATGATTGTTTTAGTTCATAAAAATGTCTTGTGAGCTCAAATAAGCCGAAAATTTCAAAAAAATTCAACTAAAAAAAAAAAGAAAGAAAAGAAACGTATCAGCGTCAACAGAAGAAGATACCGTATTCAATTTCCTCCCCAGGAATTCGGTCCCCAAAGGCCTGTGAGAACTTCCACTCCAGCGCTGCCGAGTTCTTTACGCTCGCCATATTCCTCCACGCTTGCGTTTCCGTCTATTGTCATTAAAGCTTCTAGAAACTAAAATGCCAGTAAAACATCTCTGCTCTATGATTGTTATCAACGGTGGGCGGACGAGTTTTCTTTCTTTCCATGTCCAATTTTACAATCTTTATCGCGTTTGGAGATGTCCGGACTTAGGAGTTCTTTTCTCGTCCGTCGCGGCTCATGACGCTCTGTATCTCTCAGGACAGTTCAGGGCCACGGGACGACTTCTCTGGTCAGTGGTCACCTCGCATGGTTAGCTAAAACGCACAACATTAAAGACTTAAGTGAAAGCTAAAGACAGATATAATTCTAATAAAATTAATGTGGAATTTTTCACGTCTGTAGCAAGTAATTTTTTAGGGAAAAAATAACTTTCATGTGGGGCTGCTTTATTTGGAAGTAATATTTTAATGCTTTATTTTTATTTTTATAAAGCCTTCAGATAATGAAACAGTAAGGACTAAGGTGGAATTGAGAGGCCAGCTCCACGAAGAGTTAACGGCGGCGGACGTGGGGTTCCCAAATTGCGCCGCCGCCTATGCCAGCCGTTGGCGCGCGCACTCGCACATGGTACCTGAAGAGTACAAAGAAGTTCCCGCCAGGTCCTCTGACGTACGCGGATCATACTGCTCTTCACTGTCGAAGAGCACGAGAGCGAGCAGCAGCAGCAGCAGAAGCAATTTCTTTTACTGGAAACCAGGATCGTCTATCCTTCTCTCGTTCTGCATGCATGCAGAGCATCGGATCGAGATTGATGGTCTGTGTGCACGAGATGCGACTTCCTTTTCGTTTTAATGGAGTTTACGAGTTTTTTTATTTTTAACGGCTCATAGAAGCTCCGGAGAGATCTACTTTTGTGAAACTCTTTTTTTCGTAATTCTTTTTATTTTTAAAATTTTGATAGTTAGATAAAAAATCTACTATCATTATATTTAATATCATTTATAGAATCTTGAAAATCATTTTATTTTTTTAAATTTCATCGTATATGGGTCATATCTATAATTATGCAAAATTAACGTAAGAAAATAATTCAAAATATTATTTTTAAAATTTTGATAGTTAGATAAAAATCTACTATAATTATATTTAATATCATTTATAAAATCTCGAAAATCATTTTATTTTTTAAATTTCACCGTATATGGGTCATATCTATAATTATGCAAAATTAATGTAAGAAAGTAATTCAAAATATTATTTTTAAAGTGGTTTTTTCAGCATCTAAACTATCTAAAAACATCACTACTACGCAGATAAATGATTCTATAAAATATTATTACATTCTAATACATAGGTGAATAGATCTAAACATTTTTCATAATTTACAAATGAATATATATATTTTTGAACAAACGTGGCCCATGCATATACTTGATTTGGATGAAACTTGGTCTTCTAAATAAATAAGTAATGTTAAATACAATGAATAAATTAAATTTTAAATTAATCATGAATAACTTAAAAATTAAGAGGGTTATAAGGGACCATTTCTATATATATATATATATATAGATATGTTTCAGTGCATATGCTTGCACAGTAACTTACCATGCATTTGGCCCAAAATGGGCTCTATATATACTTAAATATACTGATACTTTATACAATTTTATACAATTATTTATCCACATATAAATTATATAGGAAATAGTTTACATGTTAAAAAACAATTTGAAAGTTGTTATTTATATCAAACTATTTTATTAGGTTGAATTGTACCATTTTCAATGAGGTTCATACACATCCAATTGAGATGAAAATTGGTATGGTAATAGAATACATAATTTTAAATATAATGGATGGAGTAGATTATAATTTTATGATCATGTGATGCCTATTTTGAGGCAACTGCACCTGAATATATCTCATATATATATAGGAAAATAATCAAATGCATTTGGACTGCACCATAATTACAGTGCAGTCCATGCATTGTGGGGCCTACTTAGTCATGAATAAAAAATCTACTCTACCCATTGTATTTAGAATTGTCTACTTTATTAGCATATCAATTTTTGTTCAAATCCAACATATGTATGTGCCCCATCTTGAAATGGTATAAAATCAACGTAATAAAATAATTTAATGTAAATATCAAGTTTAAAATGATATTTTCAACATTTAAACCGTTGTTATTTATATAGATAAATGACTGGGAGCCGCTGTGGTTAGGCAAATATTGGATTGTGAACCGCTATGGTTAGGCAAGCAAATATGAATGCCCATATATGAAATTGCCCTCAGGCAGGGGTGTGCCCCTTATTTGCTTAAGGAGATCTATTGTGGCCTAACCATAGCGCGATTTCCCTAGGGCCTCTGGAAGTAGGGGTGCAACTTGGTCTGGGTTCGACCCAAACCAGGATTTGAGCAGTGCTAGAACTAGTTGATGCTAAGCCCAAGCCCGAGTTGAAATCGGTTTAGCTTCAGGTTAATAAGGGACCAAACCCTATTTGCATTTAAATAATATTAAAATATATAACCATTCGTTTGGATTTCCCTGCCCTAGCTTTGGAAGCCAACCACAACCGCCACTCCATTTGGAGATTGCTACCTTCACCATCTTCTCCAGTGACAAGTGCCAACAGCCACCGCCAGCCCTCACAGCCCTGTCGTAGTGTCGTTTCTTCTCCAGCTGCTTCTTCTTCACATGCATCGTCGCCTTTGAGCTCGATGACGTGCTCCATTTATAGGTCGCCTTCTTCCCAGCCTTGCCGCAGTGTTGTTTCTTCTCCAATTGCTTCTTCTTCATAGGCGTCATCGCTTTCGAGCTCGACGACATCCTCCATTTACAGATCGCCTTCTTCCCAGCCCTGCCGCGGTGCCGTTTCTTTGCCGATGTCCTCCATTTGCAAGTTAACCATCTTCCTTGTAGCTGGCGACCTAGCACCACTGACTATCGATCTTTGATTTGCAAGCTGAAGTGCCGATTTTCCCTTTTATGCATGCTATTGATCTTTGATTTTTTTACGCATTTTTATTTTATTTTTTTCTAAAGTGCAAGCTATAAATCTTCCCTGCCGACAACACCACGGTAGCCACTAAGTGTCTGAGTGGCCTAACCATCCTCCCTGTCGTTAGGGTTACTAACAATTGATTTATTTTTGCGAGGTAATAATCATTCTATTTATTCATTAGATACTTAATTGCTTGCAATTCCATAATCCTATGTCATTTGTTTATGTTTGTGTTTGTGTTTGTGTTGATTGTTAATATGCATTGGTTAATGTTTGGAATCAGTTTGCTATTGCTCTAACACGTGTAGAACTATTGGAATTCACATGGACAATTTCTAATTATGTTTATATATTATGCACAATTTCAAATTTCTTTAAGCGCTTTGAAATTTTCTTGTTTTCTTATACTAAATTGTCTATTTAGAAATTTTTATAGTGATGGATTCGTGATTGAATAAGTATAAGCTGAATAACAAATACATATTGATAAGAGAAACTCAACCTGAAAGCTAATCAGAAATTGAACCTGAGCCCGAATTACAAAATTAGTGTTAAAGTTTGATTTTACAAATAGGGTTAGGGTTAGTGTTAGGGTTGAGGTTTTAGAAATAAGGTTAGAGTTAGGGTTGAAGTGAACTTGAGTTTCATGAGCCCGAGTTATATACCCCTAACTGGAAGATCGATCATTGGAATCACAAGAGAAGCAACGAGTTCTCCCAAAAGCTTGAGAAAGGTGAGATTAGTGTTGTTGTCAATATGAGTAGCTAGTGTTGAAGAGACGTTTTTAAAATTTAAAGATTCTATTAGAGTTTATATATAATAAAATCTAGACATAATAATAAAATATATAATTTTATTTTGTTTTTTGGTTTAAAAATCATATTTAGTTAGAATATTATGGTACATGTTTGAGTTGATATTGTAATATTTTAAGGCACAACATCTTTTTTAGTTGTTTAACTCTTAAGTCATTATATTTATTAAAGATGACTAAGTGTCTCGGTTTTACAGCGCACAACAGTTGAATAAGTTAAAACACATTACAATGGAATAAATTTTCTTAAAATTCTTTTTTCTTTAGTTTTTTACTTTTGATTTTGATGTTTTTATTTGTTCTCAGAGGACAATTTACCATGTCTGCCAAAGCCATTAGAATCTTGCCAACTAGGTCCATTGAGTCATTAGAATCTTAACAGCTAAATTTGTAGGTGTCATTGGCCTCTCGTGCTTTAGCTAAAAGTGTGTTGTATTTCGACCAACCAAGCATAGCTTGGTTGGTCACCACAAGTGGAATAAGGCAGCGGCTTGTGGTGGGAGCAAGTTCAAATCCCATGTTGGGATTTCGGCCAAAAAAATTTCATAGAGCTCTATGTCTCCCTTATTGAGATGGGAGCAATTGGTCTCCCTTATATATAGGTGGAAGCTTGTTGTCTTCCAAAGAAATAGATGAAACTTATTGTCTTCAATGTGAATGAGCGAAATAGATGGAACTTATTATCTCCAATGTGAATGAGCGTGATATGTAATATCAGATCTTTGATGTATAATATTAATCCAAAAAAAAGTGCGCTGTATTTTCTGTCATGTATTACATTTGAGCTATTCTGTCAAATTGTCATTGCGACGGTAGTCAAACATTTCAGCTGAAATCTGAAATGTCCTTTTCTTGATTTTTCTAAGATTTTCATATTCAACATCGTTTTCAATTCGTTGATTCGAATGGATTCTCATTTACGTAATTCATCCGTGACATAGTGGATTATGTTGGAATTTCTGGACATACATATATTATTTATATATATGTGCTATCATAAATTAATGGTCCAAATAATAAAAGTAATCTTATAAGGATTTATGGACCTAAATCATTTAATAGAGCATTGATCTCCTATGCGTAGAAACCATATAGCCTAAATTCCAATTTCTAGTTTTATGATGGACTAAATTGGAAATAGGAAACTAGGCTTCCTATAAAATGGGTTGTGGTCCCCGAGTTATGCACCGGTTGGTTTTCTCTCTGCCATCCATCAGCAGAAAGGAAGAGGAGCTACACTCTCCAAAACCTGGGTGCACTAACTTGGAAGACCCTAAGCCAAAGATCATTAGCATCCATGGATTCAGGTACGCTTCCGCTTATGGTTTTAATTTCTTGATAATTCTAGCATGAGACAGATCCTGCATTGATTATGGATTTAATCAATGGTTGTTTTTCTAACAAGTGGTATCAGAGACAAATCTTCATGTTAGATTATTAAGAAAATTTTTCAGATTATGAAACCATGTATGCTGTTTGAGTGCATGTAAAGGATTTATAGAAAATCGAAAACCTAATTACGGCTGCCACTGTTCATCTGGAATTTAATAATAATAAATAAATAAATAAAAAAACACCGCCGCCGCCGAGATTGGGTTTGCCGCTGGGATGCCAGATCTGGGTTGCGGTTGGCGTTGCGGTGCATGGACTGGCGCATTTGACGTGCGACTTCCCTGAGATGCTGCACGCGAACGAGCAAGAGTACGCTCCCTTGAAGCCGCGAAACTACTGGTGGTTGATGAAAGGGACGAAAACCAGAAGGGACGAAAGTCATCTTTGTTTAATAATAAAATCAAACCAATAGCATTGTTGGATTCAGAAACCCATCTGGTCGTGGACGCTGGTCGTCGGGTTTCTGTTTTCCGCGGGCGAACGGCAGCGGCTCCTGCTGGCGGGCGAGCAGCAGCGATCCGGCAGGGGGCGATCCGGCAGGGGCGACAATCCGACGGCAGACGAGCAGCCGGCAGCAGCGTCCGGGCTAGCCGCGAACAGCAGCGGCATCGGTTGTTGCTGGCGACAGCGGCTTGGCCAGTGGGTTCGGCTGCAAGGCAGCACGGTGTGCGGCGGCATAGGGGCAGTTGTGTAGGCTGCGGCGGCATAGGGGCAGTGGGGTGGGCTGTGTAGGCTGCGGCGGCATAGGGGCAGTTGTGTAGGCTGCGGCGGCATGGGGAAATGGTAGCTAAGGTTAGGGTTTTTTGTTTTTAAGGAAGGAGATGAACTTTTACAGAAAACCCCCTGGCTAGATAAATTGTATAAAACCCCTTTGCAGAAATTTGCAAACTGCCCCCTTTGTAGAAATTACAAACAGGCCACAGAAATTTTCGATCCGGGCCAGGCCTGAGCCCAGTTCATCAGGCCCATAGCTAAACTCCTCCTTTATACCTGGGCGGGCCTGTGAAACGGGCCCAGGTGGAAACAGCCCAGTTCAAGCAGGCCCAGAATCAGCCCAGTAAGCTAAGCCCACTTGTGTCTGGACGGGCTTGTTTTCAAGCCCAGGCAGAGTCAGCCCAGATCTAAAAGCCCAGCCTATTCAGTTAAGCCCGTTTCAGCCCACCCACAGTACAGCCCACCAGAAAAGGACACGTGGCAGCCCAATAACCGTCCAAATTAAAATGCACATATCTTATGATCCCTTTATCCGATTTGGACGATCCAATAGTGGTTTTCTATATTTTTGGACATTCTGGATTGAATGGAAGGGTCAGATTAACCTAAATAGGTCCAGAAATATTATTTTTGTGAAATTAACATATATGCATACGAATGTTTGAATTACAATTAATTCATGTGGTTGGTTTATGAATGTTTAGAAAGCAAATTATGTATAAATGCATATGTTTATAATTTATTGCTTTCTATTAAGATTTTAAATTAACCAATTGTCATGCAAAATTTTATTTTTTGGATCTTTTGGAATTAAAATTTCAAATAATGGTATAAATATTCTTTATGAATGTCTGATATTTTAAAATAAATTAATTGAAACAACATGCTGCCAAAGTAGCCTCTATTGTGTAGATTAATTTATTTTTGAAATATTAAGATGATTGTGTGATGTAATTCATGCGAATTTTAATCGGCCCAAAGGAAGGTTAATTTTTGGCCGAATTATATTCACACATGTGGTAATAAATATGTGATAATTATTTGGTTTTCCATGTGAATAATAAGTCGGTCCAAAGAAAGGCTTATTATCTGACAGGATTTTATTATCAATATTTGATTACTACAACAAGAGTACCATTTACAAGTTAATATTTCTGTCCAAAGACTAGATATTAATGTTGTGCTAGGTATCTTGTGATGGGTCTTGCCATTATTTGAATTTTAACTATGGTTTTATGTATATATCTCATGTGAATATGTTGTTTTGTTCTATTTTCAGTTAACACATCTGCTTCTACCATAACTGCCAACATAAATTCAATTCCCATGCTGAACGGAACCAATTTCAAGCAATGGAAAGAGAATGTGATGATCGTTCTTGGTTGTATGGATCTCGACCTTGCGTTAAGGGTTAAACAACCCGCCTCTCTTACGGTTGCAAGTTCCATTGAGGAAAAATGGGACTTTGAGAGGTGGGATCGTTCAAATCGCATGTGTCTTATGATCATACGCAAATCAATTCCAGATGCTTTCTGGGGTGGTGTATCTGACCAGGATATCACTGCAAAGAATTTCCTTGAGGAAATTGAAAAACGCTTTGAAAAAAGCGATAAGACTGAAACAAGTACGACTTTGTCAAACTTGGTTTCAATGAGGTATAAGGGCAAAGGAAACATAAGGGAGTACATCCTTGAGATGTCTAATCTTGCTTCGAAACTAAAGACACTTGGGTTACAGCTGTCTGATGATGTGCTGGTGCATTTAGTTTTGATATCTCTTCCTCCACAATTCAGCCAATTTAAGATCAGTTATAACTGCCAGAAAGAGAAATGGACTCTTAATGAGCTCATTTCACATTGTGTGGAAGAAGAAGAAAGAATGAAGCGAGATAAGCCCGAAAGTGCACACTTGGCAAGTACTTTTAAGGAAAAGACCAAGAAAAGAAAAAAGGATAAGGAAGCTGCGGTAGGAGTGGCAAATAAGAAACAGCAAAAGAAATCAACTAAGGAATCAGGCTGTTACTTCTGTCACACTCCTGGACACCAAAAGAAGGATTGTACCAAATATCACGCTTGGCGTGTAAAGAAGGGTATGCTTCTCATTTTGGTTTGTTCTGAGGTTAATTTAGCTTCTGTACCTGGACATACTTGGTGGATAGATTCTGGTGCTACTACTCACATAAGTATGTCTATGCAGGGTTGCCTGAGCTGCCGAAAGCCAAATGATGCTGAAAGATTCATCTACGTAAGCGATGGCAAATCAGTTGAAGTCGAGGCAATAGGCACTTTTCGGTTATTATTAAAGACTGGTTGTTATTTGGATTTAAAAGAAACATATATTGTACCGTCTTTCAGACGGAATTTGGTTTCTATTTCTGTTTTGGACAAATTTGGTTATTCTTGTTCATTTGGAAATAGTCGGTTTCATCTTTCTTTAAATTCAAATATTGTGGGTACCGGTTCTTTATCCAGTTGTGATAACCTTTATTTGCTTGATACAGTTGTCTCGTTTATGGAATCCTTGCATGTGAATTCACATGGTACAAAACGAAAATTAACTGATGAGAATTCTGCTTCGCTCTGGCACAAACGTTTAGGACATATTTCTAAACAAAGAATTGAAAGACTTGTGTCAGATGGAATTCTCAGTCCTCTTGATTTATCAGATTTTCAAGTCTGTGTTAATTGTGTTAAGGGGAAACAGACAAACATAAGGAGATTCGGTGCCAATAGGTCTTTGGACGTCTTAGAACTAATACATACGGATATTTGTGGGCCATTCCCTACGGCTTCTTGGAATGGTCAACAGTATTTTTTTACGTTCATAGACGATTTTTCTCGCTATGGCTACCTATATCTCATCCATGAGAAGTCTCAATCACTGGACGTGTTTAAAATTTTTAAGGCCGAAGTTGAAAATCAACTTGGCAAAAGAATTAAGGCCGTTAGATCTGATCGTGGTGGCGAATACTACGGTAGATATGACGGATCAGGTGAACAACGTCCAGGGCTTTTTGCCAAATTCCTAGAAGAGTGCGGTATCGTCCCACAGTACACCATGCCAGGTAGTCCTACGATGAATGGTGTAGCTGAAAGACGAAACAGAACTTTAAAGGACATGGTAAGGAGTATGATTAGTCGTACTACTTTACCAGACTCACTCTGGGGAGAGGCATTAAAAACTGCAGCTTATATCCTTAACAGAGTACCAACTAAGGCAGCCGCTAAAACCCCTTATGAATTATGGACGGGCAAAAAGCCTGTCATAAAGCATTTACGCATTTGGGGTTGTCCAGCTGAGGCAAGGCCTTATAGGCCAAATGAAAAGAAACTGGATTCAAGAACTATTAGCAGCTATTTTGTTGGATATTCTGAACGGTCCCGGGGGTATAAATTTTATGTTCCCACATCCAGATCCTTTTTTGAAACGGGAAATGCTCAGTTCTTCGAGGATATTGAGCTTGGGGGGGAAGATAAGGTTAGAGACTATGTCTTTGAAGAGGAAATGGTAACTTTTCCTTCGATTGTTGTTCCTGACTCAGTTCAAACAACAATACCGGAACCACAAGACATTGTTATCAACCTCCCTGATCAAGGTCAACAGGATATTCCTACTGATCAAGCTCAACAACCTGAAGAACTAATGCCATTAAGGAGATCCACTAGAGAAAGGAGAAGTGCAATTTCTAATGATTATATTATCTTTCTCCAAGAACATCAGGATGACATTACGACGATGGAAAATGATCCTATCAACTTCCGTCAAGTAATGCAAAGTAAAAATTCTCAAGAGTGGATTAATGCCATGGATGAAGAGATTAAGTCCATGAAAGACAATGACGTTTGGGAACTTGTCCCATTGCCCGAAGGTGCAAAACCCATTGGTTGTAAATGGATATTTAAAACCAAAAGGGATTCAAAGGGTAATGTGGAAAGGTATAAGGCTCGTCTTGTCGCAAAGAGATTTACTCAAAAGGAAGGCATTGATTATAAAGAGACTTTCTCTCCAGTTTCATCGAAAGACTCTTTTAGAGTAATAATGGCTTTAGTGGCACATTTTGATCTTGAGCTACATCAGATGGATGTGAAGACCGCGTTTCTCAATGGTGACATTGATGAAACAATCTATATGGTACAACCAGAAAATTTTGTGTCTGGAGATGCAAAACAAATGGTTTGTAAATTAAATAAATCCATCTATGGGCTCAAGCAGGCTTCCCGTCAATGGTATTACAAATTTCATCAAGTTGTCATCTCATTCGGTTTCGAGATGAATATGGTTGATGATTGTGTATACCATAAGTTTTGTGGGAGTAAGCATATTTTTCTAGTATTATATGTCGATGACATATTGCTTGCCAGCAATGATATAGGTTTATTGCATGAAACTAAGAGATTTCTATCAACAAAATTTGAAATGAAAGATCTTGGTGAGGCAACTTTTGTATTAGGAATCCAGATACATCGAGATCGCTCTCGAGGTATTCTTGGATTATCACAAAAGGCCTATATTGAAAAAGTACTAGAAAGATTTTGCATGCAGAATTGTAAACCAGCAGATACCCCTGTTGCCAAGGGAGACAAATTCAGTCTCCAACAGTGCCCTCAAAATGATTTTGAATCCAAGGAGATGCAAAAGGTTCCTTATGCTTCAGCAGTGGGAAGTTTGATGTATGCCCAAGTTTGCACACGTCCAGATATAGGATTCATTGTTGGCATGTTGGGTAGATATTTAAGTAATCCAGGAATGGATCACTGGAAAGCAGCCAAAAGAGTTTTTAGATATCTACAGAGAACAAAACACTACATGCTCACATACAGGAGGTCGGATAATATAGAGATCATTGGATATTCAGACTCCGACCATGCGGGATGCCAGGACAGTCTTAGATCCACTTCGGGCTATATTTATCTGCTTGCTGGAGGAGCAATCTCTTGGAGAAGTGCTAAGCAGACACTCGTTGCTCCTTCCACAATGGCAGCTGAATTTATAGCATGTTTTGAGGCATCCAATCAGGCTATATGGCTGCGAAATTTTGTCACGGGGCTGCAAATTTTGAATGGAATTGAAAGACCACTCAAGTTATATTGTGACAATAACTCAGCAGTCTTATATTCCAACAACAACAGGAGCTCGACGAAGTCAAAATTTATTGATCTCAAGTTCCTAGTTGTAAAGGAAAGAATTCAGGAAGGTCAAGTGTCTATAGAGCACATAGGAACAAACTCTATGATTGCGGATCCGCTGACTAAGGGATTGCCACCCAAGGTCTTTCATGAGCATACTGCTCACATGGGTGTTGTATCACTTGATGATACTCTGGTTTAGTGGGAGTTTGTATTTTTGTGCTTTTATTTGGCAGACACACTTTTGTATATTACAGTTATGGATATTTTCTGCAGAAATAAAGCATTCAGAATTTTGGTTTTTCAGTACTTTTGGTATTGGTTTGATCTCACCAAATAAGGTGGACCAGTTGGAAATAGGCATGTTAGATCACATTACATGTAATTTCCATGCTACGCATCCATGCTTGATCTATGTCATTTAGTTATGTTTGATATATGTGATCTTGGATGGGTCTAGTTACGATAAATGTAACAAAGGCCGCCTTGGTTCTATGTTGGCATAATTAATGGACGAGATTGTTCGGAAATGATTTTGGTATGATAGCATAAGGTTTTGAGCTCATAAGGTCATATATATAATTATAAAATACATGTAGTCCAAGTGGGAGATTGTTGGAATTTCTGGACATACATATATTATTTATATATATGTGCTATCATAAATTAATGGTCCAAATAATAAAAGTAATCTTATAAGGATTTATGGACCTAAATCATTTAATAGAGCATTGATCTCCTATGCGTAGAAACCATATAGCCTAAATTCCAATTTCTAGTTTTATGATGGACTAAATTGGAAATAGGAAACTAGGCTTCCTATAAAATGGGTTGTGGTCCCCGAGTTATGCACCGGTTGGTTTTCTCTCTGCCATCCATCAGTAGAAAGGAAGAGGAGCTACACTCTCCAAAACCTGGGTGCACTAACTTGGAAGACCCTAAGCCAAAGATCATTAGCATCCATGGATTCAGGTACGCTTCCGCTTATGGTTTTAATTTCTTGATAATTCTAGCATGAGACAGATCCTGCATTGATTATGGATTTAATCAATGGTTGTTTTTCTAACAGATTACCCTAGAAGAGTTTAGAAGCAATAAACGAGCTTGCGAGCTTCCGATGACTTTTAACTTTTAATTCAACAAGAGTTAGAGGAGCCAACATATTAATGGAAATTATTTTTCGAGCATGTCGACATGGCAATCAAGGTGAAACCTAGTGGAGTAAGAACCCGAGCCATCGAAGTCGTATGCAATTTTATTTATTATTTATAGTAAATTATGCATATTTACAATTTTTAGTAAAACGCACAACACGCAATGTAGGACTTTTCATAATTTTACTTGCATCGGGATTGTGAGCGTAGGTTTTGCTTCTTCATTTCTATAAAGTCATAGTTACTCTCATCATTGGACAAATATCTTGAATAATATTCTAAAAATTTTCTCTAAATTTTGTGTTTGAGTTTCCATATTGAAACTTCTTTATCAATCCTAAAGGCATAGTCTTGTGCTATCTTGTTATCATGCTTTTCTCGCTTTAATCTACCATAATCCAAGTACTGAGTGCATGACTCTTTGATCATATATACAACAACATTTCGCTTTGGTAACTGCATTGCGCTTGATTCGTTCCATGCTTGTTTTTGAGATGCCAACCTTTACCAATTGGCAAATTAGGAATTGCAGACTATCAAATGCCCCCCACAAAAGAGGTACCATGCCTTTCATTTGATGCGTTGTGGAAGAGGGAAGGACCCAGGTTAGTAGAAATATGCCAATCATAAAAAATAAAAGAAGAGAGAAAGAAAAGATTATTGAGCCCCAATTCCACTATGATCATAACGGTTTGAATGAGATGATTGCAAGGGAAGAGAAGGAGAGTCTAACAAATATGACAATTCCACGGAATCATCTACGAAAGGAGGCTTTGTCGGCCTAGGCACTGGAAGTTCCGCTTTTCTGATCATTTGAATTACCTCTGTCATTGAAGGGCGGAGGTTTGCGACTTCTTGAGTGCACAATAGGGCAACCTTTACGACCCTCACGATTTCTGCCTCTCCTGTGTCGTCCAACTCCAGACTTTCGTCTACCATCCTCAAGAGCGTATCTGAGTTGTAATGCCTCCATGCCTAGTAAGGAAGGAAAGAATATTGCACGTATAAAAACTACGGGAATTCTAACAATGTAGGTTCTGTAACTTCTTCATCGATGAATTTCTCCTAATGGGCTTGTGTTACTGTCACATACATTGTCGGAGGTACGGGAAATGAATTACCATGGTTACAGTTTGTGTGGATTTCACGTGTGACCAAATACTGCAAAGTGAGAGAAAGAGAGAGAGACCAAATGATAGATAGAACAACAAACAGCTAAGCATCGAGTATGTGAATTGTCTTGGGTGATTGGATGGCAGGGATTTGCTATCTCATTCATGCTTGCAAGTAGAAGTGCATGAATGAACAAGAGATAAAAAAGCATAGGAACTTACAATTGTAACAAGTGTGTCCATGGCTGATGCTTCTGTCATGAATTTGTTCATCTGAATGCCGCTTATGACTTCCAAAACAAGAACTCCAAAACTGTAGATGTCGACTTTTTCTGTTAATTGGCCGCGAGCCAAGTACTCAGGCGCCATGTACCCCCTGTAATTAGGGATGTGCATCAAGATAATGATTCAAAAACTAGGCACCTAATGTTAGATTGGACTTAGGACACATCCATCAAGGTAAAAACAAAATAACAAAAATCTAAATTCTATTTATGTTGGGTGTGGTTCCTTTCCTTTTCTAATGTAATTTGCATGCTGCTCACCTTCAGAAGTCCTATTGTGCAAAATCGTTGAAACGATGATGTAACCAAGTCCACGTAAATTATAAAAAACCACACACACACGCACATACATAAGAATAACAAGAATCAAACACAAGTTAGATCTCAATGCTTGAAACTATTGTGGCAATTCTTTAGTCAAGATGTTCTGATTTTGAAGTACTTGATCATATAACATGTTAGGTTAGACGTATGTTCTACTTATAGTTTATTTTTCTTAGCAAATTAATGCAAAGAATTCTGGGGTGATTATTGATTTAATCTATAAGTTTTTCCCAACAAGATCTAGTTAGCCTAGGCTAACAGGAACTCTTGTTAAATCTAAGTACACATGCGTATTTTTTAAATTTTTTCATGAAACTAGAAGCCCAAATGTACTTAATTTACAAATTTTATAATTTTTTGATATTTATATGTTGAATTGCAAAAGCCAATAGTTTTAGGGAATATTTGATTAATTTTTATCCCCCACAATTGTTAATTTTTTAAATTTAGAAAAATATATACACATTCGAAAATTATAAATTTTGATATGCGAATGAAATACATTTGAGCCCTAATTTCATGGAAAAAAAATATAAAAATTAGAAAAAACATATATGTGCCTGGACTACAAGAGTTCCTGTTAGCCGGACCAAGAGAATCATAGCCCTAAAATCTTCGGTGGTATTAAAAGGGAATAATCCCAGCCACATACAGAAACCATTTTCACCCGTATTTTCAAGAAATCTCCCAACAGGTCTTAACATATCATTGTTTATGCATGACGTTTTCAATTTTTCATGAAGACTACGAAAAGGTGAGCTGCTTACAGAGTGCCAGCAACTACGATGTTCTTGAGCCCTCCTTTGCCTAAGAAGAGTCTTGCCAAGCCGAAATCACCAATTTTTGGTCTAAACCTTTCATCGAGTAAGATGTTACTGGGTTTGATGTCTCTATGTACAATCTTGACTTTACAATCCTTGTGAAGGTATTCGAGACCTTCGGCTACTCCTATGATTATTGCCTTCCTTTTCCTCCAATCTAGCTCTTTTTTCCTCTCTGGATCTGTTTCGATTTCACGCATCAATTCGGTCAAGGAAAGAACAGAAAGAAATAAGAAAAGCGCAGGAGGTTTATTCCATGTCACATCGCATGCATGTGTTATCTATAAATGCTTGTTGCAGGTGACAAATACTCACGGAAAAGCGTCCAATCAAGAGACTTGTTGGCAACGTATTCGTAAATAAGAAGGCATTCTGCGCCGTTGAAACTGTAACCTAAAAATCGAACCAAATTCTTGTGATGGGCTCGGCTCATTACATTCATCTCGTTGCTTATGTCCATTCCATGGTTCTTCGCGTTCACAAATAGCCTTTTAACTGCCACTTCTCTTCCATCCGCTAACTTTCCCTTATTACCCAAACATGTTTTTAAAGGAAATTACAATAGTCAGCGCTTGAACAGTGAGTGTGTGTGTGTGTGTGTGTGGGGAGAGAGAGAGAGAGAGAGAGAGTACTATGTATACTTCTCCGGATCCGCCTTGACCCAGCTTGTTGGCGTGACTGAAGAAAGATGTAGCCTGCTCCAACGTTGAGTACTTGAACCGCATGCTGCCCTTTACTATTGATGACTCCATGTCTAGTCCTACACAACGTCAGACCACATGCATGTTGCAACTACAAAATATGGAAAATAGCTCATTGCCGGCTGCTCGTTTTTAAGAAAGACAAGGCTCAGTCAGAAAATGTGCTGTCCCAGGAGTAGTAAAGTAGCTAGATTAGCATCCTAAATAATAATGTTCGCGAATGTATATCTTTACCATCCAATCCTCTTTGGTGATGCACTCGATTGTAGACAACTTTGCCCACCCATACACCAAGAGCAATAGCTGTTGCTGATATTGCCGTTGTGGCAATGATGGTGAGAATAAGTGCTGACAACATACCTGCAAACGAAAAAGAAAAGAAAAAAAAAAAAAAAAAAGGTCTACAAACGTGCATCATGCATGTATTAGAATCTTTAGAAAAAAAAAAAAAAAAACCGAAGCTCTCCCATAGTCGTAGTTGGGCCAGGCCGGCCTTCCACTTGGGCCAATAGAAGGTTCTGCTCCCTAATCCACCTTGTCTTTAATCTCTTATGTAATTTAGTGCTAAATATAATCCTCATTTATATCTACAAATATGACAACATGTTGATAAAAATGGCGTAAAAAACCACACAGTTTATCCCTAACCTCGAAATATAACAACATTATTTGGCTTGTTAGATAAAGTCGTACAATTTTTTATATGACAAAATTGAGGAGTGATCCTGTTAGCCCGGGCTAAGTAAATGTAACACTTAGCCCACCTTAAAAAACATATTTACAACAACTTTTTTTTACTTTTTTCTTCGTACACTTGTTTATCTAAGTGCATTTAACATATAGATCAAGTTTTACCATTTTTGAATATGTTTATCTATTTTTTTGAGATTTTTAAACATCTATATGTATATATGTATTTAAAATACCCTTATTTTTAAAAATCTAAAAAAATATATACTTATATCCAAAAATGGTAAAACTTGGTTTATATATTAAATACACTTAGATAAACAAGTGTACGAAGAAAAAAGTAAAAAAAATTATTGTAAATAGGATTTTTGAGGTGGGCTAAATGAGACATTTACTTAGCCCGGGCTAATAGAATCACCTCTCGACAAAATTGCCTTTGTATTTTCTTCTAAAAGACATTGTGCGATAAGAGCGGCTAAGTCCGCTTTTCATTTGTGGTTTTTTTATATCATTTTGATGATTTTTTTTATAATATCTAATTAAAGTGGTTTCTTTAACTTTTAGGGAGGACATTGTTAGGGTAAAATATCTGGTTATCTATGACTCTATGTCATTTATTTTTATCACGGTTAATTTTATAATATATATCATTTTCATAGATGCGTGTTATGTATCAATTTACGTATAAGTTGCAGTTATATTTGAAACTAACCTTATAATTAATTATAAACGTATATATCTTCATTTTTCATCAAAAAAAATATATATATATAAAACGCCTATTTTTTTCCCATTAGAATCAGATGGAAAATTTCGGCATTTGAGCAAACGGAGGGTGGGCAGTTATTACTTACGTGGATCCTCCAGTATGTCGGGGGTGGCGTGGAAGGCTTCGACGTCCGTATAGCGGACGAAGCATCCGGCGTTGAGCCCACGCCCCTGCTTGGCAGGCAGGCAACTCAGCACCTTGGCCGCCGCGTTCTCCAGGCACGACGCGCACACCGATTCGTTCAGCGTCTTCCAGCAATGGGCAAGGCCAAACGCCGTGCCACCCGTCACATTCCGATAACCTTTCGAAAATCCTTTGTTCCCCGGCGCCTTATTTACCAGCTCCTTGATTAGGCTCCGGACCTTGTCTTCATACCTTGGCCATTTGCTTGGAATATCCCCGCATGCCTTTAAAATCAATAAATAAAATTTCAATTTTCACGAAATCAATGCAACACAATACACAACCCAACCAATTAGCAATTGTTAAAGGACGTACGTACACACCTTCGTATCGTCCTCGGTGATGGCTTCATTGTAGAAGCTGTAATTCTCCGCCCTGATGAAACATCCGTCCATGTAAACGCGGCCTCCGATGGAGGGGAAGCATCCCGATATGAATCGTTTGATATCCGAGAAGCAGGAGACGCATTCATGGTGCGTAAGGTCGCCCATGCACTGGGCCAGCAGGTACGCCCTCTCGGGAGGTTTCCCTTCGTCGGCGGCACCGAATCCGTCGTCCTCGACCTGGAGCTGGACGGAAAAGAGGGATTGCAGGAAGTTGGTCGAATATCTGGAGAGGTCCTGTTCCAGCGCCGCTCGGCATATTCGCGCGATCATCGCCCCCTGTGGTTGGGCCTCGACGGCGGACGGCACGACCGTAGAAATGGAGAAGAGGACGATGAGGGTGGTAAACGAAGCAGCCATGAGAGAGGGGCGGAGAGGATTGAAGCAGGTGGGATGATGGAAGGAAAATCTCGAGATTTTCCCCCACCACGTTGTTTTGGCGGGTTGCTGCTTTTTCTTTTTTCTTTTTCTTTTTTCCCGGGGCGGAAATTGTTCAAGGACGAAGAAGGGAAGACAAGTGGTGGAACGATCGATACCAACACACACCAACCCAAGGCGGGAAGGGAAGACAGCTTCACGCTAACATTCGCATGTCGCGTTACAAAGGTCTGTTACCATTCTTTAAGTAAATATTATTTCTAATGAGAATTACAGCACCTTAATGCAATTCTATTTTTTAACGTCCTCAGTTGTCAATGGTCAATGTTCCTAATCATATATTTCTAGAATTCAAGTTGATTCGGGCTTGACTTTCGACGACTACTTAAATAGAAAAAAAAAATCCAAAAATATATTTAAAATCGGAATTTTTTTTTCCTGAATGGGTCCCCGGTTTTAACTTGGGACGTGGGCAAGGGCGCGCTCAAGATGCATGCCTGCGCTAAAGCTGTGATGCCAAAATCGGAAACTTATATTTGAAGGATCGGGTATAGTTTGGTTGGATTCGTGACATTAGCGTTGAACAGGAGCAGAGTTTATCAATATGCATTTATTGATGATTTGGAAAACCATATGTATTTAAAACTTTTGTATAGGATGCATATTATACATTTTTTAAAAAAATAATAGTTATATATTTACCTCAAAATATGTTTTTTTATAAGATATAATTTTTCGAAGAAATCATTTTCAATAGCATGATAAAACAAATGTTAAATAAATAATTTTAATTTAGAAAAAAGTTTAAAATTAAAAAGTGTTTAGAAGCAATCCTGCTGTATTGAATCATTGCCAAAAAGAGGTTCGGAACTTCAAGTTTAATATCCAATTTTTCAAAGGGGAATACCATAATGCGATAAAACTGTTACACTGGTGAAGACTTGGGTGCCGCTTGCTTTTTTTTTTATGGTTATATTTACATACATCTCAACACATATTACATTGAAGTTCTGAGACATTCTTACAAATACATAGATACATAACTCTTCCAAAGAAATCTAGAGACACAACTCCACCAAAGAATTAGGAAGACACAGCTTCCATCAAGCCAAAGGGAGACAACAGCTCCCACACCAACCCAAAGAGAGACCACAACTTCCACAATATTTTCCTGGCCGAAATCCCCACGTGGGATTCGAAACCCCGACCGCTGCTCCGCAAATGCCCTATTACTGTTGCGGCCACCAACGGAGCACGACTCAATTAGTGGGTGCCGCCTGCTTAGGTGTGCGTTGTCTTAGGCTGAGAGTATTTTTAGAACTTTGAAAATATTTGGTCACATGCATAAGTATTGTATCTCCTAAAAATTAGTTAATTTAAGGAAAATTTAAAGAGGCTTGATCATTTCAAATCAGTTAGACTGATCTAAAACATAGTTTTTATTTTTTCAAATTTTTTGACAAAATTGTTGTTCTAGTTATGTTAAAAATATAAACCACTTTTTACCAATTTTGGATATATGTATTTATTTTGAATTAGGGTATTTTAATATTTTTAAATTGTTGAAGCATAACTAAAATATCCTTATGTTTGAAAATTCAAAATTAATACATATATATCTTCAACATTGGTAAAAATTAGTTTATAGATTAAACATAATTGGATTAACCGTTTTATAAAAAATTTAAAAACAAAAATTATATTTTTTAACATGTTTGAAATGATCATTTTGCAAAGTTAAAAGCACCGGCGTAGTACTTTACTGTAAATGTTTGGCTAAACAAGCCCTAAGGCTTATGCCATTCCCAAAAAAGAGATCCCGACTAAGGGTGAAAATCGAGATGGGTAAGGGTGTGCCTAATCCTGATTCTTATTTAAAAATCTTGCTTGATCTTACTTTTTATACCAGATCGGGATAAGGTTGGTCTAACACTCACCTTTCTTTAAGAGGCTTCAGGACAATTTTGATTCAGTATATTAAAAAAAATAAAGTTTAAAAATTTATATATATTGATGTAAACTCATATTTATGATAAATTTAAAGGTTAAAATGATTTAGTATTTTACTATTTAGTGAGTAAATACAATTCTTATAACAAAGCATTAGAAAAATATTTTCTAATAATTTTGTTTACAACTTAATCTTAATAAATATGTATATCAACATTAAAAAAAATCGATGTAAAATTTGAATTACAATTAAAACAGCTGAATTTCAGATATAAACAATACGGATAATAAATTTTATTTCATTATAAATATGTTAATAAGATAACTTGAACAACATATATGCAATTAAAAAAATAAAAATTTATTAATATAAATAAGTTATAAGTTAAACATACATCAACATAAATCATATTCCCATTAATAAGTCATAAAATTAAACATATTTATCCAACAAAATAACATTCACATAAGTTATGTAATTTATAAAAATAATTTATACCTTGCGGGCCAGGGTCCGTTCTTTGGAATTGAAACATAGGTCTAAAATCTTAACTGATCTCACTCCACTAAATTAAAATCTTTGCCTTGACCCTATGTAAAATCGGGCGGGTCGCTGGTCAACTCAGCCCTATTTTCACCCTTAGTCCCAACTAACAAACATTTAGAAAAGAACCCTCCTTGGAAGGTAAAAAAGAATCAAAATTTTCTCAAATATACTCATAAATTTTGATCCTAGTAACTTCGGCACTAGCAAAATTTTCTTTTGTAAAATTCTTCCAATACCCGCACCATTATCAGCAAATACAACCATTAATACTTATATGAAATGACTGGTTCACCCCTTCCAACCATTAGCCTCTCTTTCTGTCTTGTTCGACTGTCCTGTTCATAACGATTTATGTCAGCCTTGTCGTCTTCTTTGGTTGATCTGGGAGGTTGATCTGGGAGGCGAATTTTCTTCTTACTATCAACTGTTGACGCTTGGATTGAGGATGCTGCTAGATTTGTAGATGTAGTTGAAGGAAGCAAACGACTTGTTGTCCTCTTTGATATTGTTTCGATGCATTTTAGGTGGTCAATAGAATTGATACAAACGCTAGCAAATGGCTTTCTTTTCACCAGCGAATGGATTAGGGGTGATCGTGGCCGCTAAGGTTAGATGGATTTAGGGTTTTTGGCAGATCGAGGGTGGTGATTATGGCGTGTGTACCGCTAAATCTTGAAGTGTCATTGTGATTGAAGAAGCATCGGTGGCATTGCAAAGAGTGAGTCTCCCGCGAAGGCTGCTATGGATTTTATAGAAAATGTTATCAGGTTTGATGGTGTACGATATGATTTGCAGGAGATTTCACCCAATATCAAAATCGTGGAAGGCAAGGCTGTAGAAGATCATAGATGTTGACGATTGCGGAGGGCAGATGATGGTTACTGGAATTAGAGAGACTGGGTTTGGAAGATGATGAAGTACCCAACTATTTGTGCTTTAGCAGTGTAACTCGAAATTGTTGATGCATGCAGCCTAGCCTTTCTCCTTGATCGATCGCTGATGACCGTCATCTCTTCTAGCGACAAACGAAGCCAAAGAGCCATCTGCTCACCTCTCTTGGTTGATCACCAGTGACCATCATAAAAGTTCGCCTTTTGGTTGAAGAATCATTTTTTAAATTCGATCCTCAAATTCGGCTGCCGTTGCAGTAATCAACCATCATCTTCAACCCCCAAATCAGAGAATTCGTGTTGACCGCATCTCCAATAGTGGCATTAGCCATTGCACCCTTCTGCTTCTTTCATAGCGTCGGCAGCCACTAATCCGGCGAACCCAAGGTTGCCCTGTTCCACCAACCAGCAACAACAATCATCATCGGCGGCATTGCTGACCATTCACAACGTCATCTAGAAGCCACACTAGGATGGATACTTTGGGCATTTCCAAATATTAAAAAACCAGAAAATTATCAAGTGAATTAGAACAATGTATCAATTATTCTCATGCATAATCACGTGTTGAATAGAAGGCTACGCTGGTTTGGCTACTTACGATGATATATAAAAAGAGTATTTGTTTATCCTCGAAATTTTTTAATCTAAATCTTTTCAATTAAAATTTTTTACTCTTCACAACCACTATTTTTTAATTAAATTTTTACTTATTCCTATACAACTACTATGATTCTTAATTATTTTCACACTACTACTCATATGCTAGTCAATATAGCCTACTACTCAACACTCGTGACTGCCATGTGAGAGCAATTTACACATTAGTCTAATCTGTGTTCGGAAATTTAAACGTAGCTAATAGACCCTAGAAGTGTGGGCATGAGAGGACTTCAGAGAAAAATTCATGCAAATGAAAAGAACTTTTTTCATCAAAAAAAAAGAAAAGAAAAGAAAAGAAAAGAATTCTTGAAAATGTGGATGTTGCAAGTATATTATTTGAGAATTTCGCGAAAGAATTTGATCAAAGAAACAGAAACGAAAACTGCCAGTAGGTCTAGCTTCTGTCACTTCAAATTTGCATTAATTTTAACTAACAGACAGTTGTAATAAATTACAATGCAAATAATATTATAAGAACGATGAAGCGCCTGAAGGTGAAGAATCCCTCGCAACAGCGTCAGTCCATGGTATGTGGGGATTTTCTCCACAAGCAAAATTGGCGGGAACCGAATGACCGTTCGCATGTTGATTCCAAGCTGCTCTTGATGCAGATAGGAACCCGACGCGAATTTCCACGTGCCACAATCAGTCGATGCTGGTGAGCTCAGCTGAGTATGAATGACAAGATGACCGAAGCAACCACAAGTGAGATAAGTACAACCCATCTCTGCCGATCAGAATATCGATAAGCGAGGACGCGGTTCTTCCCATTGCCATCCTGCGGGAGTATATTTTGAATTTGACTGCTCAAAATGCCTCCTATTACTCATCTTTCAATAGGGTCACGACAGGAACTCCCTTACTGGAGAAACTGGTACACTTAACATCGAGTAACTCCCCAACCTGGAAATCCCTCCTGCCATTAGCCTGCACAATAGAATAATTAAACACTGGTGTTTGAAAATAGTAAATCTTGTGGTATGTCATAGAGAAAATATAATTCAGCATCTAAAAATACGCATGAAAACGTTCCTAAATGCAGGGTAGAAAAACGTAAATTCAGCATTCAGCACACCCATGAAAACATTCCAAATCCATTTAATTTGAAGACTCCCATAAGGTGATGGACGCATCTTTACCAACAATTATGTTGAACTACCAAGAAAAAGAATCATGCAGGCAGAAATTGAACAGGCAACTACAAATGCAGTTATTCACCCGGTGGTGCCCCTAATGTGGTTGAATGATGCCATGATTCATGTAGCTCTTGTTGTCCATTTTTCTCCACCATGGATACTTACAATTGGAACTGGCCAGATTACCAATAAAAAGCTACTCACAAAGGGCCCCACATGATGGCAAGATCAGTGTGCTTGGCACGACTGCCAAAAAAAAAAAAAAACCTTTTGATATTTAATTTCATATTGCCTCAGCATTACTTCGAGACGAACAAAAGCAACCAAAATTTGCCAATAGAAAACATTTCATCATTGCTAGTGACATACCTCAAATCGATACATGCCACGAATTCTTTTCCCCAACTGAAGTACTAGCCCATGTGCCCGTATTTGCAAAACCTCAGCAGTTAGACCATCTCCCAGCCTCAGGGACTTTGCATCATCACTGATGCCACTTTTACACAAACCATTTGGCATATCATAACTAGCCCCTTCCTGTTTGTGTCCCTTGCCTGAGCTGTGTGAACCATGTTCAGCACTGCTCTTTGCCGTTGGGAATGGCCTAGGAGCAGAATATGGCTCCACTGCCTTTTTTGTTTTTGGAGATAATCTCTTAGTCCCATCAGTTTTGGAACGGACTTTCTGATTGGCTATATGATCCTGTTCATCACATTCAGCAGCACTTCTGATTACAAATGACGGAGATGAATATGCAGACGTATCTGTTTGATTTTCATTTTGGTCAATCTGAGACTCATCAATAGTAAATTTCTGGTCCTTGGAGTCAGAGCTATCTTCTACTGATGCCCAAACACTGGGAGCCTGTTTTGAGGTGGCAGATTCGCCAACACTGCAGGTCTTTGGACCAGATTCTGATTGGGATAAAGTAGACTTCAAAGACAATTTAATGTTACCCCTTAGATCCTGTCCAATACACATTAATGAAAGCTGCTGTCCTATAGACACAACATCAGAAACTCGAGACACCTGGACAAAAGACAAAAAAAAAATGACAATTCAGTTCTCTACATCTTCATCGAGCCAATAAAAATAAAAAATAAAAAAGTGGAAGGCAACTCCACTGAATCAGCAACCAGAAGAAGGATAACTACGGAAGCAACTTTTCAACTGCATCTCAATCAAGGATGCAACATGCAAGTATAGCATGAATGTTCCAACTTCCAGGGCATTCATCATCTAGGCACAACTCTCGTTGTTGGATAACACAAAGACAAGGTCCAACAGTAATCTGGAGGGGTTCCTGAATCCCGAAGAAAAGAAACTGGAAAATATTTTTGAGTTGTTTTTTGGTTCAAAGAGCAAGTTCTATGCTCATGCCATGGTCAAAACAACTGTCAAGTAAGATGAACGTAATAATGCTCATTCCCAAATTCGACCTGTGACCATAACCACAAGCATTAGTTCTGTGAAGGGGTCTATCTTGATGCTAAATCTAGTGAAGAATGTTAAGCAATAAGTAGCCCAACCTTAGTGATATTAAGAGAAAAAATGAATTAATTAGATAATTTGATATCATGAATTGTAGTGAAAAGGAAAAATGAATGCTTTACAACAATGTACATACTAGTTCGTGCGATAACTCAGAAATATGTAGAAGACCTTGTTGACCACCATTAAATTCCACAAAAGCACCATACTCCTTGACTGAGGTTACAACACCTTTATAAATTCCACCAACCTCAATCTCACGTCCAATGAGAAAATCAACCTGCAGCGGACAACTAATAGTGAACTCAGCTTAAACATAATTATAGGTCATGGACAAATGTTCTTTTTGTGTGTGTGTGTTTGGACAAAAAAAAATGATATTTAATTCACTAGAGAACTAGGCTAATAGGGCAGCTATCATAACAAGATGAAATTCAGATAAAAAATCCAACCTTTTCTTGGGCCTTCTCCATGATTGATTGATTCTTAGCAACAATAGTAAGGGTTCCATCGCTCACAGAAATCCGTGCACCTGCATCATAAAAAATAACCTGTTCAAATAACTTGCCCCTGCTATCACTAGGAGAAAAAATTCAAGACTGGTCAGCAAAAATCATCCTTTAAAGAGCTCTGCTTAGCTGGTACAGATCTTCAAGGATGACATTGAAAAAATTATCCATAAAGTAACAAAAATTGAACCCTGTGAAAAGAATCATTTGAGATTATGCATAGAATCTCTATGAAAAACGCTTTGTATCTATGCTTCTGAAAAATATCTTGCCTGGAGAAAAGGTAAACAGACAGTAGCACACACTGAAATAGGCACTGAGATAAACTGATAAAAAGATACCAACCTTGCATGCATGCAATGCACCAATCATCAATCAGCATCTTGGAATATTTCACTAAATTGAAAAATGAACATGTTTCACTATTAACGAATAAGTTTTTGTGATGTTATTGTTTGACTTCAACCTTTTTCCAAGTGCAATTGATGCTGATAATTTCTCTCATACCTCAGGTGGAATACAACAGTACACTATCTCACCTGTTGACATCATTTTCTATCATTCTCTGAGATTTTCTATTTACACTACCAGCATAATTTACTACAGAATTACCTGTTTCTTGTTCAATTTTTTTCTTTAAAGAGCCCTGAAGCCCGATCAAGCGCCGAAGAGAGTCATTATTGTATTTCAAGGTAGCTGCCACAGAATACAGAATCAAACGCAAATCAGAGACATATAATCAACCATAGGCCAACTTATCAAATATCTGGAGTTCCAAATGTTCAACCTAATCGTGGGGCATTACGATCATCTTGAGTCCGTGGCGCATTTATTTCTCTCTCCATATGATCCAGGATTTGAAGGCGCCCTTTCAATGCTGGTTCTAAACACTCACAGATGATATCAAGAGGAATGCCAGCTGGCTTTATGTCCAACTGACTAGCAGTAATCCCTTTGCGTGTGCCAGCAATCTTGAAGTCCATGTCCCCTAAATGATCTTCAAGACCCTGGATGGCAACAATGAAAACTCATGAATCAAGCTTTTTTTTATTGTAAAAAAGTACAACATTAACTTGACCCTGCATGGCAACAATGAAAACTCATCAATCAAGATTTTTTTTTATTGTAAAAAAGTACAACATTAACTTGACCCTTAGGCTACAACCTCTAGCAGGTATTCATGACATTTTATTTCATGATAGAAGAGGCATTAGCTGGTCTGGACTTGCTCTTTTACAGTTTAAATTCTTTTTTGAATAAAGTTCTGGGGAGTTAGCACCCTTTCTGACCCAAAAAAAAAAACACGTCGCTGTAAACACAAGTATGAAAAGAAAACCAGATAACATGTAAGAAAGTACATGGCATCCTGGTCCTACCAATATATCTGTCAGTATACGGTAATCCTTGATAATCCCAGTAGATGGATCCACTTCACTAACAAGTCCCACTGAAACACCTGCAACATGCTCTCTTACTGGAATACCTGCATCCATCAGTGCCATGCTCCCTGAAAAGAACAATGTAGAGAATTAACCCAATGATGCTTCTCAGTTTATTTGAACTCTATTAACCAAGAAGATCAATAAAATTTGATAGAAATTGTGGCTTGCTACCATAACAAGGTACACTATCAGAAAGACACATATGAAGCACAGGAGATTAGGCTGGAGGCAGTTTAATGAGGATACACCTCCACAAACAGTTGCCATGGATGTTGAACCATCAGACGCCATCACTTCTGAATTGACACGGACAGTATAGGGGAAATTATCCTCTGGAGGTAATACAGCAAGCAGAGCTTTCTCTGCAAGTGTACCTGCAAAAAGAGAGACCAAAGCAGAAAAGAAAATAGGCATTAGCCAGATCCCTTGATTTGTAAAATGTTCACAATGGGAATGCAAATGTATAACATAAGGAGCAAGGATAAAAAATGCTCACAGCCTAGATGCAACTACCAGGACATCTAATGCATCAAATTTGCACTATTCTAGAATGTTCTTCAGAGTAATCGTATAGTTGAGATGCCTGCCCCATCAGTGCTAATAACCACAGATTACTATGATGTGGGATCAAATAATGTACACAAGAAGTTGATTTATGTTCTGACACCAAATTTATGTATAACAAGATGCTTTAATGCAAAGTGATGTAGAACAAGAGGCTTTAATACCAAACTGGTCAGGGAAGACATTATGTAGAATGAGATAAACAAGTTTACGGAAGGATGATGTAAACATTATCAAAGGGAAATAATGAGATAGAATAGGATGTAATCATTGGAAATAAATTAATAAAGAGAAAATAGACACATTTTTATGAACATAATAAAGGAATCACACTTGAAAACAAAGGTCATAAATTAATAATGACAATATAGGATTGTCAGGATAGCTAATGGTCACATTAATTAGATACAGGCAGCAAAAATAGGGAAAAAATTTCTGAATCTTTTATTGATTACCCAACAGAGCACTGGTGTCTGCATCAAACACCAAACAAACAGATTAAATGTCCAAATATCTTAAATATGCATGAAATAAACTAAATCCAAATTAATATTACATGACAGATTTCAGCATTATAGACATTTTACCTTCCATTTGTGGGCTATTTGCATAGGTGCAATACGTATTTGCATCTGCCAATAAACATGCGGTTTACGTGTATACCACTGGTTAATTCTGTATTGCATGCATGCCACTAGTGTGACGGTCCCACACAAGAAGTGCATTATCACAGCCAATGCTATTCATATTTCTGCCCAGTTTTCAAAAATGTGCCCAAAACCCCTTTGAACCATACTTCATCAGAAGGCATTCCCCCAACCAAGAAGTGTGGCCCTTAGAAAACTTTAAATCCAAACCACAGAGGTATGGATTTCTCAAACTTCGAAATATAACTCGATAAAAATTGTTCAAACTACACAATGGAGATCATGTACATGTTTCAAGAAATAACTCAAAAGGGGGGAAAACAATTTAGAGAGAGAGAGAGGAAGAACAAGAAAATAAAACTGGAAACCACTAAAATAGACTTTAAAGACAGATATTAAGATGAAACTCTAACAAAATTGACTACAAAAACAAGAAACCAGAGATCATGGCGATGGGTGCAAGTATGTCAAAGCTCGGTGGTGGTTACACTTTGGAATAGTATCATGATTTTATATAGTAAAGCAGAATCTTTAGCACAAAATGAATATGCAAATCTTCGCAGTTGACAATGTACAATGTCCATAATGTAGCATGAAAACACCATAACAGGCTCAATTAATTTACCATGCCCAACTTCGCGCCTATTCAGACCACTTCGTTTACCAACTTCATTAATTGAGAATGGTGGAAAACTATAATGAAGCATGAAACGCTTTGTTGGAGGGCCAACCAGAGAGTCCAGCCGTTGAGCATCGCCTGGTGCTCCGAGTGTCACTGTGCATAGAACCTGCATCAATGACATGAAAGCATCTAATACTGCATTCTATTCCTTGGGTATAATATTGTATTCTGCAGCTGTATTTCTTGATAGAAACCAACAGCAACATAAATGAGAGAAAGTAACCTGGGTGTCTCCCCGTGAAAAAAGTGATGACCCATGCAATACTGGTAAATGACCAGATTCACAATATAATGGTCGGACTTGATCAAGGCATCTGCCATCAACTCTGAGTCCTTTTTCAATAATTCTTCTGCGTACAACCTGGCACCATAAGACAAAACGACTCATTTTATGGTACTCAGAAATAAAGCCCGGTAACAGAGTCAATCAACTAAATTATTAAGCTTCATTTTATAGCTCTAGGAGATAAAATCTAGTAAAGTGGAAAAGAGACAAAAAGTGAATCAACAGAAGTGAAAGAAATATAGAAGAAATAGTATGTCCTCATAGGAAGAATGATTGAACGCAATGGGAATCAAGATAAAATAAATAGATTTTTAGATAAAATATTGGGAACAATGACTGAAAATATAGTATGATGGAGGTCACTAAGTAGTTGACATGTCATATCATATTAAATGGAGGGGAAAGAGGAAGAGAACATTTCCACCACTTCTTGTTTCCCAAACACTCCTGAGACACCTCTATGGGTTTTAACTCACAGTTTCACAAATTTCTGCCATTCAAAAGAGAACTACTATTCTTTTCGAAAAAGGTACAAATTCAACACCAATGCATACACGCGTATAATAAGATCGACAATCTGACAAGATTAGGAGGGCAAACAAGGATGCTGAGGGATGATGGATTTTGGTACCTAAAAGGCTGATAGATGCAAGAAGCATTTACCTTCTTCCTTACAGTGTCAATGGCTTTTGGAAGAACTTTTAAGCTTTCCTCATCACCTTCTTCCTCAAGTGTCTTTTTCACATCTTGTGTAATCTTATCCAAGGCCTCCCCTCGCTCGAACTACAGGCATGCAGAATATCACATTTTACTTAGAGCAACCATTGATCAATAGAAGCAAGGCATAAAAGTGGCAACCACATGAAGTTTTAAAAAAAAAAAATTTGCCATGATGCAGAGCTTGTTTTCCGATAGCATGGTGGAGACACTGTGCAACACTGAAGCAGCTTTAATTTACAAAACCAGCCATAAAGTGCAAAATATACAGTGCTTGCCGAGACTCTCAGGTCTGAACTGAAATACAAAACGATATAAATAAAAACAGTAAATGTATAAATTTGGACCTTTCCGTATGTTGGATCTGTGAAAACAGATTCAATAGGGGATCGTGACAATGTAGTGATTTTCTCCAGTGTACTCTCTGTAACCATCGATAATTTATAATCTTTCTTCGCTTTTCCTGCTTTTTCCGCCAATCTAAGTTGGGGTTCAATGTATTTGACAGCCTACAAAAAAAAAACTCTCCAAATATTATATAAAGGCAAAAATATAAATGAACTTCTCTGATGTCTTACCTCAGGATGAGCCAACCTCAGTCCAGCTTCCAGATCTCTCTCTGAGATCTCACGGGCTTGCACATCTATCATCAAAGTTTTATCTTTTGTGCATGCATATACCAAGTTGAGGTCACTTAAGCTAAGCTGCAAAAAATGGCCACAAAGCAGCAGATGCTAGCATAATCAGTAAATAAAAGCACGACTCAAAGATCCAATATCAGAATAAATTCCAATTCGTGCAATGGAATAAAATAACATTTGGAACATTTTGCATGAAATGATTACTCCCATACAAAGACATCAAATCCTCTAATAGAACATTTTTACAAGAAACTTTATCCGGATTCATCTCAGTAGGGGAAAAAATTACACAAGATGGCTAGGATACATGAACTTCGGCATTTAAATCATAAAGCATTGCCATTCGTTATAGTGAAGAATCGAAGCAGGTCTGAGTTTGTACAGCAGCATAGAACAGGGGAAAGCAGAGAGTTTGTATCAAATTTAAGCAAACGGACTTGTATCTTCAATTTGTGTCCACCATCCACCAAGACTCAATACCTTAGGTCATGCTGGTTCACACTGACAAACTGTCCTTTTTGATAAATGCTTGAGAAAAATGGATCAAGTAGGCAGTAGAGAAACTCCACATTTGTCAAAATCAGCTTGGTTTGTGTCCAGTAAATAGTGAGTAACAATCATATGTAATGGGGTCATATTAGATTTTGGCTACCCCGGCCCTGGATTGCAGTTCTTGGTCAGGTCAGTTTACAAGTCATCTTCTCTCAGGGGCAAGCTTACCTCAGCACACAACAGACCCAGATTGCTTACCTAGTCCATGCATAAGCCACGAGGGGATATGAGCTGGAACCTGGAATCCTGGCAGTCAACATAGTGTCTCACCTAAGTTCTCCTTTCAAAGTTCCTAACTTCCTATATTAAGGACAAAGTGTCCTTTTATAAACAAGTCAAAAGTACACATGATTGCTCCTCTTCTTTTCTTTGCTTTACTCAAAAGAGTCTACAAGTGCAATCTTTAAGGGGTAGGGGATGCATTATTGAATTATTGAGAATTAGATGATAAGACTAGAACCATCATCTTTGAGTTCAATGAAGAAATTAAACAGTATCAAATCATTTTCATTCATACTGCAGAATAACAAATGACAAAGGAAAACATAACTAAATGTTTTAGAAAAAAAATTGAAAAAAGTCCATGCTCGCTGGACAAAAACATGAAATGATATCAAAAGCGACACTTTTGGACAAAACAAAAATTGAATGAAGTACATGCTCCTTGGACAAAAACAAAAAATAACAACAATAGATGATTTGGAATTACCTCATCCATGCTAGGATTGATCACAAATTCTCCAAATATCCTCCCAATACGTATCACTCCAATGGGGCCATTCCAGGGGACATCTGATAACATAAGGGCTGCAGATGTTGCATTAGCCGCCATCACATCAGGGTCTTGTTTCCCATCGGAAGACAGAACACTCGCCATTACCTATCAAACAAATTGCATCTTGATTCATCAAACAAGATAAATAACCATACAAATTAAAGCAGGAAACTGTCTATAAGAAGAATCACACCTGGACTTCATGGTAAAAACCACGGGGGAATAGTGGCCGAATTGGTCGATCAATGATACGACCGCATAAAAGCTCACGCTCTTTTGGAGCACCTTCCCTCCGCATAAATGTAGTTGGAATGACACCTTGGGCATATTGCTTTTCTTGATAATCAACCTAACCAAAAAATTACAGAAACTTATAGTTGAGCAATGAATTTACTAAGAGATGCGACAATCACTAACCCAAGAGATCCTACAAAAGGCATCATAGATAATGACAATAGAGAGAAACTTTGAAATGAAAGTCTTCAGAACAGTTTACAAAACCTCTGGGAGTGTTGATGAATTGTAGAAAGCTTCTCAGGAAACATGAAAAATGAATGCAGAAATCATAGGAACATACGGTTAGTGGCAAAAAGTCCCGAACATCGCCTCCTCTACCCGACGCAACGGTGGAAAGGACATTGGTCTCGTCCATGCCTATCACCACGGCACCATTAGCGAACCGAGCAATTTTCCCAGTCTCCAACGTAATTGTGCGCGATCCGATCTCAAATTCCTCCTTGAAAACCTCCAGAACCTTGGTTCCGGCAGAGGGCGGAGGCTCGGCCTGTGCGGACTCGGACATGAAACCGAGGCGGCCACTGCAAATGGTTCGGAATGCGAAGGATCGCCATGTGAGAAAGGAGGGGACGGAGGACAAAAGAGGGTTAGACCTGGTAATTAATGCTGCCATGGAAGAAGAGAAAGCCACTGCAACTGCTTGTGAGAGAGCAGAGAACGGGGGGTTTAGGGTTTAAGTCGTTTTAGCGGGAGAGGGAAGCAGGCAAGGATTTATTTTAGGGTGTGTGGGTTAGTGGTAAAATTTCAGATGAGAAAATTTTGTTGAGCAGAAATTATCAAATTGATAATATGACGTGATATAATAAGGATAATAATAAGAAATAAAGAAAATAAAATTAAAAAATAAGTTAATTGAATAAGTAATTATGTAAAAATAATTAAAAAATAAAATAATTTGTATAAAAAAATATTAAAAAATAATTAAAATTAAAATAATTATAGAGAATGAAAAAAAATTTGATTAAAAATTTTGATTAATATTTTTTTTTTTTTTTGCCGCAAACAAACACAGCCTTACAGCAGAGTTGTGGTTTGCAAAAGTTCAAGTAGAATCACGCGCGTGAAATTTGTTCCCTACTGCATGGAATTTTAGCATGGTCGTCCTCGGGAATCGTATCTTCCGCTTTCAACGGTGAGTCAGCGCGAGGAAGAGCCGGGCCTTTTGGACAATAGAAGGTAAACTTTTTTTTTATTATTGGAATATATGTACATACATCTCAACATAGATTACACTGAAAGTTTTGAGATATCCTTACAAATCTAGAGATACTACTCCACCAAATAATCAGGAAGACACAGCTTCCAACAACCGGACGGGAGACCACTGCTCTCACAACAACCAGACGGGAGACCACAGCTCCCACTAACAATTTTTCCTCATTTTTTTCATTCGTGGCCGAAATCCCATGATGCGGGATTCGAACCCGCGACGCACCCAGCGCTACCCAGATGTGACACCCGCGCTGACTCGGTTGGTAACGAGAAGGTAGACTTGAACACTGATATTTGGGTTTGTGCTCGTGCGTGAAATTTGCGTCATACATTTTCTAACTTTACATATTAGAATTTTATACTTCGAAATTTGCATTTTAATATATTAACCCCTGTTAATTTTCAATCTTTGCATTTAAAACTTTCACTAAAAAGCACCGTTACACCGATGCATTGTGTTGAAAATACTCTTATATGGGCATGAAAGCGAGACACTTATGACAAAAAATCAGCATCATATTCTTGAACGTCATCACCTCCTTACAATCGTGCAATTCCATCACAATTTGCACAAACAATGTTGGTTATGTGCTAGTCATCATGTTTTTGGTATAAATATAAGGGTATTTTGAATATTATACATGAGTTTAATAGTGTTTTTAACGTCGTTAAGTGTGGGGGTTTAAAATGCAAAAACTGAAACTTTGCAATGTTTAATACTAATACGCAAAGTTAAAGAGTTTATGAAGCAAGTTTTGTATTAGCAAACCTTAGGTTCTTACCATGATAATTTTTTCATTGTATTACAAACATTGAAAAGTAAGGTACTTATATAGAAAGATGTAAAAAATAATTAAAAAATAGGATAATTGTAGATAACGAAAAGTTTTAGCTTTACCTTTTTCATAATCTGGCAAAAACATCCAATGGCATAATAAATAAGGAGGAATAATCTTGTTAGCCCGGGCTAAGTAAATGACTCACTTAGTCCACCTCAAAAATCCTATTTAAAACAACTTTTTTTGTTTTTTTCTTTATACACTTATTTATCTAAGTTATTTAATATATAAATCAAGTTTTACCATTTTTAGATATGTATATATATATATAACTTTTTTTAGATTTTTTTAAAAAAAGGGTATTTTAAATATAATATATATAGATGTTTATAAATCTCAAAAAAATAAATAAATATATTCGAAAATGGTAAAATTTGGTTTATATATTAAATATACTTAGATAAACAAGTGCACGAAGAAAAAAATAAATAAATAAAAGTTGTTGTAAATAGATTTTTTAAGGTGGGCTAAATAGGGTATTTACTTAGCCCGGGCTAACAAAACCACTCCTAATAAATAAGTGTGGTAAGGGCCCATTGTTATAAGAACTAGACGGACCGGACCGACCGGTTTGATCCGGTTAGATTTTGAACCGATCATCTTCCCGGTTCATTATTGCCCAGTTCAGTCTAAAGCCCAAAAACCGCTTGAACCGTTTGAACTGCGGTTCGACCGCTCTGACCAATTGGACCTGGTTCGATCCGTTTACAACCATAGTTTCCACTTTCCACTAGCCCCTTCTATGCTGGCCCAACGAGCTAAGCAAAGATGGGATGTCAGTGTTATCAAGGATGATTAAAGATAAAGGGGGGATTTTTCGATTTTAGTCGGACGACAAAAATGAAGATGATGATATGTGATTAGTAACTACAGTGATTGGATTGTTGGGATAGACAACCATGATCAGATTTGGTGAGCTCATGGCTAGTCGTTGTGACTACTGGCCGCTGAGTATGGAGAACAACGGATTAGGGCCGAAAGATTTTGAAAATGCATGCTATCATCCAAACTAGGGGTGGGAACAGGGGCAGGTCGACCCGTGACCCGCCCCGACCCTATTTAATATCGAGGCGGGATTGCGTACCCGGCGGGCAGGTCGGTTTTTTGATGATTTTAAAGAAAGGCGGGTCGGGGTAGATTTTGGTTTTTAAAAAGGATGGCGGGGTGGGTCAGGGCGGACCTACATTCCGACCCATTTTCTTATATTTTACATTAAAAAGAAAAACTTCGTTCAATGCTAATATTCATATTTTATTTAATTATTTATATTTACTTTGACTTATTAGTAATAGATTCAAGCATATAGTAGTTGAATTTAATATAAATTTGTCTTTATACTTGATAGTTTTATAAATTTTTAAAAACTTCTTAATTGACCCACAGTTTTTAACCAACCCGATACCGACCGGAATTTTGTCCCAAAACCTAGTAAAAAAAAATAAGGGTCAAACAAGATTTTTGAAAATGAGAGTCAGGGCTGGGCACACCCTGACCCGCCCCGATTCCCACCCCTAATCCAAACATATAGGCTTCTAAGGGAATGATGGGGTACTGGATCCAGTACTCTGTTGGCGCACAAGAGTATGAGTACATGCAACAGCATTTACATAAATCTAAACCGTTAAATATTTTATAGTTAACTTCAATTGTTTTAAGAGCCTAACAGATGTATCTGAATTATTTATATTTTATTTGATTTCCTTTTATATTATAATTTTATTTTACTTTTAAAATTAATGAAATTGTGTTATTTTATATTTTGAAAAATAATATACGATAAACTGCTTTGTTTTACTCATTTAAAACGTTTTGATTCAACTGACGATGTTAATTTTTTTTATCAATATGCTATATATGTGCTTAAGTAATGCATTTGTAAAAATTTTATTAATTTTCTACATGTTTTGATTATTCGAATAACAAAATTTAAGTTTAAATTAGGAGTTATGGACAGAAATATGTATTAACATATAAATATTAGAAATAGTTAAATATTTATAATGTCATAAATATATGAGATGAATAATTCCATTAGTCCGGACTAAGTAAATGACTCGCTTAACCAACCTAAAAAAATTTATTTAATATATTTTTTATTTTTTATTCATACACTTATTTATTTAAGTGTATTTAACATGTGGAACTGATTATGTGCATTCGCATCTAAGTCTCTCAAACTTCGTCCACCCTTTGGCTGGATGGTTTTCACCCATTGGATTGTGCGACAAAGTTCTGCACCGTCCAATCAACTATCATGGAATTTTTTTACCAAATAGTCCCTAACTTGTCTAAATGTAGTAGCAAAAAATTGAAAAAGAACTCAAATCCCTTCTAGATTCCCCTCTTCCTCCTCTTCCTCATGTCTTCTGCCAACCCTAGTATTGTTTGCAATTTCATGCCTGAATAGAACATCTTTTAAAATGTTTGAAACTTTTTCTCATTTCAATTATCTAATGAAAGTTATACATTGCAATTTGAAAAGAAAATTAGAACATTGAAAGGACAGTGACACACATTCAATGATAGCATTCTCTACATAAATAAAGAAGAATCCACTGGCTGTAATAAAAAAAGGAGGAATCCACTAATTTCTTCTCTATATGAAAATCCTACCAACATAATATCTTATTTCACAATTTTAACATAATAGCATCAACATCATCCTTTCTCCGCTGGAGCTATTGAATGTGAAGAATATTGTACTTTTTTGACGTACAAAGAATATTGTACTTTGCGTACATAACATGTTGATTATGCTTTTGAAGCCAATTGGGCACCTGAACAACATCATCAAAAGTATGAAAAAACTATTAAATGAAAATAGAGACGACATGATCTTGATTCATCATCCAAATTGCAGATCAGACTACTCTCCTAGTAAACGAGGAAAACAATGGGCGAAAAGAGAATAGATTTTGAGTGGGAAAGAGAAGGTGGTGGAGCTCTCATATTCGTGTTGGAAGGCCATCATTGGAGTAGTTGATTTTTGAAAAATTTTAGGCTCATTAATTAGGGTTCTCCAGATCTTCAAACTCATATCCCATTGAGAAGAGAATTGTTAATAATGAGTGAAATGAACAAGAATGCTTAATAAATTAATTAACGTTGAAACATAAGTCATCCAATATTCCCAAATTCCTTACTCATACTTCCAATCTCCATAAAGCAATGACCATTAAAATAGACTCCAAGATTGCAATATTTCAACGAAAGTGAAAGAGATCGCAAGATGTCACATCCATAGAGGGGTTTTCATATGGAAGTGGGCTAAAGGGGAGAGGAAGGGATGGAGGAAAAAATTGAAAAAAGCTCCATGCTTACGTCCGTGTAAGAGAAGAGAGGCGAATCTCCATGATCAGAAGGGGGGAGAGATGGAAGAAGAGAAAGAGGAAAGATGGAAGGTGAAGACGACTATGGTGATAGCAGTGCCGAGCAGTGACAATGAAGACGAGTAACAGCGGTAACGCTACGTGTACAAGAGGAAAGGGAGGTCTGAAAAGTTTTTTTTCAGTTTTTTGTTGTTACATTTAGATTAGTTATGGACTATTTGGTATAAAATTTCATGATAGTTGATTGAGTAATGCAGAACTCTGTTGCGTAATCCAACGGATAAAAGCCATCAAGTGAAGGGCGAACTAGGTTTGGAAGACTTCAATGTGGATGCACATGATCAACTATGTTTGATGTATAAATCAACTTTTACCATTTTGGATATTTGTATATATTTTTTTAAGATTTTTAAATATCTCGGTGAACTTTTACCATTTTTGGATATGTGTATATATATATTTTTTAAAATAGTTATATTTTCATAAAAAAAAAAGTCTCAAAAATATATATACATATATCCTAAAAATGGTAAAAATTAGTTTATATATTAAATATACTTAGTTAAACAAGTGTATAAAGAAAAAAGTAAAAAAATATTTCAAATGAGTTTTTAAAGGTAAGCTAAGCCAGCAATTTGCTTAACAGCCTAAACTAATAGGATCACTTCTCAATATATAATATTGACGTTATCGGTTCGAACCGATAACCAATCAAACTGGTTTGAACTAGAACAATCCTTCCATCAGTTTGATTACTTGTTCAATTTTGACAACATTGCAAGGGCCATTGAAAATTGAGAAAAAAAATTATACTCAACAACTTTGAAAAAAAAATCTCTATCAAAAAAAAAAAGAAAACACAAATCAATATTGGTTCCGGTAAAAGGTTTCTTAGAGTGAAATAATATGATGTCAAATACTAAAAAGGCATTGATATAGCCATCATTTTATATGACTTTTTGAGGGCGAAACAGGATTTTAACTTTCATAGCCATCTTAATATTTCTAGTTTTATACCTTGCAGCAAAATCCATTTTCACTTATTCCGTCAGCTATCCATCATACCTCAGACCGGCAAGAATCACAACGATTGTTCGTCACTTATTCCGAAGTTCGAAAATAATTCAACAGTTGCTATCCCAAAAAAAAAAAAAAAAACTCAACAGCTAGGCAGAAAGTCATTTTCGTATCGTTACGGAACCCAAAGAAGGCCCATTCCAAGACGAACAGTGATCTTCTACGACCGGTCGGAAATCCGGTGATTTCCGACCGGTCAAAAAATATATATTTTTTTATTTTTTTTAAAAAATAATTTTATAAACATGTTAATCTAGTTATATTTAATCTATAAACCAAATTTTACCATTTTTGGATATGTATATATATTTATTTTGGATTTTTAAATACAGGGGTATTTAAGTCATTTTAAGAATATTTAAAATGACTTAAATACCCCTGTATTTAAAAATTCAAAATAAATATATATACATATCCAAAAATGGTAAAATTTGGTTTATAGATTAAATATAACTAGATTAACATGTTTATAAAATTATTTTTCAAAAAAAATAAAAAAAAAATATATTTTTTGACCGGTCGGAAATCACCGGATTTCCGACCGGTCGTAAATGATCAGTCGTCTTCCAAGACTGCAAAAGCCCCCGTGCCCTTGGAACCTGTCACATCGTGTGCGCCTGGTCAGGGAATGTATTGCTCGAGAAATGCATGATAAAAAATCTGCAATGATCGAGCTATCCTAGTCGTCGATCCAACTAGCATTTGTTCGCGGAATAGAGGCCATTTCATCTTGTTTCTCTCTGTTAGATGGCATATCCACGATGACGAGCGTGATTTGTGGAGCTTGATTTTTGTTTCCGTGTTTGGCTTAAGACGATCCAGCCAAAACCAAAAATAGAGCTCCGGAGCTTCAACAATTATTATTTTGACTGTGATAGGAACGTGGCCATGATGAGCTGATCATTTTTGTCCGGTTTCTGTGAAAGCAATACGCGAAGATCCTTAACTTTGAAGTTTGCTGTCTTTTCTCTTTCAGGGGAGACTGTTCAGCCGGTGATCATACCGTGGGCGAGATCCTACAAGTTGCCCTTTACTCGGCCGTGTGCTAGCAATGGATGTAGGGCATTTACCAACAAGGACGCCTATTTTGCGCCCGGAATTATTTTTTTAATTTTATTTTTTTATATATACATATGCATGGCATACTTAGATCTTTCTTCATATAACATTTGGTAATTTTTGAATTTGTTGATTATTTTATTTTATTTTTGACAATCAACAAAAGGAACATAGGTGCGTGTAAAAATTAAAGAAGGGTTCATGGGTACCCTTTTGTTAATCTTTAAAAGTCAAATAACATATTAAATAAATTTAAGATTTTATCAAATTTTGCGAGGAATATATCTGAAGGAGTTTTGCCACTAGGGGTGTATCTGATGGTAACTCATGTTAACCATTATTGGTTGGTTATAAGTTTGACTTTCTACTCCTTACTTACATAATGGGAGAGTTTTTCTTACTCCGTTTAGTGAAGGTATTTGCAGTTTTTTCCTTTGAGTGTGTTTGGTAATGAATAAAACTTTTGATGAAAAATTTAGGAGAGTAAAAGTTGTCAAATTATATGATATGATAGGAGTAATGATGAGTAGTAAAGAGAATAAAGTTAAAATAGATAGGGTAGTTATGTGGATAGTTATGTAGAAATAATTGAAAAGTAGGGTAGTTGTATAGAAAAATGTAAAAAAATAATTAAAAAACATGATACTTGCAAAAAATAAAAAGTTTTAAATTGAAAAATTTTAACTCAACAATTTTTTTCAATTGCCAAACACACCCTTTGTGTCAAGTGTTATTAAAAATTCAATTCCTCTTTATTTATATGAGGATTATAAATATGCTTGAATGTAATACGAGTAGTCACAGTATATATAAATACACATAAAAAAATCTAAACGAAGCTTTCATATTTATGAAAAACATAAATAATAGTCTTGGCTACACCAATATGGATGTAATCCGTACGAGGAACATTCTTATGCAAAATACATAACACACACACACACACAAAAAGTCACTTCCATTTTACCCCGTTCATTAATTCATGTAGTGCTCGAAAACATAAAATTTTTCAATAAGAAAACATCGACCGTTCCAGAATGTGTAAAAAATGCTTTAAAAAAGTTACTTGCCGGGGCTGAAAATAACAATTATAGGGGATGAAAGTATCAAGTACTAAAGTATTTTTCTGTGTAGTCAACACTTGCTGACTTCCATAGCCAAATAGTTTGATAGCAGCATGCATGTGGATGATGTTTTCCAATACCATCCAAGTCTCCTATATCTTTGCCGTTCAACTTAGACGGTTGGATGATTGTTCATGTGTGCTGGGTGGATGATTGTTCTTGTGTCCGCACTTGCAGATTGAAAACGCTAAGCGATTTGGGTTTTGTTTGCAAGTAGACTCTCCTTTTCTTTCTCCTCGCAGTCGACCAGCTTTCCCAGCAGCAGCAGCAGCAGCTGCTATCACGTACAAGATCCGGCGGGATCATTCAGTGGGGGTCCACACAAGGATGGAATGCGACGGTCGTCGGAAACAGATAAAATCATGACATGACTTGCAAAACTGCGTCCAAGGACTGCTTCGACTGCGGGACGCGCGATGCGTTCGAGTCTCGTCCGAACCATCCATCGCCACGCCGGCGCTTGGACGATTAGGATCTTTCGATGGTTACGATCTTAAACATGGAGATAGAATAGGCTTCTGTATTTGAATGAATGGTTCTGATTATCATTAAAGCGCGCAAGATCGGTGGAACGTTAGTGGGGGTGGACCACCAATTTGGCTGCCTTAGCCCTTCGTAAATGGCGTTTCAGAATTCACGGGTGGAATTCCAATTGATGACGGAGGCCGAAATCGCAATGCGAGATATCCAGATTCCAGAGTTCCAAACGAGCCCAGAAATCTAAATTTGGAACATGATATTAGAAATGCGATCATGGGGAAATTGCGGATCGATATCTTTTTTCTGTTTTTTTTTTTTTTTTGGGGGGGGGGGGGGGGTGGAAACCACTCCTGAAAGGGAGCGGGCTAACTCTAGGAAAAACATCATCTTTCAGAGAAAGTTGAATATTCCTAACATGCATTTTCATACATAAAGGAATGGCCAAGCACGCCTTTGAAATCAACCGGAGCATTGGAAGGGGGGAAAAGGAGGGATATAAAGAGTGAGAATCATACAAAGTAGACGAGTTCTTGGAGAGCTATCGATTGTGAAGTGGGTTGGACCCGGACGGTGTCACTCTCTCCTGTTCTTCGAAAGCACCCCCTCTTCTTCCAATGCCATGGTTGATTCTTCTATACTGAGAACTTCTCTCTCTGTCCTTGCTGTTGTTTCGTACCCATGCTCTGAATGGAATCTCTTTATTTGAAGAAGAGGGTGGAATGGAGAGAGGAGCAGCCTTGACGAGTAGAGAAAGCAGAGAGACGGTGAGTATAAACCTTGGATATTTCATTTTAACTCTCGAAAGTTGAGGAGGGGAGTGCGGGAAGAACGAGTAGGAAGATGACGAAACTCATGTGATATTCTTTAGTTTTTACGCGTGAGAAGAAACCTTCGAAGGTGTGTGGTAAAAGAAGGTAAAAAATACATAGAAGAACTAGCATTCATGTGGATGATGGAACAGGCGCAGAAAGGGCGATTTCGGCGAGTCTCATGGGAAGGTGTGCTGGACAGATTATTTAAAAACAAGGGTTTCCGTACAAAGAAAACAGACAGGATCTTTGCCCCCTCCGTCTCCAGACTTGGGCCAGAGTAGCCTATTAGTGGCTGCCGCCGAAGTGAAATTGGGCTCAGAAGTTAGAACTAATTCAACCACACCAGTTTCCTTCTCATGCACACATGACAGATCCGGATACTTGCATGCTCTGCCTTCCCTTCCACTCTCTTCGAATTTCAAAGGATCTAAGATTCTTAGGTAGGATTTGTATGAGATGCTTTTTCTTCCCAAGATTTTTATTTTTATTTTTTTCAAATTTTCAATTCCATTAATTTTTTTTTTTTTACTGACGAGTTCAGTAAAACTGCGAGGCTGCACGTTTGCGTCCTTCGAATATGGAAGCAGCAGAGTAAAAAAGCGGGAGCATAAGATGGGACAAGTCATGGGCCACCCCTCAAATGGGCAAATCTGATTGATGGGCCCACTTTATTGCCATCGCATAGCCGAACACGCAGCATACAATCATGGGTGCGAGCAGGGCATGGTAGCGTCAACTGTTGGCCGGCGTACTTCACGCATCGAAAGACAGTGATGCGAGCTGTGGCTAAAATAAATATCGGAGGTCATGAAAGAGGAAAGTAGACATAAGGTTTTTTACATATGAATAAAAGTAACGATCGATGCCTACCCGAAAAGTCCAACGTTCTCAAGAGATGGATCTCACTGGATAACCGTTTTCACCGACATATTGGTAGGTGAAGCTATTATGAATCATAATGCCGAAGGAGCATAGCTGCCCAAGGGGCCGCTGATCGAGTGAATAGCTTACAAAAAGTGGAAATGACGCAGAACCCCCAAAAAAAAAAAAAAAAGTTAATAAGAGAAATTAAAGAGGTTCCGCAGTAACACAAACTTGACCATAGGCTATTTTCATTGGCAATTGTTATATTTCTCATTACATATCTCCAAGTACCCGTACGTGTGAGATATTCCATTACGATCCCACGAGGTCGGAACCATAAGCCCAACTTCATCTGATCTCTCTTATGTAATAACGGGCTCAACAGCATCAACTCATTCCATTTCCCACGGCACCTAATTATTTATGGATGTATCTAACTTAATTGCCAGGGAGGACCCGGAGACGACCGTGAAGCTAATAAAAATTTCAAAGACTTCCTACTCCACACTAACGCGATCGAGTTGGGTTATGCGGTAAGAAAGGCTACTAATTGGCCAAAAACTCAAACCACACTCCTAGATAAATGCGCCACGGCCCTCACACTATATGATCCTGTGATCAGGATAATATATTTTCTCGCAGCCAAAACAATACCACTGTCAAAAAGTACTCCTATCGTAATGTTGCAACCTAGTAACTTCAACAACCACTCGAAAACCTCAGCACGTAAAGTTGCTAAGATCTCAATGATCATATTTTTTATGGTCTGAATGAGATTATATTTAACATTATGCATTTCGTTAATAATCTAAAGTAAAGCCTAAGCCCCAGTTGGTGCTCATGCCTAACCTACGGTCGTTCGACTCTGGGAGAGCTTTGCCTCTCCCATTTAGAGACGAGGTTTTCTGCTGCCACCCACATAGGTATTATCTATCCATAAAGCAAGAATTTGGACAAACTAGTTGGGATGCTTAATTTTGTTGTTAAAAAAAAAAAAAAAAAAAAGGTCTTGTAAAACAATGATTCCAAGATAGAATAATAATAAAAAAAATTAATCTAAAGTAAACTTCCTTGGCTTGATTCCCCCATCAAGAAAGCTTATTAATTCCTACTGCTCACATGCTTGTTTTGCCCGAAGGTCAAATGGGGAATGTGCAACCATGCCAAGTTTAGCGTGCGTTTGTTACAAGGGCTTATGGCATTAATTCCGCAATTCCCCTAATTTAACTGAAAGCATAAATGATTCCTGATGAATTAACAATGAAGCCCCCAAGAACAGTTGAACAAGCGTTTGAACACTCGAGCTATGTAAGCATATTGCATTCTGAGTCCGGAGGGGAGGAAAGCTGATGAATATACAAACAAAGGAAATAAAGGACCCCACCTCAGTCATCCACGTAGAACGGTGCAGAGAGGCTGTCCATCACCGCGAACTGCAAGTTCTCAGATGGTTTCCAGTGACGCTTTCGCTGGTTTATGAACCAGTTGTTTATCTGCTTCTGATCAAGGCCCGTTGATTCAGCCAATGCAATCTTATCAGCCTCCTGAAACCACATGAAACCTGCACTCAGATCTGCTCGATCGCTCATGGTCTTCCTTCATGGGGAGGGAAAATCAACTGCTCAATTCTATTAGCAGTTTCCAGAGATTTTTGTTTCAGTTCTTACAATGGAATTATCTCAAAAGCACAGTTCGGGTTAACTAAAACAATGGAATCTTCAGGTCATCATCCATGAATTCATTCCTGATTACTTAAAATCACAGAGCAGTCAAAAGAACTCAGGAAAAAACAGCATTGGCACCCCAAGAATTGAATTTGAGAAAAAAGCATTTGCCGTTGGGTAAGGCCATTTATAGTGGACATTCCACCAGTCAAGTAATGTCTGCCTCTTTCTTGATGAGATTAAAAAAAAAAAAAAAGCATTTACCGTTGGGTAAGGCCATTTATAGTGGACATTCCACCAGTCAAGTAATGTCTGTCTAGCCTCTTTAGGGAGTTTTCCTTTCTTTTTCTTCTTTGAAAATTCCTGCTTCAGGCTACTTAGATAACCACTATATTTACGGAGAAGTTTATCCTTTAACTCTCGATCTTCACCCCTTGGTTGAGCTTCTTGGACCTCAATCTCACCTCCACTAAATTCTTCGTCTGATGATCCTGCAGGTTCGTCTACACAAGTCACAGACAAATGTGAAATGAAGATAAGACAATGCAGTCACCTCAGATAAGAGTGATAAAAAAGGGGATTCACAAGACAAAGTAAATCAACTAATCAAGTGCTTGAAATCCACCAAGCTCACACCCAACAAGAACAATCCACATTCAATTCTATAAATGAATTGATTTAGAGCCTACAGACTAACACTTCCATGGCGCCTATGCTAAAACCTGGCTCCACTCACCCAGCAAACTATGTCCAGTGCAGTCTGACCAACAATCGCTGCTTTACTTGACAGACCATATGTCATTTCAAAGCTTACATTTAAGGAGGGAATATTATTGCTGACAGTACTAAGACAACAACGCTAGAGAGCTTAGGAGATAAAAATTAATCCAGTTTGAACCATTTTAAATGGCTCATACCCAACACAGCCATTTCACATCGAGTATACATGTTTCCATGTCCAATACAGTCTGACCAATAATCGCTTGCCAGTTAACAAACCACACGTCATTTCAAAACCCACACTTAAGGAAGGGCAAAATGTTGTCAAGTTTCACGAGCCCGAGTTGCCCCCTCTACAGAGAACTACTGAGATATACCCTACCTATTCAGGACCTACTATCCTTAAATTTCTTTATCCTATTGAGTATTGAAATTTATTCACCAATTGGCTCCATCAAAATTGGTTTCATCTCTGCAGAACTATTCCCATTCCCCAATTAGTCGCATTGTTTACCTGCCTGCTTGCTTACATACATCTCAACACATATTACATTGTAGTTCGGAGACATTCTTACAAATACGGAGAGACATAACTTCTCCAAAGAAATTTGGAGACACAGCTCCACTAAAGAATTAGGAAGACACAGCTTCCACCCTAGCCAAAGGGAGACAACAGCTCCCACACCATTTTTTGGGTCGAAATCCCAACGTGGGATTCAAACCCACGACCGCAGCCCCGCAACGCTTTATTACTGCTGCGGCGACCAACCGAGCACGCCTCGGTTGGTGAGATGACACTTTTGAATCTGTTAGTCTACTCAGAAATCAACACATCATGTATGAGCAGAAGCAGTCAGACTCATTCCTATTCAATTTTAGACAAACTGTTGCCATAATTAGCAGTAAACAAATGAGAATATCAACCAACCACAAAGGTAACAAGAAAAAATACAAACTAGAAATCAACCTTTTTACATAATTTTGTTCATTTTCTGCATTTCACTTGAGCACCTATAAAAGTCATGTAACTCTCTCTTCCTAACCAACTGTAACTGGATCCAACAAGGCAGCATCACAAACATATGCACAGCATAAAAAATAATCCATAAAGATGCAGAACTAAAGATTGGATGGAGAATTTCTGAAGAAATTCTGATAATTACAGCATAATTAAGACCAAATATAACTCAAGGGCAAACACATAATCATCACAGATCTCGTCTTAAAAGCCAATTATACATGAAAACTAGACACGTTAAATCAATAACACAGATATATATAAAGCATACAGGAATTTGACTACTTACAAAAACCACACCACTAAAATCACTAAAAAGTCGTTGCCAAGGTTTTAAATTCCTTATCTGTAAGGAAAATTTTTTGTTCCACTGCACTTCAGCGACAAAATTGCTGATTTTCCACTGCGAGCAGGTAAATTCCGGTCAAAATCAAATTTGTTTTAGAGAATGAAATATGCCTTCATTTTCCTACCATATGACTAGAAATCATTTACCTGCCAAGATACTAGAATTTAAAATAAAATTTCAAAATAAATTACTAAAATCAGACAATCCTTCATTTTCTACATCTTCTACTTAGGAAACTGCATAAGAGGGAAAAGTAAAACATTTCTATCCACTTCCAACCCCGCATTTACTCCTTAGAATGCAATATAATTCTTTTGCCTAAACAAAAACTCTATTTGTGTACCATTAAAATTTATATTTTCAGTCATTATCTTCTACATTTTCTTACAAAAAGTCATCTATTTAATATTTACTTCCTTTATTTTTAATTATTATTACTCCTTATAACACTACATCGTTACCTTTCTCTGCAGCAGTAGAGTACGAGACATTTTAGAACAAAAACAACCTAGATAACAGCATTTTTTAAAGAAGGAAAACTAAGCTACAACTTATGTTGGTTTAGTTCGGTTCTTAGTTTACCCAATACATACCCCACTTGTAAAAGCCCTGCCCTACCCCTACTCCTTGATTAATTCGGTTCCTAATGTATCTTACCCTACCCATGTAAAGATGTAATCAATTGGTTTTGATTCCAAACCAATTTCTTAATTAACCAACAACAACATTTTGTTTAAATAATATCAAATAAACATCAAAAAAGCAAGATCAAATTTATAATCATTAAATCATGAAAAACATGTACAAAGCATGAAATACAACTAAACAAACAAATGCAATTGCTAAATAATTAAAAATAACATTCACGAAAGAATCTAATTCACTACAGTTCCAAAGGATCCCTAGTCCTCGAATAGGATGTATAGGGATGACTTTTCTCATTCCTAAGTTTCTTCAATTTCCAATATAAATTTTTACATCTTCAATAAAACTTTCCACATTCCCAATGCAAATTATTACATTTTAATTCATTTTTCTGCTCATTCAAGCCTCTTGAATCCTTCTGAACAGGCCCTAAAATAATAATTTAGATACTCAAAATTACTAAATGTTAACCTTAGATGCTCATAAGAGTACACATCCAGATTGGTTTCCACTTTCGAGTACTTGTAGTATGGAAATTACACTGCCTTATATGAGAAGATGGATATTTTTCCTATCTACCGTACTCTATGGGTATTTTTTTTCTAACCTACTTAGGATCAAGTTGCTCCCCTAGAGAAAACTGTTGATAAAGGAATGATGTGTTTCGCTTTTTGATAACCAAATAACCATAATGTAAAGAAAATTAACTAAATTGAGTTTCTAAAGATTGTGATAAAGGGCCTTGGCTTAGAACTAAATTATACATAAAGTAAAGGATCAACACCTAAAATAAAATTAACATGATATCCATATTTAATCCTAGTTCAAGTGACAAGAAATCACAATACAAGGAATTAAAATTGTACACAAGTTAATTGGATGAGAGCATTTCCCCACCATGTTTCAAGTAAATTTTGATTACATGGGAATTTCAAGTGAAGTGGTGAATATATATATATATATATATATATATATATATATGTATAAGAGGAATATTTTGTGGTGTTGTCCTATTTTGCCAACTTTGATGATTCAATCAAAAGACAATCCACTAAATTTGTTTTAGATCATCTTTTCATCATGGGACTAAAAATCATTTTCTTAAAGTTTTTGATCAATGTTGCTTTAACATATTTATAATAATATGTAAAACATGAAAATCAATTACATTCCTTCGCAGATATATTGGAATACTATAATAATTTATAAATTAATGATCTATATAGAAGAAATGTTTACATGGTATAGATGTTGAATTGATAGCTTCCAAAAATATATATAAGTAAAAAATTTAGGTGAATTTAATCTATAAATCAATTTTTAATATTTTTGAAGATGTGTGTATATATATATTACTAGCACATTTTAAACACATCGATATTTTAGTCATTTTCAACCATGAACATGACTAAAATACCCCAATGTTCAAAAATTCCCAAAAAACATATACAAACCTTCAAAAATGTTAAAAATTATTTTATATATTAAATACACTTAGATTAACAAGTTATGAAAAAGCAATAAAAATTAAAAATTAAAAAAGGTCTTTGGGCTCAAGTTAGAAAATGATTATTTAGTCTAGACTAACAAAATCAAGACTCATAAATAAAAAACAATTTGCTACATTTTAAACTTTTTATTGCTTTTATTGAATAAGGCCAAGAAAATATCCAACTTAGATGACAATTGAACATGTAATTATAAATTCAATGGGCAAATTTGATTTTAGTTTTGATTTAATCATCAGAGTTAGGCTAAAATAAGACCATAAAACCTAAATCTTCTATGGCATAGGCACCATAAAAGTATTTCCAAATACAAAATACATACATATAATTTGACACAACATTCTACAGATATTACTAGTGATCGAGGTTTAAAGGTTATACATGACTATATGTTCGCACTGATTTTGGAACTTTTGGAGAGTGATTAGTCACTTTAACAAGAAAGAGAGAATCTACATGCTCTTCCAAACAAAATCCATCATGTACTCCCCATTCATCGTACCTCACCTCTAACCCATTAGAAACTTTTCAGCTTGATAACGTTAGACCTCCAGGTTAGGTAGTTTTATTACCTTTTGTTTCACATTCACATTGAAAACATACCTTTAGCGCTCGTATTAATAACATCGATGGTTTACAATAAGCTGGAATTATAGTTCGCTTATGTTAGAATTTTATATTCATATTAATATCATATATTTATATAGCAATATTTGACCAAGGCAGATCAGAATGACTTATGCTTGGAAACAAAAAGTAAACTTGGCAAGTTTTTGCTGTTCTCATTCCACACAACTTTCTCTATTTATATTTTGGTCCCTTTAAGGGAACTATGAAACTCAAATAGCCATCCAAATTCCTTCCGACTTTTAGCGAAATCCAGAACATTTTGGATCTGTCAGTGATATTGAGCCACAGACAAATCATGACAGCAATTATAAACTTCATGGAGGGAAAAAGAGAACAAAGGGGCTTTCCAACAAATGGCATAGTGGAAATTGATATAAAATATTAAAGTGATCCCAAACAGAAATTGGGTGTGTTTGGTATGGATAATGTTGTAAAAGATATTGAAATGGAAGAATTATTTTTTATATGAACGAAATGGAAGAATTAATGTGATATAATAGGTTAATGTTGAAAATTAAAGAAAATAAAGTTAAAATAGATAGAACAGTTATATAGGTAGTTATGAACAAATGATTGAAAAAAAAATAATTGCATGGGTAGATGTGAAGAAATGATTAAAAAATAGAATTATTATGGAGAGTAAAAAGTTTTAAATGGACAAATTTTCTTCGATGTCAAACACACCCTTTATAAATAATAACCAACAAGATCAGATAATACCAAAAAAATAGTCATGAAATAATTTTCTAAAAGACATGCTGTAGGCGATAAAATTATGAATTGTTCAAAAGCCTATTAAAAAATTATTGATAACATGAAAATTGAAGGTAAAATTACTTTTTCTGACAAATAGAATAAGTAATTCGTAAATTAAATAATTATACTACCAATAAAGTGATTTTAATTAAATTTAATCAAATATTTATGGTATATACTTAGGGTGCAATATAAATGAAATGTGGCCTATGTTGATGATGAAATCAAAATAAACCATTCATAATAAAGTGATTTTAATTAAATTTAATAAAATATTTATGGTATATACTAAGGGTACAATATAAATGAAATGTGGCCTATGTTGATGATGAAATCAAAATAAACCATTCATTGGGTTTTCAATCATTTGCTTAGATCATGTGTAAAAAATGAACACTCAGATCCATTGACAAAAGTCATTAAAATGTTACGATATTTTATAAATTCATTTATCTACACAAATGGCATTTCAAACAGTCCACTTGCTCTATTAACAGTTTTAAATTTTGACAGACAAATTTAAAAATTATATTATGTTAATTTTACACCTTACATAGATGAGACTCATGTACATATTTGATTTTGATGAAACTTAGTATCGTAGTAAAATAAAAAATATAGGAGTCTGTTGGTATGAAGTGAAAATAAATAAGAAAAAAATTATGGAAAAAATATTAAATTGGTGAGAACAGCCGTCAAGGGGTAATGATCAATGGTAAATAAAAGAAAGATAAATAGATATGCAGTTGTATAGAAAAATGTGAAAAATGATTAAAATGTAAAGATAATAATAGAAAAAGAATGATAGTCAAGTTGTTAAAATGTCAAATTATATTAAAAAGTGCATGATAAAAAGTAAAAAAATTTCTTTACCTCAAATCAAGTGGACCTTAATGTAGCGAGTGAAGCAAAATTTGATTTCATTATTTCAATGGACCCCATTTAATCAAGGTGCACGGTAACTAGGATGCAACATAGTACACCCTCCTATCTTTATAAATTGATAAAAAAAACTACAAATCTTATAATTAATAAAATTATAATAGTTGACCTCAGCTGGACTTAAATTTTGTAAATTATGATTAGGTTGCAGTTTAAAGAATTAAGATTAGATTAGGCTGATAAAACTTTATTCAGCCAAACCTAATCAATACTCCAATGGTAATCTGCCTCCTCTATAACCCTTCAACTTCCCATGATTCAACCCAACCTGAACCACATTGCTGCAATCTTGTAGCAACAGGCCATATGTAACACCATATTGGCAATGAGATCGCAACTGATTTCATTGTGAGAGGGAAAAAAAAAAAAATTCCTTTTGGAGGTAGTTCAGCATAATGTTTCAATCAAGTAGACAGCCTTTAATATTAAGTGAACCACTCCCCTATAAAGGAAAATAACATAGGTAGTCATTCAAATTTCCCAGATCGGTGGAGGAGATTTCAGAAAGACCCCAACTGAGACTTCCATTCAATCATGAGAAGCGTACTGCATAGAAATTGCAAAAATCAGGAACTTAAAAAACATGCTGCTAATCCAATAACCGAGAACTCCTTTGGAATAAGGGATATAGAAAAAAATATATATATACAAATAACTATAACTGAGCAAATAGCATGAGATTATAGTGAGGAAGGCATAACCAGTAAAGATATGAGCAACTGAAGAAAAGCCAAAGGCTTAGAAACTAGTTAAGAGACCAAGAGAGGATATGCTTGAGTGGATGATTTTTCATTGGAAAAAAAATGGAAGCGGATAGAATTACCGATGGTTATGCAAATGAAATAATTAATGTTTCAACAATGACCATGATTCATTTGAGCAGATTCAACTGATGTTCCCAATAAACAAAATGGATCTATAGCTCTATCCTAAAAATTAAACATAGCACAAAACGAGGTGAGTAGATCACACCGCAAATTTCCCAATGGTAATCTCTAATGCTATTGAGACCCCTAATGAACATTATTTTCTCAGCCTCACCTTGATATAAAGTAAATTTTCATTGTGGAGATGACAGCTTCTTTTGCTGCAGAAGAAGACAGGGACAAAAGCTTTGTCTATGAACAGAACTCTTACTCTCACATTAGGGCGTAGGGAACTTGAATAGGGACATCTAAACTTCTGGACAATACCACTCATACAATGTGCCACATCCATGCCTGTCAGTCTTAGAAACAACTGGAGGTGGGAGGATGGCTACCTCGTTCAAACAGAAGGATGTAAGAAATGCTGGACCAAAATACGTAAAATGAAATGAATAAGCCAAAGACGTCAAGAGCTACAAACAAGAAAACACACAAAATATGCATTTCATTCAGGGAACCACATGCTGCAAACCTTGATCAATTTCTGTTATCAAAAGTATTACGTGGTGGGCGGCCCGATAAAAACAAAATGAGGCATTATGTGGTCAGCAACGCTTTCATTTTCTTTAAAACAAAGAAATTATTAAGTATATACTTCGCGTTATAGGTGTCACACAAAAAAGCAAAGGCACGTGAGATAAATCCATCCATCACAATTCCATTATTAATAATTAATAAAAGCAATACAAAATTAATGGAAGCTTCAAATGGGTGAAAGAAAAATATATTTTTTCACAAAGGCTGCCATTAGCATGCCAGCCAAGTCAGTGAGTTAAAGAAGGTATGGTGGAAGCAGTCTTTGAAGGAAAATCTGGTTAGAAATGGTAAATTATTGCACACTTGGATCGATAGCCTCAAAAATTACTAAAATAACAGTACTGCAGACTTAGTCAAGTTGCCATTGCACCACGTGGCACATCAACTATTATCATATAGCTTAAGACAGTCGAAAAGTCAGCCTGGACAAATCCAGAGACATAAACAAAGCTAAAGAAGCATTAGTTGGACGCTTTAGCTAGAAGAAGAGCAGCAAGACAACATAACACAACAGGAATCCACTTCAAAAGTAGCGAAGGACAGCTTTCAGAACTTCGCTCCTGTATAGTTAAGTTTCTCGCGTCAGTGAGAGATTCGATCAAGAATCTAACATAGACGGGTGTAAGAGTGAGAAAGAAAAGGTTGCTTTCAGTTCTTGTTTGGTTTATGTTATTAACTTTATTAACTATGTTATAAACTGGAAGCAACAATTTCCCAGGCGATCTTTTCCTGCACGAGGCAAGTGTTTTCTTATACTTTACTTTTTCTGGATAGGATCAATGCAACATTTCGAGCATTCCCAAGGCTCAAAGTTAAGACGTGCATCAAACCTCACGGTCCGTTGGAACTTGAAACTCTTAAAAGCCTTCCCAAGAAATACAGCATTGCAGTACAATTTCATGTCGCATATTAAAAATAATTTTAAAAAAATTACACAACAGTCGACATTCATGCGCATCAAAAAACGTATACACATCCAACAATTAGTCACAACCAGTAGTAAGGAAGCACGTTTTCTTAGGGCTCATGCCCATTAAGCGATGGCAGACAAAATCACGTGCCTTCTAACTAGAAGTCCAATGATCAATATTCCCTCCAAATTCAAATGAATTATCTAGATTATATCAGAGGCACTATAATTAACTATCTCATAATTTTGATGCATTTCCTTGCACGTCATCATCGTCATGACAAGCTGTTTACCAAGTATGTGAGGTCAGCTGCATGGATATTATTGTGCTATTCTTGACAACTATAAACTAAGTATTAGGTAATCTTTAACATTTTTATATCTTATTTAATTAATTTTATTTTTTAAAGTTTTTATATCTTGCTTAATTAATTTCATTATTTAACATTTTCATATCTTGTTTAATTACTTTCTTTTATTCTATGTTTACAATCATAAAATAAGTATTTACTTCCACCCATGTAATATGGCAGAATTTCCTATTTTGATCCAACTTGGGCTTGACTAATTGCGAATTTCACCTCCAATGCCAATAAGACTGTGTAAGATAAATCCCTTTTGTTATTCTCTATATTGAAACCCTTCTCCGGTGCCACACGTGGAAAAACTGCTGAAATTCTTGCAGACACTCAACAAATGAAATATAAGGGGTGTCATTTGGAGGGACCTCAAAAACCCGTACATGCAACAATAATAAGAGAAACTCGTACATGCAACAATACCCAGAGAATGTGCAAAGAGTAAATAACATAGAAATGTACTTTATGAACAGCAGTTCCGAAGGTAAGAAATCAAAGTTCATAGCCACGTCTATTAGAACTATGAGATTATGCAACATTTCGCATATACATTCTGAGTTCTCTATCGTTCGGTTACAGATTATTGCCAAACATTTTATCTGAAAAAAATGAGATTTATTACCTGATAAGAGAGACACTGTCCACGCACTTCAAAAAAATTGTCCAACTGTAACAGTCGTAAAGACCATTGGAGCAATACTAGCGAGTTTAATAAGGTCATCCAAAATACTAACGTAAAAATTTGAAGTTGGAATTCCCAAGAAACCATTTTCGGCAGCAGATAATAATATATATATATTTTTGCTCTCGATAATGTGTAACTGTAGGAAATAAAAGAAAATAATGATAAATAAAATAAAAGGAGAAACTGACTTGGAAATAAAAAGCCCGCGCGTGTCAAAATAATAGTATTAATAAATAAATAGAAAGAAAAAGAAACGGGCGCTGTTTACCAGCGCGATGTACCATTGGCACATTGATACGTCTATATCAGGAACTCCAAGTGAGAGGATTCTTCTCTTTCAACCTTTTATTTCTTCTGACAGCAGGAAAAGAAAAGAACCCCATGTAACAGCACATAAGACGGGAGGTAAAAAATAAATAAATATAAATATAAAAAATAACCACCTGGTTTCAAAGAAAAGGCCTGCCGGAGTTGCAGTCGTTCTGCACGCCCCATGACTCCACTGCAGAACCAGGCCAATCCCTCACTGATTATCATTATAAGCCGCTTTCCATTTTTCGTTAGGGCAGCGAGAAGGGAAGCCATAAAACACATTTCCACAGCATGGAAGAGTAAACATTCCCATGACATGTCTGCTCCTCTACCAGGAATAAGAACAGTCGCTATCTCTAAAATGGGGGCTGCTTTGTTCTTTTTTCTCTCTTTTTCCCCCTTCCCGCTGGATTTTTCTAAGACGCGGCAAAGGCACGAGAAACTGCCCCAACTAGTATTATTTCCATATATCATGACGAACAACAACCCAAGCGTGATAAGGTGATCTTATGTCTGCACGTTAGCAGCGCGAGTGGCGGGAGACAGTAGAGTGGAAGCTTCTACCTTCAGCGCACTTATTCAATGTTATCTTCCAATATGAAAATCGATGCATTGCCATTATTATATGAGGAAATCTTGCACACCCACGCCCATGAAAATCACAGCCGATGAAATATCCACAATCAAAGGAGAAACATTAAGACACAAAAAAAGGGAAATATATATATATATATATATATAGAGAGAGAGAGAGAGAGAGAGAGAGCGAACCCGGAGGGCAGCTTCGAGAAGCACCTTTGCATAGATTGCTCAGCTGCGTCTCGATGTTGTTCAGGAACGTGGTGGCCTCGTCGAAAGGTCTAGCGAGATCGGCTTTGTATTTCACCAGCACATCACAATACGTTTCCTGAGGAAGTGAAATGAGTTAAACATCAAAACTAAGAGGCGGAAAGCGAGCGAGAACGAGCAAGAGACCATGAACTCATCCAGCTCGGGATCAGCCCCGATACGCGTGGAAACGGCGTTGGGCTTGGATACGTTGTTTTCTCGGCGGATTTCATCCAGCAGAGACGCGACTTCTGGAGGAGCTCCCACCTGAAATGATAACACCGTCAAAAGGAGAGGTATGCTAGAAGAAAAAACGACAGCGGGAATGGAATAGGAGTTCCCCACCGTTATGAGAGGGGAAGACTGATTGACTACACCATCAGGGGAGGAAGGTAAAGATTGACGAAAGTTGACCGCAAACGACAGAATTTAACGAACGATTTTTCTCTTCGAAGTTCGAACTGTTCCGTTTTCGAGAATAAAAAGCACAGAAATATGACGGAAGACCGTTTACACTAGGGACCGCAAATGACGGTTGTGTGCTCGATAACAAAGATGGAAGCCATGGAGGGCAATTAGGCTAAGCACTTGCACACGGAGGATAGAGGGAAAAGCGAAAGAAGAAAGAAGAATTAACAACAGATAAACCGTTTTATTTTCGGACGTGTGTATTTCAGATGTTTCTGCACCGGAAAATTTGGTTTTATGACAGAAAAAGGCAAAATGTTTCGAGAAGCGAGATTTCGGTTCTGATAGGAAATTGCGGGCGGTTTTCGTAACGAGAAGGCCACCGAATAACTATGAGAGAGAGAGAGAGCGTGTGTGCGAGAAAAAGACGAAAGCTTGAAGATTTTGATCGCATCAGAAGATGCAGCAGAAAGCTCCGTAGCTCGATGGAGTGAGAAATAGAAAGAAAGAGACAGTCCGATAGCTAGATTGAGAGAGAGAATATGAAACCAGATAAAAGGACAAGGGAGAATGGAGTGTGAAGCTTCAAAGCTCAAAAAAAGCAACAGCACGTAGAGAAAAACCACGAAAACTGCAACCGCGAACCTTCTGGCAGTCGATGTAAGCTTCCAGGAGCCTCGGATACCGAGGATGAGCGGCGATCTTCGCCTTTATGGCGGTCGATAACTCGTCTCCCGCTCGAATTTCCGGCGACATAGAGGCGTCGGACATGGCCGGAGCTTGGAAGATCGGATCCGAACCGAAGATAGGAATCCGGTCCCGGAAGGCGTTGGCCGAGATGATGCTCTGCAAATCCGCCTGCGAGACGACGAGATTATCCGGCGACATTGACGGCTGGGCTGAGTAGTCGACAGTCGAAGGGAGGCCGTACATCTCCTCCATTGCAAAATCGAATCGAATTCCCGTGGCGGGGCAGATAAGCTTTTGCTTGTGTGAATACATATATAGACTTCCAGGCGAAGAGAGGAAAAATCAATAAACAAATAAATAAAAGATATTTCCTTCTTTTTCTTTTCTGAATTTTCGGGAGGTAGAGCGGCAGAGAAGAACTCTGCAACTGTTCTCGGGGGCTGTGATTTTTGGCGTACAAACAAGAAGAAACTCTACTTTTCTCCCCGTATTTTAATCCGACAGCTGCCTGAATAGGTCGGAGCCACGGATGCGCACGTGCGGACGAGCCGGACTCAACCGCCCAGCTCACTTGCACGAGTGCCAACATGCAACCGTGCGACCGCTGCTGATGAAGCCTGGCAGTTCGTGCTCCCCCTTGATGACACATGGAGAATCCCAACCGTTCATAGAGTGCACGGGGGTGAGATCGCTCTATCCACAGGCCAGATATCGACAAAGAAGAAATGGATGGTCGAGGGGTTCGCCATCAGTCTATGCTGGCGTGGCCCACCCCATTGGCAGCGAGTTCGCATCCTTGCGAGGCGCTCGCCGCACCACTTTCACGCCAGCTCCCTTAAACCTTTGTGGGACCCGGTCGCGTGAAACCCGGGCCTACAGATTTACGGTGCAATAGATCACCTTTATTGGCGGGTCCCACATCCCACACCTTCGCCAATATATTATGGAGGCAAGGGCTAACCGGGCAACACAGGACAGCGTCGGGGAGAATTACAAAAAATGAGAGGAATTTCGCTGCCCTGATTGAGTGTGACGGATGATTCGTCTGAGCCCAGAAATTACAGTGATTTTTATTTTTTATTTTTATTTTTTCCTTCCGGTCAATCGGCCATACACTCACACCACATTGATTATGTGCCGCGGCGCCGGTATAAACGTTGCCCGCCAGATTGCGTGGGTGTGCCGATGATTATGCATGAAGATGGATTGTCCATTGGCGGAATAGGCCGTTGGTTTGGTGGTGGAACACGATGAACAGGACGGAGAATCTGATCACTGATCAGCTCTGGCGGTTCGCAGTTAAGTTGGTTTAGTCCGAGCTACACGTAATTACAGTAGCATCTGTGGTGCAGAGCAACTCCGCGTGAAAACGCAGGCATCGAGGTTCCTGATCGATATCACATCGGATTTTCTTACGCAGCTGCCCTTCTCGAGGCTCGCAGCTCATGACTTCATGCACCAATTCGCCAATCGCCACAGATTGTGTGATAACTGCGGCCAGATGATTGCAACGCAATCCTCCGTCCAACGGGCACGGCGGCGCATGTTTTCCATAGCTGCCTGGCGACTTTAACTTGCATGATGCTGTCCGTCTCAGCAGTGACAAATTGGTAGTGGTTAGGAGACAGCTGAAATAGTTCCCTTCGCTTGGAAAAAAACTATTTTTATTTTCTTTTTCTTTTTAATAACCATTTGTTCCAAAGTGCTTTGAGTTTCTTTGTTCGTTACTGTTACTGTTACTGTTACTGTTTTGTTAAGTGCATATTAGTTTAGAAGTGGATGGGTGGGACTGAAAAGTCAACACCTAATTATTCTATTTTTGGCATTTTTATTCATACATTATAATTATTTTCTCGTATTGTTTTAATCATTTTTTCTTATATTTTCAGACAACAACCCTGTTAATTTTTCTTTATTCCACAGCAAACACATTTGAGATTGCTTTTAAAATAATAATTTTTGATAAACAGAATTTTAAAATAGGAAAAAGTAATATGATATATTAAGGGTAACGATGAAAAGTAAAAATACTAAATTGTAATATATTGGGTGTTTATACAAAAATTGTGAAGCAATAACTGAAAAACAATATAATTATATAGAAAAATATAAAAAATAAAAATAAGGTAATTGCGGGTGATAAAAGCTTTAGATAAAAACTTCTGTTTTAGTGTTATAGTCAATAATAAGTGCACCCTCAAATGCCATCTTCGCTATTAAAGATTTTATTTTAATGAAATTTGCGAGTACTTTGGCAAGAAACATACATTATGACTTGGGTTTTTTTTTTTTTAAATGAAAGCTAATCTTCTTTGAAATACATATGCACATATTCACATACATATTTCAACCACCTGATCATCTTGCATCACGCCTAGTCTCTCGATATACATTTAATGGATCTCGATCCAATGGACTTTTGCACACATTTCAATTACTGCTTAGGTGTATTTGTATAAAATTGATAGTTCACGGGTAAAAAAAATGGTCCATTGCATCAAAGCACGTACTGGATTAGGATCCATGTTTAATGGGTGAGATTGGATGAGAATACACTGTTAGGTTTATTATAAATAAGAAAAGTGATATTTAAAATGCACAAAGTAGTCATGTATTAAAAAATGAGATGTTATATTAAAGATTGAGAAGGTTTATTTGATAATGAAAAATCTTATCTTGTTCTGTGCCTCATGTTCTAGCTATTTGGTTCAACATTCAAGTGAGCCTCTTCAATTTTTTTAATAGGTCTAATGTCCAGAAAATAGTAATTTTGAGTTTGCTGAGAACATAAATAAGCTGAGTATGAGATTAGGACGATGATAATTTGGGGTGTAAATGTACTGAAAGTGGACAAAAGTATATTGAAAATTTTAAAAAAAATTGTTATTTTTGGTGCATGACTAAATGTAATATGGATTCACTTAGCCTCGCGGGTGGATTTAATCTTTTTATTTTTTAAAAAAATTATTATACCACTGTTAATCTATGCATATTTGACATGTGTCTTGAGTTTTATTATTTTTTGGGATTGATAAATATTTTTTTGATTAACCCAGGCAAAATAAATTTTTGTAGCATTTTTCTCGGTTTGAAGATAAGATTTTGATCACTCCTGCCAACATCTTGAGCGAAAGTTGCAACTGAGGAATAAAGATTACGGTTCATTCGTTCGGATCACGTTGATGCGTACTCAATATTACACCGAGATTAGAAATGTCTACCCATACTGAGTCATAACCACATTTGAAATAATTTGGGAATTCAACAATATTTTAGATTATTTCGGTTGAAGAATATTAATTAATAATATAGCAAATCGATGAACAATTTTCATAAATTCATTATATTAGTAAGAAAATAAATATTTTATTTTTTTACTGTATTTATCATCTGAATAGTCAATCGGAAGTATGACGTAATTAGTAACTAACAAAATTGCACTTCAACCATTTCAAATGAAGACAAATAGCAAAATAATTTTTTTGGTTATTGTTGGATTATTCTGGTTAAAATATTTAAATTTATTGCTTGGGTTATTTGGATTGATAATTTAATTATGGTTAGATTCAAATTAAAATTAATATTTAAATTAAATTATTTTATTGTGCTAATTTTGCACCATCTCGGAATGGAACCCATATACATGTATAAATTATATGAAATATGGGATTTGTTTGCAATGGTAAAAGAAAAAAAATTCTTTCATCCAACTTTTTTACATGTTTGTATACAAATAACACATTTTTTATATTTTTGTTCTATTTTCCAATCATTTTTTATATTTGTCATATAATTATCTTTATTTATTTTCACTATATTCTATTTAGTATATTTCTGAAATCCATAAGAGATTTGACGGTGATTTTTATAGTACTGGCTGCTAGCTTGACGTGCCAACCCTCGCTTTTTATTTAGGCTTCGGACCAGAATTTTATGTGATCATTGAGTTCCAATTAAATTAAAAGAAAAATTTTACGAGACTTCGATTAGACCTGCTATGCTTTATGGGCAGAATGTTGGACAATTAAAAAATAACATACATATAAAATGAACGTAGCGAAAATGAGAATATTAAAGTGAATGAGTGGTAAAACAAGAAAATATAAAATTATGAATGAAATAATTCGAAAATTTTTAGAAATGAGACTAATAGATGATAAAATAAGAAAAAATAGATTAAGATTGTTTGATCATGTTAAATGGATGCTTGAAATAGTACCAGTTATAACAATAGAGTCCATCTAAGTAGAAGATGATAGAAAAATGAGAGAAAGACCCAAAAAATAGATGAAAGTAATTAAACAATATTTTAAAATATAACAAATTACTGAAAATTTATTCTTTAATCGCCGAGAATGGCGGAACAGAATCCATGTAGCTGACCTCACCTAGATAGAAAATGGCTTATAATGATGATGTTGATTATGATGATTTTAACTATATTCTATTTACTTTTCATTATTATTCTTTTCATATTACATTATTTTCAAATTTTTATAAACTCATTTAAAAAAAAAAAAACTTGTCCATTTTTTCATTGAGGGATTATTCGAAAGAATATAGTAATTATCTTGAATGAGATGGAGAAACAGGGTAAGAATCTGACGATGTATATTAAGAACGAAAAAGTTATATTGATAATATAAAAACGTGCAATGAAAAAAAAAATCTTGGGAATTGAAAAGACGTCCTTTGCAAGTCCTATACGAAAGTTTGCTTTTTGATTTTATCGTATGAAACTTATTTACAACAAGTAGCACTTTTAACTAAGGCGTGTAATGGGCACTCTTGCATTTGCCGTGTGTATGATACATAGGCAATAAGCTGCATGACGACTTCATGCAGCCCATTATTTTTATTTTTAATTTCAAAAATTAAACCGTTTTTCACATTGAACCATGCACATTTATTTACGATCTCAAAATTTATACGTATTCAAAATTCTAGCGTGCTATGTATATAGTTTTTAAAAAGTAATAATTATATATTTACTCTCAAAAGATGCTAATTATTTACAAATTATCATTATCGTTTATTATTTTATATGCCAAGATAAAACATGTATTGTTCAATAAAATAAATAGTTTAAATTTTAAAAACTAGTTTTTGATTAAAAACTTTTCACTCTCTACAATTACTGCATCTTTTAATAACATATTTTTCAATCATTTCTGCACAATTACTAAACAACTAAGCTATCTATTTTAACTTTATTTATTACACTATTCACTATTACTTTTGTCAAATTATATCACTTTATCTAAAAAATTTATTACTTCCCAAATACACCTTAAAATAAAAGGGTTGCATGCAACCTCGCAATTGAATCATCGTTCCCACCTTCCTTGTTTTAACTTTTATTTGATTGTATCAGTAAAATCATCTTAATTGGATATTATTTATATTTCACCAACAAATTTATATTAGTTTGGCAAAATGATTGCATAGAGAATTTCCTAATTACACATACAATTGTTCGGAACTTGAGTGAGAGGAGAATTGGATGAGAAATTAAGATAAAAGTACACCATAGATGGTACAAAGTGCATTATGAATGAATAAAAGTGTATTAAAAATTTTAAGATTCCATTCCAATATTATCCCATACTAGGATAATCCTAGTTGTGAACTTGCTTTGTGTCTCGCTTGTGGCCAATAAATTGTTGCCTGTACTCATTAGCATTTTTTTTAAAGAAACAAATAACGTTTGTTGTTAATGGTCACAAGCAATAATTCCAATACAATAAATGGAGTAAAAAAAATTTGTTGTCGCTTTTGTGTCGTCTACTACAATTTTCTGCAGCGATCATGCCTCTGAACTCGAGAAGAGACACGAACAAGCTATATTAATTATTTGGCACGAAAAAAGTTGTTTCTATGCCTTCATTATTCTAATTAATCAAGAAGAATGAAGGCCAATGCGTTCAGGTACATAAAAGGGAAGACTGCTATTTTTGACCAGCAAAGCGACCATGTTAACGCAATATTCTGGGGGCTAACCATGTTGTGAGATTTGGGACCTACAGTTCAGGCTTTTCACTAATCCATATGCAAAGATAACACGGAGCAATATGTGATATTTAAGGATAATTTGTAAAAATATCCATATAATTTGACTATAATTGTAATCATATCTACCTAGTTTTATAAATTACTAATAATTCTCACCTAGTTTGACTATCATGGCTCATTTACAGTGCGAGTATATTTTCAAATATATACAAACTATATAAATATATTCTAAAAATTATAAATATATCAACACAGTTTGCATATATTTGCAAATATATTCACGACAAAATGACATCATGTTAGTGTTAATGTATTTATAATTATGTCAAGCTATGTGGAATTTAACCTAAAACTCTTTACTCTCATAACTATCTTATTTTTTGATCGATTATTCATGTCTTCCTATATAATTATCGTACTTTTAATCATTTTTATAAAACTACTTAGGACGTAGATCTGGACAACATTGACACTATCATCATATGACAATCATCTTTATTGGTTAACATGGTATATTGGTTAGCATGTCAATTAATATGTTATTAGTTGATATGCTAATTAATATAGTCTATTAACTAATATACACACTTGTCCTGATCTGTGTCAAACTATCTATACAATTACTTTATCTAGGGTGTGTTTGTTAATAAGTAAAAGTTGTCAAGTTAAAATTTTTCAATTTAAAACTTTTCACTCTCTACAACTATCCTATTTTTTAATCATTTTTTTCACATTTTTCTATACAAATACCCTACTTTTAAATTATTTCTACACATCTACCAACACAACTAACCTCTCTATTTCAACTTTATCCTATTTATTCCTCATCATTACCCCTATCATATCACATCATTTGACAACTTCTACTCTCTACAACTTTCATCAAAATTTTTATCTATTCCCAAAGACACCCCTATTTTAATTTTATTTTGTTACTCCTCATCATTAACCCTATAATATTACATTACTTATCATCTCAAAAAGTTTTACTTCTATATGTGTGTTGAAAAGTGATAAAAACGTTTCAAAGAAAAGTTTTTAGATAAAAATTTTTGAAATGAGAGAAATGTGATATAATATAGGTAATTATGAGAGATAAAAATAATAAAGTTAAAATAAATAAATTAATTGTACGAGTAGTTGTGTAGAAATAGTTTAAAATAAGTTAATTGTCTAAAAATAATTACATAATATAATACTTATGAGTTTTATATTGCAATAATTTGATTCAAATAGTTTTAGTCACAGTCAAATATACTCAAAAAACTTTAATCAAAAGTTGTATCAAATGCCAAACACATCTGTTATTTACTATTCTTTTGAACTTGATCTAGTAATCAAAACAAAAATGCTGCTTCTAGTTGTGATTAATTACTAAGTACTCATTTGCCTAGTCATAATTGTTTTGATAATTTCTTTTTACAATATCACTTATATTTTATTACAATTTAAACCCAATTCATCTAATTCACCTTACAATTTTTCTCTATTGATAAGGTTTAATAGTATACAACAATATGAGAGGAGACAAACGCTCTTGGAATGACTGGCATAATGCTCTTTGCCATGACCAATGTATTTATAGTTATGGTCAAACATTAATTTAAAATTTTTTACTTTTCATAATTACATTGTTTTTAATCATTTATTTATTTACCGATTCCCAACTTGACTCGAGGTAATGCGTAGAGGATAAAATTTCCTATTTTCAAGAATATTTATTTTATTTTCAAAAAAAATAATAACTTATTCTTCCAATTTTCATATAATTTTTTCCATTTCAATACAAATTTTAATATTTTGGGTGTGTTTGGGAATGAATAAAACTTTTGGTGAAAAGTTTTGAAGAATAAAAGTTGTCAAATGATGTAATATAATAGGGGTAATGATGAGGAGTAAAGAAGATAAAGTTAAAATAGATAGGTTAGTTGTATATGTAATTGTATAGAAATGATTGAAAAGTAAGGTGGTTTGTGTTGGAAGATGTAAAAAAATAATTAAAAAATATAAAAGTTGCAGAGAATGAAAAGTTTTATATTGAAAAATTTTAAATGAAAATTTTTTGTCATTGCCAAATACCCCCTTTAAATGCAAAACCTTACTTTCCAATCCACTTTTCTCCTACCACCCTTGTCACCCCATCAAGTTCTCAGCCTCACAAGTCTCAGCAATTCCGGAGCTGGACTCCGATCGAGCGAGTTGCCAGAAACGATTGCGTCTCATGTTCATGTTGCTTGAACTTGGCCATTTGTCTTTCTTTTCCTGTTCTTTTCTTTTTTCGGCCCGTATTTTGTCTGTGTGATTGATTGATTGGTGACCTGCGGCCAGTAAAAAGAATTTCACGCATGTGAGCCTGCGCTGCACTTTGCTTTTAGACTTAACATGGGGAAGCCAACTCTTTTTCCCCTCGAGAAAAAAGCTTCGGGGCTTGGTTGGAATTTCCATGTTAATTTCTGTGCGATAAAATTGGAAGGGGAGACGTGGTTTTGTTACTTGTGTTTCGAAAAATAAAAGCAATATTATCAATAATAAAAAAATTAAGATTATTATATATTAAAAATGAAAACTTTTTTTAATGGTTCGCGTATACAAACATGATAACGGATATAGCGGGACTCCGCTCTGACTAAGTTTTTGGGCCTTACTGAGGTGATTAAAAAAAAAAAGAAGGAAAAAACCTTTTTTTAATCCTATTACATTGGATCAGAATCATCAGATAGGAAGGTCCTGATCAACAAGCCTCGATAGGAAACCATGTAATAGTTGTATCACTCTCTTTTAGTTGCATATTCAATTTAATAAAAGCCACCATTTATATTAGTAATCGTGATCGCCATTATGAAATCCTACAATAAGCCTTTTTAAACATATGACTCTATATGAGTTTTAATTAATATAACACAACAATATCTTGATATTACTGAAATTATATAGTAAAAAATGTGATTACATTCTTGAATAAATGGACCCCTGGGAATGAATCAAGATGGTTAAACAATTAAATGCCATATCATAAAAAGAATAAAATAATTTAACGTAAGAATGAATGCTTTTCTTGTTTCAATCGTTGGTTTTACCAAGAGTCACTTAAACATTTGTTTCAAACAAAATTTCAACCCTTGTTTGATAACTTTTTATATGATTCCATATATTAATCAATTAATTATTCTACTTCTAAATTATTATCATCTTTATATTAAATCTTTGTTCATGTTGTTTATGTAAGTGCCCCATCTAATTTTTTCGTTTTGATAATTATCCTTATTGTATTGCATCACTTTTTATTTTTTAAAAAAATTTCCATAATATTTTTACTCATTTACAAATGTATTACAAGAGCTTACTCAGGATTATCCACTTACAGGTTGACCATTTGCTTGGGAGGTCCTAGGCATGTAGCCAAGCCGTTTACATGTTTTTTTCTTAATTTTTATCTCGTTTAATTTCATTGTCATTTTCGTACAACGTCTTCGGACAAATTTGACCTTATTGCATCAAATTGCATGATCCTATACCGGCGAATGACAGCCGGTTGCTTATAACGGATCTAAAAACACCAGCAGTAATAGCGTATACACAGTCCCTTTGCTGTTCACCAAATCGCCCTCCGATCGCCATGATGGGAGGCAGGCCCACCCGCCAATGGAGTGATGGACAGTTAGAAGGACGATTTCAAACTTTTTCCCGTTCCTTGGTTTTGGTTGATTTTAAGTTTTGACACGTTAAGTTGGATGATGGGACTGGGCAAATGTTTATGCCCAATTTGAATGCATGATTTAAACATTTTCATAAAGATATCTGAAGGAATTATAAATTCTATCTTTAATCATTTGGAAAATACTGCAGATTATTTTCCTCGTCCTTGTTGTTATCCACAAAACTGTCGAAATTCGCATAAACAAAAATCGGCATTTTCACAGTGAAATCAGCCTACAGAGTCCTCAAGTCGCTGCCCGACACCTCCTCCAATGCCGCTATCTATCAAGCACTGTGGAGGACAAAGCTCCCAAGTAAGGTCCTTATCTTTGGGTGGAGATTATTCAAAAATGTCCTTCCGACGCTGTTGAACCTGCAACGGAGGGGTATCGATGTGGACCCACTATGTTTGTTTTGTAGGACCCATGTTGAGGATGCAAACCACCTGTTCTTAGGCTGCGCTCGCATGAGGTGTGTGTGGATAGGGAATTCATGGCGAGCCCCGGTGCGGAAAACTATTCAGGAGGTCCTGAGATCCTTTACCCAAAACTGCAGATTCAAGGACATGACTTTTTTTATCCTTTGCTGTTGGCGGCTGTGGTTTTTGCGAAATAGGTTCAGAGATGAGAGGCAAAATCCGGAGCTTGCAGGGATTCCTGAGTGGTGTTCGGACTTTTTGGAGCAACACAGAAGGGCAAACCTCCTTTTCCTCGAAGGGGCGATTGATCAACCTCTTGTACCCCGTTGGACTAAGCCACCGACAGGCACGGTGAAGATGAATGTGGATGCGAGGAAACACAATGGTAGGAGTTTTACGGGTTTCGCAGCGGTCATTAGGGACTCTGGCGGTTGTTTCATTGCGGCGAAAGGTTGGAGGCGGAGAGGGGAGATGGAGTCGTTACTTATGGAGGCTTCTGCGTTCCTTTGGGGAGTTAAATTGGCTCTCCAGATTGGCCTTGGCCGGATGCAGATCGAAACGGACTCTCTTCTTCTCTTCAACTACCTGACGACTGACTCCACCGTCTTATCGCCAGCGGGTTTTCTAGTGGCGGAGACCAAAGCTATTTTGAATGATTCCCCTCATCTATCTGTGTGTCATGTTTTAAGGCAAGGAAATAGGGTTGCACATGCCCTAGTTGATTTTGTTTTTGTTAATTTTTTGGATAGTTACGATTGGTGGGGGACTCCACCCCGAGCCATTGTAGCAAATATCTGTACAGACAATTTTTTGGCAATGCATTATTCGGGCCCTCCTTTCCCTTCCCTCTATCAATCTGACAGGGAGACGGGATAGGAAGGGATACCTCTCATCAAAAAAAAAAATCGGCAAACTATTGTATATATTTATATCAAGAAATGATATATTTCTTATACAACTGTAAAAATTATTCGTTTTATTTTCATGGATGTGCTCGCTACACCAATATTTTGAGTCCCACGAAATTTTGACAAATTTTTTGATTTTTTTTCTTTGAAAATCAATCTTCATAGGGAGCATGATCGGATGAGGATTATGATAGTTCGGGAACCATCACAAGCTAACAGTGTTCGGTTATGGTTAGCATGCTACATTCGAGAGCATGTTAACCATTGCATTGATAGTCGATGGTCAGCATGTTTCCTGAAGTAGCATGTTAGCCAACAAAGGGGACTATTACTGTACAAGAGTTTACAAATTGTCACAATCCGCATTTAGCATGATCTAAGCATGGTATACACATGTATAACATTTTTAAAAATAATTTCTAAAGTTTCAAGGACGACTATATGGGATTACTAATGATCAAGGAAAAGAGTAATTATCTAACGCACCCAGGTTGCATGGAGACGTTGATACACAAAACATTCATTTATTTTAGATTATTTAAAAGAGTGTATGGAAAGTGATAAAAAATTTTACATAAGGATTTTTGAAAAGTAAAAAATAATATAATATGATAAATATGATGAGGAAAAGTAAAAAAAATTAAAATTGATAAGTTAATTATAAGGATACTTTTATAGAAATAAATGAAAAGTACGAAAATTATATAAGAAAATATTAAAAAGTAAATTTAAAATAAGATAATTGTTAAGAGTAAGGAGTTTTAAAATTTTAAAAGTTTTGGTAGTAGTTAAACATAACCTAAATATCGATACAACAAATTACTTTGATTGTAATTTTTTTTATTTATGAGATACAAGAGTACAACAAATATTACAATCAAGTACGTTACGGTGGCAGAAAATCACTTAGGCATTTAGTCATTGGATCGATTCCCAGTTCCCACATTTGTTGGGGTTATTATTAATTCCTTTATGTGGGGGTATTTACAAGATTTCCCCCATCTTGGAAAGGTAATAGGATAATCCCTCCGTTCTGTGAGGGTTGAATGTGATTTATTGTAATATCAAATATCATAATATATATACACCAATCAAAAAGTATATTCCATATTATCACAACATGGAAGAAAATTTTTACAAATCCCCATCACTGAAGGAAAATTAAAATCTCCACAACAACTTATATATCTTATACTTGACAACATTATTCAACATTATTTAGATAATGACTCCATGTGACCATTTGCTCGGGAGGTGCTAGGCATGTAGCTGAGCCGTTTACATGTTTTTTTCTTAATTTTTATCTCATTTAATTTTATAAGACTGTCATGTCAAGTGTTTAATTCATATATAAGTTTTATTATTTATTGAGGTGTGCATGTATTTGTTTAATTTCAAATATCAATGGTATCTCGGTCATTTTAATTTTTTTGAATTTAAATTACTAAGATGTTTTAGTCATTTTAATTTATATAAACATCTCAGAAATTAATAAAACTTGATATATAAATTAAGTACATTTAGGGTGTGTTTGACAATTAATAAAACATGTCAATTTAAAACTTTTTATTCTCTACAATTATTATTTTTTCACATTTTCCTATACAACTACCCTACTTTTTAATCATTTCTACATAAATATCCACACAACTAACCTATCTATTTTAACTTTATCCTCTTTATTACTTATCATTACTCCTATCATATCACATCATTTGACAACTTTTACTCTCCAAAATTTTTCACAAAAAGTTTTATTCATTACCAAACACACCCTTAGAATAAAAAAGCAAAAACCAAATAAAAACACATGTGGCTGGGCTGGAGTGGGGAGAGCTCTCATGCAAGCGGCAGTATAGAATCGTTCCCAATATTATTTTTAAAGATTTATATATTTATTACTATCAAAACATGTTAAATCTTTACAAAATACAAGTTTAAAATTAAAGTAATTTTTGATATCGTGAATGAATATAATAAATAGTTTTAATTTGAAAAAAATAATTTTAAATAAAAAATATAACGGGCGCAGGGGTGTCCTCCATGCAAACAGGCCGCAGTAGACGATTGGCCATTGATCAAGCCAGAAAACCAGCGTAAAAGACTCTGCGCGTTGCGATGGATTCCATAACGGAAGGTGTGTACCCTGCACAGTGCATCCCAGCTGGAGTCGGCAAATGAATCCACTCTGCAGCCAGTTTTGGTAATTTGGCAAAACCTAATCTCTTATTCACTTACCACAAACGGATAAAAACATCGTGATTGAGGAATCTTAGCAACAGTATTGCTGTTTAACTGACCAAAATGATTATGCGATTCACATGCAAAGGCAAAGCGGGATAGCAAGATCTTCTTTTATATGCGTCCACTGCGACTTAATTGCGGGTTGCTTAAAAAAATGCGTATTTCAATTTTCAAATACATCTGTTTTTAATACTTTTTCCCCTTAAAAATGATGTGGTGCGTTGCCTTTTTTTGGTTATTTTGTTTAAGAAAAACGAGGTATTTGAAATACATTTATCAATATATTTATCTTGTGGTGGAAATGGAATTAGAGCTTTCCTCTTCTTCTTTTTTTTTTTTCCCTGTTTGCCGAGAGAGGTTTGTGAACTCACGTGCCTTTGAGAATAACATTCCAACATAATTTAACATATCAAATATAAAGAATAAAATAAAAGGATTCTTTCAAGGTAACCATCTGATATATATTCCCTTTATTTACAACGCAAGATGGTCCTCTTTAGATTCCATGTCGCAATTAATGTCCCCCTCTATCCACACTGCAATTATTAAAGAAGTTTTTTCCTTTTTTCCATTTCCAAAATTGATAAAATAATCTTAAGATGGGGCCACCACCACATTCCTTGTAAGATGCATATATACAATGTATGTTCCAAGGGAGATCATTATGTGCGAGTTTTTTCATATCATACCTGCCAACATGCACCCATTCTGAATGTCGATAACTTTATACATCTCGTCGTGCTGGTGTACTGATTATTGGTGACATTGACAGACATTTATTGTTGATGGTATTAAAATCTAATCCATGGACCGATGGACAACAAATATATAGGGCAACGATCACATACAATAGGCTGTTATTTGTCCAAGTAATAATCTCTTAACTTTACGTTTAAAAATATTTTTTAAGATATTAACTATTTACAAAATTGGTCCATATGTATATTTATGATGTCAAAATTGGCTTCGATTGGAAAATTTTTTGTTAGGGTGTATTTAGTATGGAATAGTAGTTGAGAAAAGTGGGAAAATAAGATTTCTTTACTCATTCTTATACACACCTTAATATAATTTAACATTTTAATTGCTTGATTACTTTACTTTTCAATTATTATCTTCGCATTCAAATTATTTTTTTATTTTCACGCAATTATGTTATCTATTTTATCTTTATTATCATTACTTTATTACATTAAATTACATTAGCATTTCAAAAAATTTCCTATAAATCTTTCTCCACTTTTATATCAAACTATAAACTTCTTAAGGTTGCTACCCGGAGATGAGCGTGGAGGTCATAGATCTTGCATTCGAATCTCTCAAGGAAGTAGTTTTTAGACTTCCTTCCCTAGTGCGGGTTTTTTTTATTAGTATTGATTATTGTTATGGAATATTCATAGAAAATTTGACTTTATAATGTGGGGGTTATAAGTATGATTGATTTTAATATCAGTTGTCATGATGTACAAAAAAATAACACTAAAAAACTCAAATTTTAACAAATTCATACTACCTCTTAAGCTATAGTAAATATTATATATAAGTTTTGAGTTAAAGTAAATTTAATTAGCATCGTAAATATATGCATATGGAAGAATATTGAAATAACATATATTTAAAATTATTTTTAATATAAAAGCAAAGAATTATTACATAAGCAAGTAACGACTTTATTGTTTATATCATTACTTAGAAGTAGGTGCTAGACGATTTATGCCTCGTCACAAATAAGGTATTTGCAATAGGGTCAAAAGTATACTTTTACTGTATTTTATTTTTATGAAATTAAATTAAGTGTATTTAATTTACAAATCAAAATTTATCATTTTTGAATATAATAATTTTTAACCATTCAAATGACTAAGATAAGATACCCCTACATTTAAAAATTCAAAAAATATATAAAAATCTTCGAAAATAGTAAAATTAGATTTATAAATTAAATTTACCTATATTAATAGTTTCATAAAAATTTAAATTTTTTTTGTTACGAATCTGAAATTGTTGAAATGATCAGATGCCTTATGTGTATTTTTTTTTACAAGAAGACCTCCTTAGGTGTATTAAATTGATATTTTGTTAGTATTGTCATCTATAATATTACCGTTGTTTGAAAAATAACATTTTTCTAAACACAAAAATTAGGTTTTGATCCTATCCAACTGTTAATTTAAATATATTCAATGTGTATATTAATTTTTACCATTTTTGGATAGTTTTAAATATTTGTCTTTGATTTTTAAAAAATCAACGACATTTTAGTAATTTTAAATTACTAAAAATCTCCTAAAATGATAAAAATTGATATATGTTAAATTAACAGTTTCGTCAAAAAGTAAAAACATTAAATGCATTTGGGTGCACCGAGCTTAAGTTCAGTAAGATACACTTAGGCGGGACCCAAAAATATTTTATATATAATCTATATAATATAAAATACTTATTTAAATTTAAAAGAAATAAAAATTTTAAATATAAAAAATGACGACAAGATGGTCATTAATTAATAAGCAACAACGAAATTTGGAAAAAGGCTCCAAATCCAAAGGAGCATAATAAATATACAATTTTTAAATTTTGTAATCGAGGATAATATATTAATTTTCAAAAAGTCGGGAAGGGGTCTTTGTTTTAAAAAGCAATTTTTCATTATTCTAATATCTGGAAAATATTTTTGTAGTAAAGAAAACATTGAAGATTTCATTGTTAGTAAATTTATTTTTGCCAACTCTAGTCATTAAATCAAAATAAAATTAATTAGCCCATCGCATTTTAAACAATTGACTCGACTATCAAACTTTGTTTCATCAAACCAACTACTTATTTTAGTCCCATTTGGTAAAAATGTAAAATCTACTTAATATGATTATTTAATTTATGTGTTTATTTTAAAATTGTTATACCATCTAAAATACTCATTCTATATCCTGTAACATCTCTAAAGTTTATGATTATAAAATAATTTTAAACAAAATTAATCAATTACATTTTAATTTAGATAACATATAAATAAGGCGGCAATAAGGCTTCAATAGCTATGCTTAAGACTTCGTTGCATGGATAACAAATAATTATTTTTTTTGGAAAAAGTTTTGAAATATGAGAAGTTGATATGATATTATAATGACAATGATGAGGAGTAAAAAGAATAAAGTTAAAATAGATAAGATAATTATATAAAAATTATAAAATTGATTATAAAGCAAGGTAGTTATATTGAAATACATGAATAAATAATTAAACATAAAGTATTTATAAACTGAAATTTTTTGTAGTAAACCAAGCGCATCCTAAATTTAATTATAATGAATCAAAAAGCTATAGCCTTCTTCCCAAAGTTATTGTCCGTGACTGACATAATTCTTTTATTATTATTATTATGTGGATTTTTTTCATAAAATTTTGTATTGTATGGCTATATATTATTTTGAAACTTATATTTGGAAAATTATTTTTTTTATTATATAGAGATTATTGTTTCCTTTCTGTCCTGAAGCCGGAACCATCGCACACACACGGTGTGTTTATTTAGGGCAAAAAAGTGTCAACTAAAACTTTTCAATCTAAAACTTTTCACTCTCCATAATTATTCTATTTTTTAATTATTTTTTCACATTTTTCTATACAAACTACCATACTTTTCAATCATTTCTACATAACTACCCATACAACTAACCTTTCTATTTTAACTTTATTCTCTTTACTTCTCATCATTACTCCTATTATATCACATCATTTTCTATTGATTTGACAACTTCTACTTCAGAAACTTTTCATCAAAAATTTTACCTCCAACCAAACACACCCTTACTATTGGATAATTTCATTTCCTCTTGTCAAACCCTGCACAACGAGCTGTTCCAACAGAATGTGGGCCATGTGCCCTATGCTTAGCATGAGGAATATCTAGAAGAAATTTAAACGGTGCAAAAGCAACCGACGGCATTTAATAATTTACTTTTATAATAGCCCGGAACTAGAGATAATAGTATCTTCATTTTATAAGAAATAATGTAATCAAATAAAGTCTGGCATAATGAAAATTAAAATATTCATGGCACCAGGCACCCAATTCAACGGTGGAAATTCGTTTTTAGCCGAGGCTGTTTGGATGCCGGAAAGAAAGGAAAAAAATAAATGATAAAATGGATAATTGCGCTTAAACAGTCTAATCACCTTATTTTCTTAAAAAAATTATAAAATTTATTTTAATCACCTCAGAGCGAACATTATTTTTTATTCTGTGCTACGCTAGGCGGGGCTAGTCTACTTTCCTGCACAATTAATTTTAATTTCCATCGAGACAGCCAAACAAAGGGAGGGGCAGTACCGACAACAATGACCGTCCAACATAGACCAGGATGGTCCATGTTCATAGAATTGATAGTTCAAATAAGAAGTGGGAGAAGTGAACTAACGAGATAAAAATCAACATCTAGCTATAGAAGTGGTCGAGACGGTCCACAATGTTCATAAATCAACATCCATGTTCATGTGAGCCGGGGAACATGCATGCATGCTCCATCTACGCGAGAATTTGTCAGCAAAACTGTCAGAATAGCTCAATCAGCGGGCCCTAAAGGGGACTGTGCCATGTTAAAAAGTATCAGCATTTATGTATATATATCATGAAACGGATCTGGCCCTACGCGTGCAAATTGTTGTATGATTTTTTAAAGTATGAACAACCGGGACCAGACTAGCCAGTTTCAGCCAGGACTCCGCGCGATCAGCTTTGGAAATAGGAGCTCCTGTCCGGCCAGGATTTCGCCGGATCAGCTTAAGGGTGTGTTTGACAGCAATAAAAAGTTGTCAATTTAAAACTTTTCACTTTCCATAATTATCTTATTTTTTAATTATTTTTTCACATTTTTCTATACAAATACCCTACTTTTCAATTATTTTTACACAACTACCAACACAATAAACCTATCTATTTCAACTTTATCCTATTTATTCCTCATTATTACCCCTATCATATCACATCATTTGACAACTTCTCATCTCTACAGCTTTTCATCAAAAGTTTTATCCATTCCCAAACACACCCTAAATTACTAAAGTATCATTGATTTTTAATATAAAAATATTTATAAATTTTTGAAAATGATAAAACTTGATACATATATTAAATATACTTAAATTAGTAATTATATAAAAAATTTTAAAAATAAAAAAATAGATTAAATGCACTAAGGTGTACTGAGGCTAGGCGTAATTGAGCAAAATGAAGTTGGAAAAAATTGCTGATAAAAATTTAAAATAATACCATATAAATAATGATTATAAGTAAAGAAATTAAAAATAAAATAAATAAGCTAGTTACATATAAAAATGTGAAAAATTAAAATATAAATATAACAATTGAAAAGTATGTTAGCTAGGTAGTTACGATGTGTGAAAAAATGATGTTAAAATTTTTTAGAGAGTGTTTGAGAATGGATAGTTTGGTGGGAATGAAAAAGTGAGATAAGATAAATTGTGAGAAGTGATAGAATGACGTAATATGATGGGAATAGTAAAATAATTGTAAGGGAAAATTTGAGAAAATTATAAAGAAAAAATGAAAAAGAAAGTATTAAGATAATTAGATGTCAAATCATAGCAAAATGTGAACATCAATAAGTGGAAAAAATCCATTTCCACCTAAATTGAATGCCAAATGAAGCTTAAGAGTGTATTTGATAATGAGTAAAAAAATAATAAAGAAAAATTAGAAATCAAGGTCGATTTAGTATTTAGAAAAAAATAAATTACTTCATGCACCTTTTGATAGGATTTAACATTTTCACTATTTAGCTATCTTATATTTTTATTATTTTCTTTATATTTCAATTATTTTCTTATATTTTTGCACAACTGTCTTGTCAATTTTATTTCTATTCTATTAACTTTATATCATCGTATATTCTGATGACATTACTTTAATTCTGTCTTTTTAGATTTTTTTCCATAAATCAAATTAAGGACCTGGATCAACTTTAGAAAGAGAGGTGAATTCTTTAATGTGTAATATTTCCTGGCCCTTCATGATAAGTCGCAAAAGAATTGAAATCATGACAGTAGTAATTCCATTCAACTCCATAACTTCTAATTGATAGCGGATGACATCACATCCACCTTAAATTGCAAGATTTCTTATTTTGATTTTACAAAATATCTAGATATTATTGGCTTTCTTTGGCACACGTAAAAAGGGTTGAAAGATTTTAATTAGAACTTAGAAGGCAACAGCGGACTTTTAGGGTCATAAAAGAGTCAAAGGCACGTAGCCGTCAGTGGGGATTTGGAAGACTTTTCGTTAGAAGGCGACCGCCGGCTCGTGTCTTGCTTGTAAAACAGGTCATGGCACCAATGAAATGATAACAACTCCATGAGCATCCTTTTTATCTCTCTAAAAGGGGAATGGAAAGGAAAGGCAGCGGCATCGGGGGCCCCATTGCTAGAATAATGGGGTTCATGGTAGGATAAATGTTTTGATTTGGCTTGATTTTTTTACTTGGATAAGTTGTTGGACAAGATTAAAAAGTTAAAGCAAGTAAAGCACTAGAAGTTTAAAAACTACAAATTTAAATTCTTATCGAATTTTGTTGAGAAATATTCATCAAATTAGGGTTATTAATTTTTTTTATCAAAATTACAATTTTTTTGTTTATTAAGTAACCAGAATTACAGTCTATTTTGGCCTAAAAGTAAATAAATGAAGTTGTAACTAAATTACAAGTTTTTGCATCCGAAGCTATATTGTTTAGGCCAAATTGCAACCATGTTCTTTAATTTTACAAAATTATAAAACACTTTGTAATGTTTATATAAAATTATAAGTGTGTCCTTTATGTTAAGTTTCATGGATAATTAAGTGTAATTAAATTTTTTGTTGAAATGATAAAAAATGCGCTGTTAATAATTATGCCGTAACAATTGCTTACTTTCTCCAAAAAAAAAAATTGCTTATGATTTTACCCAAATTACATATGCAAAAATCCCTTAATACATTATGGGTTAAAATTAGTCTTTAATTTCTTCTTGGCGCTACTTTAACACATCAAAAGCCAATTGCCCAGACAATGAAAAAGAAGAAAAAAAATCAGGACACATGGCCACCCACGGCATCAAAAACTAGCGAAGAGAGTGCACTTAGGGTTAGCCGGACCGAATCTTCAATACACAGGCCACGTACGTAGTCAAGGAATCAGATTTTCTAAACCGTTCAATCTTTATCATTATTCCAAAGTCAATGGTCAAGACCATTTAGGAAAGAAGGTCTAATACTCACTCTCAACCATCCACCTTGTGTACCACTCTCACCACGTAGCGCGTTCACGGCTTTATAAAGATCCAATTGGAGTCGTGTAGAGAAGACAAAGCGAGTGGTTCCACAGAAAGCGCCACCATACATTTGGTTAGAATCATCAGACTCGTGAGCTTTTTTCCCAAAGTGGCTCATGAAAAGTGAGTCAGATGGAATGGACGGTCCAATCAGCCACATCTCCAAAATGCAATTGTTGCTTAAAAAGTGAGTATATTCATTTGAACTAATTTAAAATTCTACGTGATTATGGTCATGTTATCACGATTTGCACGTGGATAAACATGTATGGGTTTCCACCCTCCACCACCTCATTTCTGTGATTATAAATCAATATCTTTTTCTTTATTTTTCAGACATGTTGTTTATAATTAATGCCTTTAACTTTAAGGAGGCTAGCTGTTAAGATCAAGTCTCTCCCTTATTGCATGGACGCATGCAATTTGCTTGGTCTTGTCCTCTCTGCCTATCTGGCTTAGGTTGCTTGGTCATTTTCAAGAATGACATGATGAGAAACACGCAGCTAAACCCATTTGAAATTTCTTGGACTTTTTTCATACACCCACGTATCACAAATGATTTCATCTCAAGGAAAATGAGGAGAATAACGCCACTACAACCAATGCCAATGCTGCTTCAATCAATGCTGCTTCAAAAAATGATCATGAAAAATACTACATGAATGATTTGAAACTGAGACCTCACTCACGTGGAGAATCGAGACCTCACCCATGTGGAGAATGGTCTCCTACCAACTGGGATGAAACGACACTTTAACTTGAAGGTTAGACATTAGAAAATTTTAACATCATTGAATTGTGAATATAACACTTTTAAAATTTAAAAATAAATATATAGTATGAATTTTTTAAAAAATATAATTTTTGGCAACATAATTGAATATATTTGTTCATAAACAGGTTGAATATTAAAATCTCATACGAGAAGTGAAAAAGGGGCTATTTGTTCAAATCATTCATACAATGCGAGGCATCACTCTCCTTCATCTTATGTGTCTTTTAAGATCTAAATTTTGAACCATTAATGATTAATATGAGAGCAGGTTTCGTGCATACGATGACAATAGAGTTATTGTCATATTGAGGGGTCGTGTATTAATAGGGAAATACTTTTAATGATGCTTGGCCATCAAAGATTTCATAGCGCCCTTCAATTTCGAGCCAGCTTGACAGTGAAATTAAAATTTAACTGCTCATATAATTTAGCATCATTTGCTTTACCATGGCGCAAAAAATATTGCAATCGTATTCTTGATTGGGTTGTATCATCTTAAAAATATGTATAATTATATATAAATTAAGAAAATATTTAAATTCATTTATAGATGCATCACAATATAATAATATTTTATAAAATTATTTATTAAGATAAGAATGATGTTTTAGACAATTTAGTACAACTTTAAAATTAAACAATTTTTTTAGACTAAAATACATCTGTGTATTGCAGAACTATTCCCCCCACCACCTCCCCCCCCCCCCCCCCCCAGTTGGGTCTCACTAGTTGGTTTTTACAAATTTATTATATTGGTTTTTACATATTTTTAAATGAAGTTTATACACATTTTTTATTTGAATGAAACTTTAATTATTTTTAATTAAATGAATGAGTCTAGATTGAATGAGTTGAATTTTAATTCATCATCTAAATAGGCATAAAGTAAAAGCGACGTGCTTAAATCTTCAATGGTACATATACCATTGAGTACGTCCATCCCATCTTAATATTAAGAGCGCTTGCATATTGATTTAACTTGTGTAACAAGGAAATGCAGTCTTTTTTTTTATATTTTTACCTAACTTTTACAGTGATTTGATATTTCAAATACATAAACAATTAATTATTTCTCATATTATTTGTATTTTTTAATTATTTTCATTCATAAAGTCTATTTATGTTTTCTTTTTTTTTCTTGACTAATTATTACCTCTATAATCACATTGCATCACCATTTCTCTTTTTTTTTTTTTTTATGTTCCGTTGTTTTTCCATTTCCTTTTCACTCATTTCTAAAAAAAACATAATTGAGGGACTTTTCAGTTGAAGAAATAAAAATGGGAAAGGAAAGATTGTAAACTAATGTTAGTATAAAAAAATAAAGTTAAAATAGATATGAAAAATAATCATTGAAAAAATAAAACAATGGTGGAAATAGTATCAGTATGATTCTTACACCTCACAATAAATTTGTTTTTTTGCGAAAAAATTTATTGCAAGAAAGTTAAAATTCATTTATACCTATTGAATATGGACTTCAGCAACCAAATTTTCGCATGGTTATAAAAACTTTATTCTAACAATAAAAAATTTCTTACAAATAACTATTTAATTCGAACCTAAAGTTTATTGCCTGCATTAAAAGTTTACGAGTTGTAATTAATTAACCGTTAAACGCAACCACACATGAAAAAGAACTAAATAATTATTGTCACACTTAACATTTTCACAAAAGAGCTTTATTAAGCAATATAAATAATTATTGTCCATGAAAACTAACTTTTAGCGACGGATGTTGCAAAAAATTATCTTTCAGTAACAAAAATTGTCATTAAAAGTCTTTTGTGACGAATTTATAAGGATGTGGTTATAATAATATTATAATGTAAACTAGTATAAAATTTACATCGCCTAAAAGTTTATTTTCTTATAGTAACATATTCTTCAGTGCAATAGAATTAAGCAAAAAATATTTTTTTGCTGTAATATTTTTTCCATTTCCTTTAATTTCACCTGACTAAACATGCTCTAAAGGTACAACTAGGCCTGTAGTACTAACAGCAAAGAACTGTAGCATCCGAGACGCAAGTAGCAATCATTTTTGGCTCCATTGGTTGCTTATACCCATTCGCAGCAAAATATTATCATTTTGTTAACGATTATAAGCAAGAGTCCGTTAGGAACAAGTGAGACATTAAATTTTATTGCCATGAAGATGTTTTGTTGAAGCGACTTTCCACTATTTCCTTCAAACACCATTGAAATTCCAAGCCACGATTTTTTATTGAGCAATATATTCTTTCTACTTTCCCCTTCAGTGTCTTGTAAAGAAGAATAAGGAATGAAATATTTAGCATGTTTTCTGTCGCTTTTCTGTGTCCCATTGTTTGTTCTTGCACCACTGGCGTGATACATCTATAGACACATATATTGATAAGAAATTTTGTTCTGCTCGATGAGATCTAATTGTAACTTGCATATACCAATTCCTCCCGGAAATAGAAGACCCAGGCCAGTATTTATTTTTTTTTTTCATTTATACAGATCGAGAAAATCAATCGTTTAAGACATCCTTTTCTCAGACCATGACCAATTTAAGTATCTGCAGTGATCCATGAGATCATCAGTCCGGATTACTGAGAACGGTGCGCCAACAGTCCACGATCGACCCTGGGCAGAATGACGGTGTGCCGTGCCCCGCCCCAAGAAATCGACATAGCGACACTACAAAGGAATATTTTGCTAGGGTTTTGCTTATAATGAAACCTCTCTTCTATATAACTTTTTATATTTTTAACATCTTTATGATGCAAGAAAAATTTACTTTATTTATTATATTCAACATAATTTAGATTACTACAAAATCCTTTTTTTTTTGTCTTATATCAATGTGCATTACTCACTCTACAAATGTGTCACTCAATGTAATAAAATAACTTAATGCAAAATATCAATTTTAAAGTTATAGTTTCAATATCTCAACCATTTAAAATTTCATCACTATGCAGATAAATAATTATATAAAATATTATTACATGTTAAAACATATATAAATGAATCTAAACATTTTTTATAACTTACACATAAATATATATTTTTCAGCAAATGCGGTCATGCTCGTATTTTTCATCAGAAACACACGATCATGCTTGTATTTAATTTGGATGAAAATTGATATTTTATTTAAACAAATGATATTAAATACAATAAATGAAGTTGATTTAAACAAAAAACATCAAGATAGTAAAAATAAAAAGATTATGTGAAAATGCTTTCTTGTAACGAAAAATATTCTTGGAAAATAAAATTTTCATCTCATCTCGTTCATGAGCAAGCATACGTGGTCTTAATTTGTACTAGAGTAACCTTTAATTTGCTCTAATGCGCTGCTATCCTGCACATGGAGTACACCTCTTTCAGCTGCCTAGCAATTCAAGGTGAATGACACGATAAAAAATAATCCCAGTGTAAGATAGATATTATCATAGCAAAACTTTGTACGATAGACTTATGAGGACAACTCGGTTAAAAATGAATATACTATTAATTTTCATTTTATGGGTCCCATATTTGAACCATGATATTACATGATATCATAAAATGAATGTTGTTTTTTATTCTTTTTTATAAACATGTTTAACTAGGTATATTTAACTTATATATCGAAATTGACTATTTTACAGTACTTAAATATTTAAGACATTTTTATCCCTTAAGAATCTTATCTTTAGAAATTAAAAGTAAATATATAAAATTATCATAGAATAGTAAAACTTGGTATATAAATTAAATAGATATAGTTAAACCAGTGCATGAAAAACATAAACAATTTTAAAAAATACAGCATCTCAAGACGGTATCATGGTGACCCATATGTGGCTTGAGAGGATTTGGTGTATCATATGCAAGTTTTTGAACGTGGATTATAACAGTTCGAGAATTGTCTCCATGCGATGATAATTTCCAGTGGAAGATAGCATGTTATCGTTGTGAGTAACCAACGTGATAGGACAAGTCGGGAGCTATCCGGACCCGCGTTACAAGTTTTTATCGTGAACCGAAATTGCTGCGCATGTACAGATGTATTAAATTTTAAGGTCTCAAAACATCGCAGAACATCATTATATAAAGGGTCAAAGGCACGGATTCTCCTACTTCTACTTGGTCTATAAAAGGAAGAATTCCTTTCCGACGGAACGAAATTAAGCGTGATCGTCTTACAAGTGTAAGAGGAATGGTTTTATTTTATTCATGTGGTGGGGGTAGTAAGGAACAGCATTTCTCTGCTCTTTTGACTCAAACGCGTAAATAATAAAGGAATAAATTATCTTCGTAGGGTTTGGTTGTCTCATTAGCAAGTCAAGAGAAAACATTCCAAGAAGAGGGAGTAGTATCCATCCCTACGCAGCTATGCTTATAGGAGTAAGATGCTCTTTATAGCTTTTTTAATGATCATGAAGGGGCGTATCGTGAATGTGTGGCACGTGGAATAAATAAAACCGTGGGTGAGAGAAAAAGGGGCCGTAGAGGACTTTCTACTAATTAAGTGAACTTCAAACTGATTTATCACTTTATGAGTTATGACTAAGGGTCTCTTTTTTAACATGTAAAAGCTAAAAAATTTCCTTCTCACTTTTTCATTTTACTTTTACACTAATTAACAAACAGAGCCAAAAAAGTTTCTATTATCTTGTAGAATCTAAAACCCTCTATTATATTGAAGAACGATTTCTAGCATAAGAAATCATCATCATCTCCATCAGGGCACCCCCAAAGATCTTTTTAAAAATAGAGTTGGTACTTAGGGTATGTTTGACAACACAAAACTTTTTCAAATTTTTTATTTTTTTACAATTATTCTATTTTTTAATTATTTCTTCTCATATTACTATACAATTACTCTATTTTTCAATCATTTTAACATAACTATTTAAATAACTAATCTATCTATTTTAAATTTAATTTATTTACTCCTCATCATTAATCTTATCATATTATATGATTTTCTATCATTTTAAAAAAATTTCGTCCAAAATTTTTATCACTTTCAAAAGATACTCTTGGTTTAAAAAAGACTGAGTTAGCACAATTCAAATTGCAAAATTTTAAATCTTCTTTTTCCCCGTCATGACTCAACATAAGAATTTCAACTTGGAATTTCTTATGTCCATTGATCTATTAAGACGGCATAAATCCGATGTCTTGTCATAAATCCGACTAAACATTGGGGCTAAAAATAGGGTCGGGTTGACCTGCATCTCGCTTCTCCTTGATTTTACAAAAGGTTGGCACAAAAATTTTGATCTGGTGAGATGGGGCGGGTCGACCATGTTCCAACCTACCTTGACCTACTTCACATCAAATGATGTAATTATTTTTTATATAAAGTTTTGTTGGATACATGTGTTCAACTTTATGACTTAGTAATGTAAATATGATTTATGTAGATATACGTTTAACTTATTCAAGTGGATAAATTTTTATTCTTAATTGTATCTATGTTGTTCAAGTTATATTATTTGCATGATTTAACAATGAAATAAAATATGTTATCTATGTTGTTTATACCTTTGAAGAATGAAGATTCTTATTTTACAATTTAGTAGTTTTAATAGTAATTCAAAATTTATTTCTATGTTACATTTTTAAGGTCGATACACATATCTATCATGGTCAAATTGCAAATAAGACTATTTAAGAAATTTTAATAAAGCTTTGTTATAGCAATTGTGTTTGCTTCATCAAATAGTAAAATATTGAAACATTTAATCTTTAAATTTATCATGATATAAGATATAAGTTTATATCGATATGCGTATAAATTCTTAAATCTATCATATTTTAACTCATTTTTCAACTCAACCAGTTATCTCGATGCCGAATCAAAACTAACTCGATGTTTGCTCCGTGACCTATTAAAGAAGGATGAAGGTCGGACCTACTTTGTCTTGATCTAGCATAAAAAGTATGGTTAAACAAGATTCTTAAATATGAAGTTAGTGTTGGGTATACTCCTAACCCGCCTACGTTTTCACCTCTACTGAACACAAAGAATATATATAATAATTGGCGTGTCACAAAAATTATCAATATCATTCTAAGGTCTTCGTTTGCACATTCAGTTTGGGTCTACCTTAATTAAATTAAAATTTGACCCATTCATTTTATTTAACAACAACCCTTTTGCCATAGTGCTAAAAATCACTTTAACCAAATTCTCGGGTGCGCCTTCTTGCTTAAAAATGAGAATATATATAATCATGTGTCAATTATGGCAATACTGAAATCTATAATTCACAGATGCAAATAAAATAATAATTTGTGAAATCACTTGTCCACTGTGAATTGAATGATGATTTAGCCAGCATGGATGTTAAGTATACAACTTTAAAATTGATATATAAATTAAATTGTGTTATTATGGATATACTATATATTTTTCAAATGAGAACCGTATACATTTTTTTATCTTGATGAATTTTCTAACGCTTATCCCTTCTTATTCCGGCCATTAAATAAGTAATTCTCAATGGATTTGGGGAATTGGATTTTCATTCATAATTAAGAAAGGTCCAAAAAAACCAACCGAGGCTAGCTCGGTTGGTTGACCCTGCTGTTGGTGGAGCGTCCAGAGCAGAGGTCTAGAGTTCGAATCCCACCTTGGGATTTCAAAGAAAAATTATTGTGGGAGCAATTGGTCTCTCGTTCAGTTGGTGGAAGCTGTGTCTTCCTCATTCTTTGGTGGAGTTGTGTCTTCCTCATTCTTTGGTGGAGCTGTGTCTCCAGATTTCCTGGGGGAGTTGCGTGTCTCCCGATTTGTATGAATGTCTCAGAGCTTCAGTGTAATATGTGTTGAGATGTATGTAAATATACCCATAAAAAAAAGAAAGATCCAAAAAGGGTTTGCACGTTAAAATCTTTAACAATTCTAGCATCATTGAAGTATTTTTCCACCTAAAATATTCTAGAATGATATAATGTTTTAATTACTTTTGATAACGATTCTAGCATCATTGAAGTATTTTTCCACCTAAAATATTCTAAAATGATATAATATTTTAATTACTTTTGATAACCATAATACTTTTATTTTTATTCTTCGTTTTATTGATATGCTCGTTATTTTTATTTACTTTTCATCAACAAAATTTTTGTTAGTAATATTACTTTTAACTACAATTTTGGCTATGCTTCCTTTTTATTCCACCATAGCCATCTAAATAAACGTAAAAGAAAATAGAGATAAAAATTATGAATTATGATTAAATTGTCCATTGCTTGTTTAGACTTCTTTTTAAATTAACATGATATATTAATTACGATTAGCAACTCCATTGTTATCATTATTTATATTTTAATTATTCATTATTTTCATTCATAAGTTTATTTTACTAATGTCATCTGTTATTGCAAGTTTTTAATAGGTATTGATTTCCTACAAATGTCTATATGGAATAGTCCGTACAAATAGTTATTTTTGTTTTTTTACTTCCCGTACGATTTTTAATAAATCCAAATATATTTAATTATGATACCAAAAGCAAAAAACAAATATTTTCAGAACTTTTAATTATTGTATACTATTTTTAAATTTGAACAGTTTCGTATTTTTCCTCAAATGATATAAATATTCATAACATATGATTTTTTTATGAAAATAACATATGAGTTTTCAATTAAAATAAATTTTGACATCATAAATATTTTACACGCATTAGATGTTTACAAAATTTTAAAAATAAAAAATAACCATTTGTATATGCCGTTCGATACAAACGTTTGTGGGAATCATTCCTTTTAAATAATCTTCTTCCATATAACTTATTTTGCAATAGCAATCAACGCCTTACACAGTTACACCACCTCCTTCTGGGCAGGCAGTGGCGTGCAATTGCTTCCCATGATTCTTGAAAATTCAAAAATCTCTCTTAAAATTTTAAAAATATTTTAAAATATAGTTCATTTTACACGATTACCCCCGTGTCATGTCCCTTCCTTTTTTTCATGTGACTTTACAAAATAAACTCTGCCTTTAGATATATATATAAATTAAAAATTAGAGGGGATTTTTGCATTTCCAAAAATTCATGGGGGGAATTGCACACCCTTGATCCGGGTTCTTGACTCCGCCACGATCGTGGTCAGAGGAAACCTGAGCGGCACATGCACTGATGCAAGCCCAGCGGCGTGAGTGTTTTGCACCGTCCGCAGTGCATATTTACGGCGCCCTTCTAATGATATGGCACGTATGCTTACTTACACTGCAGTGTTTTGCACCGTGCGTTGTGCATATTTACGGCCGTCCTTAACCCCTTATAATAGAAAAAGTCTCGACTTCTTCAAGGACAAGCTTAGCTAAATGGTGCGTACCACACAGACTTAACGGATGGTTAGAATCGTTCGTCAATAGCTTGCACGGAGAAAAAGGGATAAGAGATCTCCTGTTTAATTCCACGTGCTCTTGAGTAGCAACCGACCAGGCCTCCGGCGCACTACAGTCAGTCTAGACTCTAGCCTGGAAGAGATTCGCGCACACGTCGTACACGTACCTTTGCTTGGATGTTTGATGTTTCACGAAATATATGGAATTTTAACGCAGTGGTTTTTCTTTTTTTCTTTTTAAGTCTTCGCATTCAAAATTCACTGATTATCCTCATAAAAAAATATTTGTTATCGAATCCAATCGTACAAGTAACACTCCATTTGGGGTATATTTGGAAAATGATAAAAAAATTTATGTAAAAATTTTTAAAATGAAAAAAAATAATATAATATGATAAAGAGTAAAGAAAATAATATTAAAATTGATAGATTAATTATATAAGTAGTTCTGTATAAATAATTGAAAAGTAAAATAATTATATAGAAAAATATGAAAAAATAATTAAAATTTTAGTTGAAAAATTTTAATAGTGGACACGCACGCTCTATATATGTGGTAGAAACAAAAACAGGCGCATGTAGTTATTAAAAAGAGTAAAGAGGATACATGGAAGACTTTCTTTTATTTCAAGTCTTTCGATTCATGTTTTTTTTTTTTTAATAATCTGAATAATTAAGTCAAAGCGTGAAATTAATGGTTTCTCTATGACTTTTTTTTTTTTTTTGATAAAAGGATTATTCTAGGCCGACCCCCTCACAACTTGAAAAGGGTTCGGAATAGAGAAATCCGCTGAATTCATAGCCAAAAATTGTCGTTATAAATTTTCTCTATGATAGCTTGTGGAGGATTTCCCCACCAAGACATGTGTTCCAATTCAGAAATAGACACCGGATCAGCAAAAGCGTGGGCAACCGTATTTCCATTTCTTAGAACATGGTGAACCGAGAGATGAGGTTTCTCTAAGACTAAGTGTACTACATATGTCTATCATAGTAACCGCAATTCATCACATGATTTTCAATAATTTTAATTATCGCCTCGTATCTATCACGTTTTCCTATCTTATTTGCTTTGCTTTCCTTTTTCCTCCCCCTTCTCCATTAGAGTCGGTCGTTGTTTTGGGATGATTATTTGGAAGAATTAATTCGATGAGACTTTTAAGTTCACGACTGAGTGCGTGGACTAGGAGGACTGTGGTGGCTTCGTCGTTGCGACCATCATCCAGTTCTGCGAACGGTAACCCGAAATGGATGCGAGTGTGGGAAGGATTAGTCGTGTAGGAGCAACACCGGGACAAAATCTGAGGCCGGTCTCATCAAAGTAATGGCATATGAATCAATATCATGTGCAGATGCATCCACTCTCACCAGGAATCACGCTAGCTACTGGGGCACAGTGTCAGGTCGATCACGTGCAAGGACCCAAATCGATCAATCAACCATCGATCGAGTGACGAAGTAACAGAATATAGATATGTGGTCAGTAGTTACTCGCCTATGACACCACGTTGCTAGCTAGCTGGCTAGCTACGTTTACCAAATGCTTCTAAAATCCGACCCAGCACCACTCTAGCTCCCAGTCCCAGCTCATCCTCGAGCCATCGGAAGGAACCCGGCGAACCCTTTTCAGCGTAGCTGTCAGATGGGTCTTAACTGGGAAATCTCAGCGAACAGGTATATGCATGTGGGATGAGAGCTGGGTCTGTCCTTGTCCTCAGAACACTTATTCACCGGTGCAATGATTCACAAGACAAACCCAGGTGGGTGCGAAGTGAATTGCCCCCAATTCCCCAACAGTAGATGTTAGAAATGTAATACCGACACTAATTACCGGTCCCATTTGAGGGTGTTTGGTAAGATGTAAATGGACATGATAATTATAAAGTGAGAATAAAGTAAGAATAGATTAAATAGTTATATAAAAAATAATTGAAATATAAAAATAAATATAAAAAATACATCAAATGATAATTAATAGCGTTGACCTTTTCATTTCACCATGTTCAACTCAGTTCTCAGTTTACCAAAGGGCTTCTGATAGAAGATACCCATACCCATCAGCAAAGCCCATCACATGAGATTCTCTCTCTCCACGGCCCCAAGTTATGCCAGCCCTTGGGCTTAACTCATTAAACTCCTTTGGAAAGAGCTTCGTGGTAGGGCCCTTCTGAGACCAAATTTAGCAATCTAGTTTGCACAAGAGTTCTACTTATGATCAACATATCGAAACTTCCTAATCCCATTAAACAAGACTATTAATCTCGGCAAGAAGTGGTTTAAAAGGTATTATGCCAACTTCTAGTAGAATTTATAACCCTCGCCTAAGCATGATTATTGGAGCCACCTAATACCATGGCCATTTGCTCAAATTTTAACAAATTGAAATCTTTATAGCATGTTTCAAGTCGTATAAAATTCTTGGATGAAATTTATATCTAGCATGAAAATTTAATGATATATATTAAGAATAAAAAATATATTATAAATTGAAACAAAAAAAATTTCTTGGTAATTGAAAATTCAATTCAAGAAAAAGCACGGCTTGAAACCGGCCCTTCACTTCTGAAGAAACTGCCACAGTTCGAGGTGGCTGTATGCAAATCACCCTTCCAAAACCCTTTTCCTAGCTTGCGTGGCTATGTGTTTGGTGCTTCCCAACGACCCGCCACCGCACCAGCTGAGAACTGGAGGGTTAAAGAAGAATCCGCAACCTTAACTGTCCACCAACCGCTCCGAACACCCAGGTATTCGATCTTGTCTCTTCCTTTCTCTCTCTGACTTATTATTATTTTTTTTTTTAAAAAAAAAGAGATTACAATGCTATGAACAGTCATTTCAATTTATGGAGCTTAAAAACCATCAAAATGCATCAATAAGCCGATCAGAAGATGAAATTTCTCCCCGATTTCGTCGCTTCAATATGACTGCCGGAGCTGCAGAAACCATGAACGAGATAGTCCTTTCAACGAGTACCATTTGAGTCGCCCCAGTGCATATGAACTGTTCGATGAAATTACGCTTGAAATCTACTGTAGTTTCCCTGTTTTGTAGAATCCCGAGATGGATTTAGCGCAGTGGATTCTAGATGGCAATGCTGATGCAGTAGAGTTTTGCCCCCATCATCCTTTCCACCATGTTCTAGCCGCTGCAACATATACATTGCAAGAGGGAATTCAGGCCAGTAGAGCTGGAAGTATATCTCTTTTCTCCGTCAATGTTGATTTGGACCTTGAGTTATGTTATCGGATAGAAACAGCTGGTGTTTTCGACATAAAATGGAACAGAAATCAAGCCGATATGAAGCCTCTGCTCGCTCAAGCTGATGCCAATGGCTTTTTGTCTCTCCATGAGTTACGATGCACCTCACAAGCATCAGAATCTGGAGGTATTTTCTTCTAGACCTGCTCACGAAGGTTTTTCAGTGAGGGATGCTATATTCTTCAATTCGCATAGTTGAATTTTGTTGTTTTCTACATTTTGAAAATTTAGTATGATTTTTCTTGCAAAAGACTGGTCTTCCACCCTGTTTGTTGGAAAATGCTTTGCACCAGGGACCGTTCTGGTCATGGTGGCTGGAGCCATCAGTTTTTCATCCTTTCCTTTTTGTTCCTGATTGTTAAATTTGCGAGAATGATCTTGCTAATAATAAAATTGGAGGATGAAGAGTTGTCAGTTGCATCTAGCTGCAGGGCACGTCTATCCACCAGCTGGCTAGTTGGATCCCCCCAGGAATGAGTGACACCTCGAAAGTCTCTTGGAATGGAAGAATGTAACCTTCCATCTTCCAGAAAATTTGACTAACCTATAGCTTTTGAATGTTCCTTTTCTACCCTTTTACTATGGAGCTCAATAATTGAAAGATTAGGATAGCGCTAGAATGGAGATTTTGTGTTGTGATCTATCTTTATTGTGGCTTAAGGTAGCAATATGAATGAAACATAGATCTGATTTTGTTCGAACTGCAAAATGAAGCATCCTGCTGTGCAGGGCTTCTGGTTGATTGCATTGTGAATTCTAATCCTAACATGAAATTCTGAGCATTTAGATGCCAATTTAATCAACAATCTTATCCTCAACATCCAACAATCTCAGTCCAAGTAAAGGCTACTCGACCAATGTTTTCCTCATTGTTGAAGTCCTTGGTTTAAAAAATCATGGCTTCCGAGTAATTTTTTCTGACCCTTTGGTGAAGAATACAAGGAATGAGTCTTGTGACATAAAGCTAGTTTGAAGGCTTGTAAGACCTCAGAGGAGAAATCTACCTGATTCTTCATAATTGTCATAAATTCTTGAATTTTAGATTTAAGAGATGCCTATTTTCTTAGTTGTTTCACTGAATTTCCATCATCCTCTCTCCCTCACTCTCCCTCTCTCTCTCTCTCTCTCACAAAATTGAAGCAGCGGCTGTATTGCAAGAAGTTTGTGCGGAAAATGTCAGTTCTTCCATGTGCCTTTGCTCGGATTGGAACCCATCATCAACATCACTCGTGGTAGGCATTTCATCTGGTTCTGTCTCGGTAGCCGCTCTTAAAGAGGCCCAGCTGCAGATATTACAGTCTTGGAAAGCCCATGATTTTGAGGTATGGGCAGCTTCTTTTGATGCCCACCAACCGCATGTGCTCTTCACTGGCTCAGATGACTGTAGATTCAGCGGTTGGGACCTGCGGGAGAGTCCTGCAGCCTCAGTGTTTCAAAATACAAAGACTCATAAAATGGGTGTCTGCTGCATTGCAAAAAGTCCAGTGGATTGTAACATTCTACTTAGTGGGAGTTATGATGAGTATCTTCGCGTGTGGGATGTCAGATCAATGTCAAAACCCATCAATGACGCTTCTCTCTGTTTAGGAGGTGGTGTGTGGAGAATCAAGCACCATCCTAATGCACCAGGCCTTGTTCTAGCAGCTTGCATGCACAATGGTTTTGCTGTTGTGAATCTTGGAAGCGGAAATCCAGAAGTGGTGGAAACTTACTGCAAGCATGAATCCCTTGCATATGGGGCTGACTGGCATCATGGAGAACCATGCAAGGAAGATAAAGCTGGCCGGCAATATAAAGCCATTGTAGCTACTTGCTCATTTTATGATCGACTTGTCCGAATATGGATGCCAGAGAGTTTGATGGTTAAATGATTTGACATAAAACTCAAACCTCTCTTGATTCCAAACTTCAAAACTATTTGCCACCACTTTCAATACTCGCCATACAATATAGGATGCCTTGGCATTTGATTTGCTCAACGGAGTACCTTGACAGCAGAGTATAGACAGTGCAGCCATTTCAACTACCATTCTTTTCACTGTATCCTACATTCCTAACTTTGAACTGGGAACTAGAATTAATAGTCTCAGATTCTTGTGTATAATGATGAGTAAAAAGAAAAGTCGCGTGGACGTAAAGCTGCACTACCATGTCCATCCTGTCATGATTGAAAAAAAAAAATGTGTTATTTTTCTGATTTCATTTTTATGTCAATTCTCATTTTGTTCTGCTTCAGGTTTTGTATTGTTTGAAAAGAACAGTTCGATTCATGATTTCAAAGATGGTGGATGAGTCTCCCATAAAAAAAAAAAAGGATGGTGGATGAGTCCGCTCGCATGATGGTCTTATTCTTGAGGCACCGATGCACCCAGTCTGCCTTGGTCCCTAGTTCCGCTTAGAGCAGGTGGATCTCATGGATTCACCCGTTGAGAATATTTCTCCCCTTTCACTGGATGCTGATGGTCGTCTGCAAACCATTTCAGAGTTTCCCTGCAGTCCATTCAGAAGTGAGAACCGTGCTCTACCTTGGATCCATCCTTTCTGTATAAAGTGTTTACACACACTTTGCCCTGGGGCTTGAAAGTTCCCTTTGTAACACAATGGAAGATTAACGTTTTTTAACCCTTGTTCATCGTGAAAATGAAAATTTGATTCTTTTGTTTTCTCAAATTAGCTAATCAGGTCTACGGTTTTCAGTCAAACAGGTATACTGTGGTGGCCCATCTTGAAGGAATTCCAAACTTGGGTCTGTTGCCATCAGATAAAAGTACAAATTTACCGAACGTGGCTAAATATTATATGATGATAATTATTGCGTTTTCTTGGTCATGGACTTGCAATGGAATCGAAGGCCCACATGTACCAACTGGAATTATCTTTACTGCCTGTCAAACATCCATCCATCATACTCACATTTGACACTGGCCTTAGCCTATCATCACTGACCATAACCATATTCTTCAAAGCTAGCTCGACAGAGCAATCATGATGGTGGCACGGCAGCGGGCAAATAAATGATCAGCATCAACCGCGAGTGAGCAAGCTTCTCCACCAAAAATTCAACTTAAAAATTGACGAAGAATCTTGAAAAATGTTTTCCAATGTCAAGTCTCAGTGTTAGGCATATAAATCAAATCCCCCACCTACTTCCCCACATCAGGGAAGCGTGCAGTATCTATTGGAGGAGGAGCATTTCAACAAATACTCAAGTCCAACGGAAGAGGAACAAGGGACTTGAAGCGCAGTCGTTTCTGGTTCGTGGGCAGACGGAGATGGAAATGGACAGCGCGGGTGGATGACGCATCAGGTGACGAAGGAAGGCGGCCCATTTGTTGTTATTCGTGGTTAAGAAAAAGATGGAAATGGAAAGCCAGCTCCCACTTAAAAAAGTGAAAGGGTTATCCTAGTGGGGTAGGAGGGTGTTAGTGCTGCCATAAAAAGGCGCATTTCTGAGATGGAAACCACCGATTTCATCTTATCTAAAAGCTCAAGGAGTGGGACTCGTTCACTTTGCCACGTACTTTCCAGCTTCTTCTAGCTCCCGAAAGCAAAGCCTTGCACGTTACCCAAAAGCTTTGCAATGCAGTGAAAATTGAAATCTTAGGTGATTATTATTTTTCTTGTTATAGCCCAATCAAAGACTTCACAAACAACATGGAAATTATCAATTTTTTATGTAGACCGAATTGAGTAATACAAGGGTATAGAGTTTAATTCAATTACTAACAAAACAATGCCCAAGAACGTGCTGATAATTCCCAAGGTTTCGCTGGTTGGAATCATCAACCTTCAACGAGAGTTGTTCCACCTTTTGTCCTACTCTCTTTCTCGGTCAGGGCAGGAGATTCAGATTCAAGACAATATAGCCGAAAGTGGGGCCGGATACTACAGATTGTTTACGAGCTGATGGCTTTATGTCGTCCATTTATGATTAAGAACCAAGTGATCCGAATTACGAGTTGTTGAGAATTTGTAAGTAGAGTAGACAAGAAGACAATTTTTTGTAGTTTAAAGTGCAAAATGACTCAAATGAGTGATCCCATATACAGATTTTCAGACTTTAACCTCTAATCAATTAAATAAGATCCATCGATAAGGTAATTATCAGTTGGATGTTTTGTTTTCTACCTTCCAATAAGTGGAGCCCCACAGCTTGGAATGAAACCACGTCTACTCTAAATATGAGGATAGTTCAGTCAATTGACATGAGTCATGCCAAGCCATCAGCAGCTATTTATAGCACCTCGTCTCTTTCCATTTCTCTCTACCAAAAATCATCAATTCTCAGAGTTTACAATTATAGCTTGGTCTTTCCTGGTCTCTTCCTATCAAAGGAATGGAAGCTCTTTGGGAGGAATCTTTGCATGGATCCTGAAGAGGGAATGAAGTCGGGAGAGAAGTGTGGTGGTCACTCCACATTACTTCCCCACATTCTCTTCCACAACTCTCTCTCTGTGCATTGCCACTAGGCTGCACGACTAACCATATTGTTATAGTCGTGCAGTGCTTTTGGTTATTGCATGGTGAACCGGCAAGTCAGAGATCGGCGAAATCAGGTCTGCTCTTTTGTGGGTCTTTCTACTTCCCCACCACCGTCTTCTTACTGTTCTTCTGTTTATATGCAGTGTACTAGAATTCACTGAATTTGGCATGTACTCCGTCTCATATTAAGCTGCTGAAATGAAGTATCTCTCACTTAATTCCCAGACTGATCACATTTTTTCTGCTTCCAAATTGCTAGCCTTTTGTATGGATGGAACTCTGAAATCGAAAACGAGCGTGTTAGTTCATTGCTTTAATGGGTAAGATGCTCCTAGATGGATTTCTATGTAGTTTGAGAAGTACCCATAATCAAGCAATTCAACCAGCCGAATCTTGAATCACAAAGGCCAACATTGACTCTGAAGACAACAAAGTAATAAGAGAACAAACAATGCCCGAGTTCTGACAAATGATTCCACACTTAATACGCACATTTTCCATGAAATTGCACAGATCCTCAACATCGTACAAGTATTAACTGACCAGCCAAATTCTTGGGTAATATCATCTATAGTATAGATGACGCAGGTCTCCAACTGTTAAACTTACTTTCACTGACAAGGTGTAGCATGTAAGGAACTCTGCCATCCATCCCTAAGAATACTGTCACAAATCCATCACAAGAGAGGCATAGAGGAGCGCATTCCATGAGTCTGGTATGCCTGGTAAGCACCAATGGCTGCAATCCTGCCGATGCTCTTTTGATAATTGTCCATGTCTATAGATAGAGGGGTGGCCATCCTTTCTGTAAGCTGTAAGCCTGCTGATGTTCATGTACACAACATGAGTAGTTATATTTTTCAAAACTAGCTCGAGAATTCTCATCTTTGCTGGGTACTTTTGTAAATTAGAGTCCTTGGAGACAGGTTCCCTCTCCTCATCACATTTACCACCAGAATTCCATCTGCCCCCCCTGCAGTCAAATCAAAGGATTCAGTGCCAATGCTCCATCAATGCTTACAAGATCCAAGAGACAAATCCATGATTCACGGCAAAAAATGAGGCCTCCCATCAGTAAGATAATCACATATGATAGTTAGAGTGGATGCCATGCCAAAGTGGCAGAACAAGCCAGAGGAACATGGATCCAACAACATGATGATGTCTTGCTTTTGGGCTTCTTGAGAACAAAGGGGTTCCATGATAAATGGACCCATCGAATGGGTTGTCCCACATAAAAGGGAAATAATCCGGTGCAGGTCTCATAACGGTGTGAAGGGATGGAAAGGCTAGGGTCAGCCCTAACCTTCGAGCCTTCTGCAAATAGTTGCTGCCCCACTGTCACCCTGACTCTCACTTTCAGTCCCTCTTCACATGGCTGTAACTCATGGTAGCACTCAAATAAAGAAATAAAAATCAAGAAGAATGATTGAGAATTATATGTTGCATTAAAAACTGAAATGCTTGAAGTTCACTCTCAGAGAGATTGCATGAAAATTGTAATTTGCATGTTTGGTTAAAGAGATCTCACAACATATGGAAAAATTTTAAACCTTCCTATTTTTCTTCTAAGTCAAAATCTGATGAAATTTGGCAACCGTGGAATAGAACTCCCTAAACTTTTATCAGTTGAAGAGTCATCTAACTACATTCCAGGTATTAGACAAAGCAACAAAGATTAACTATAAAGCGTAATTAACCTGAAATGGGACACTGAATATCCTCTGAAAAAGACCCGAGTTCTTCGGGCATCAATGTTAGTGTCAACCCATCTAGCCCAAGTTGAAAGTGCCTTCTTGTAAGCCTCCTTCACTTTGAGCAATGGATACACATAATCGCCTTCTTGATAATAATCTTTTCTGCTAAAACGAAATAAGACAAACTTAGCTGACAGAACTTGGTTGTTGAATTGGGTGCTGATCAATGTAAGTAGCATTTCAAATCATAATTTTATGATAGATGCAATTGCCCAGAAGGACTGCAGAATATCTGCCATGCCCGGAAATCAGGCTAACCTGATCACTGGGCAGGAAGCCAGTGAACATGGCACAAGTACGTTCCCAGTTTCGAGTGAAGAGTTGATTAATGTACTGCCTAAATGCTCACAGACAGAAAAGCTAAATTTCAAAAATGCAACAGCCTGGTGTTACTTATTCAGATTTGACTATCCAGAATAAATACTAATTGATTCATATGCAAAAGCTTGTAAATTCTTTTAAACTGCCAAAAGTTCCTCATGCTCAGACCAATTTGATGTCCATATATGGCAGCACACCCAACGGAAGACCCAGATCTCACCCACCATTTGGGACACCATTTGGGGCACAACACTCTCAGGGGTACCTCTTACAGCTGGCTGTCTGTCCTATTTAACTTTTCAAGTTTTTCACCTTAATTTGCTCCCGGTGAAAGGCAGGGAGATGTTTGAAGCTGAAGGAACAGCACCCACCCTCTAGAGGTTTTCTCGTGTGTCCACCAGTGGCCAGTGTTAAAGATTAAGACATCTGCGTCTTGATAAGAATCAGCTGCTTCATCCATCAAATCGAGTCTTAGAGTTTCTTCTGAGCTGTTTCCAACATTAACAGAAGACTGCCTTACTAAAAATGGAGAGGAAACATAATCCACAGAACAGTTATAGTCCTACAATAAAATACAAAAAAGAAAAAATGGAGAGATATGATCATTAGAGACTAGAAGAACGTTTTCTATATATTAACTCTTGAATAGACAAAGATAGAAAACTCGCCTCAAATATGAAAGAGAAATCGCCTTTGGATTTGAAATCACTTCTTCCAGAGATCTCATGAACTCTATTCTTGTTTGCAATACTGTGGCTAAGAATGCACACAAGAGACTCCCACATATTTCTGTTCAAAGAATCTCCTATAAAGACCAGCCTTTTCCCTCTCAGACGTGTCAAAAAATCAGTCCCATCCAAGCTACGGAAACAAGTTCACAGTTTTCAGTTGCAGGATTTAACGTTAGCAGAAAGCAGTGAGAAGCTTTATCTGGGTTGTTCAATTGAACATCCTCAGCACATCTAATAGCTCACTTGCCATTTTTGTCTATAGATTTCTCCCATAAAGTGATTAAGGATGCCATAAAGGATAGATTATTGATTGATACCAAAATGCGTTCATAAGTTACATAATAAGTCTCCATTCAGTCAGAATACCGACTCGAAGATATTATGTTGCCTGCATTCGGCTGCCTTGCAATGCATTAGGATACATCACATCCTGAACTTTTATGATATTTCTTAGGATCCATTGGGATGCACCAAACCCTTAAATTTCATGATATTTCATCCAAAACCCAAGGGAGCATTCAGTTTGGTTAGTTCAGTAAATACCATTAAGATCAAAGCGAAGCATTCGGTGTGGATAGTTCATCAAATAGCATTAAGATTATGGCACTTCAGCACTTCATGATTGAATACACCCCATGACAAAACCCGCCATCTTAAAATTAACCTTGGAGGATTAATAGCCAGGTCTGGTGCATATTAGACACCCTAACTAACTTGCGGCAAAGCTTTCACGGTAGCACGTGATATTTAATGCAATAAAACACATAATCAGCTGAGGACGCACTTAAAAAAACTCTGAGATTTCAATCATATGTACATTAAAGTAATGACGCGCCATTATTTCTGCAGCTTCCGTTTTTAGTCATGCAACAACAACATCGGATTCTGCCCAAAGAGCAATTCCTAATCCATCACTGGACACTGGTACACCTACACCGTCGACCAAATGCAAAATAATAATAATAATAATAATAAAATTCTGAAATGCATTCAGGATTGTGATAATCTTAGCAACGTCTATTGCTTCGCACAGAAACTTCATTAGCTAAGGATGATACCATACCTCGGAATGTCGCAGTCGTTAGGCCGCCACCTCCATTGAAGAAAATCAGAATCAGGCCTTCCATTCTCGAGGCAGTTGAAATCCGGATCAATAATAGGGCAAGATCCAACCGGATAATATGGCTTCTCTTCGTCTCTCACCCATCTCCCATTGAAAATATCACATGTCGGATGGCCTCCCATACTCCTAACAGAAGCCGAATCACTAGAAACGCTTTGAAACTTAGCATTGTCCTTGACTTTTCCTTCGCTTGCATTTTTCTCCATCTCGGAGAAATCCGACACATGGGAAAAGGTCATGTTGGGACTTCTCCCTTCCTCTTTTTGCTGCAGTAAATCGTTGGACCTCTGTTGCTCTGCTACAGCCGAAGCAGCAGGAGATATTTTACTGCTTGGCTCTGGAAAGAACCATAAGAATGGATACAACCCCGTCGTATTCGAACCAGGGGATGACATGAACGGATTCCTCAGCAGCAGCATGGCCGACAAAAAGAGAAAAGAAAATGCAAAAACAACAACAAAAACAGGGAATATCTTCTTCTTATGGGGTAGGGCGGCACGGAAATTCTCCGGAAGGGAGAGATTCCTCACATCCATGGCCGAAGAAAAACAAAAAGAAAAACGGAAAAGAGAAAACCGGGGAAGACGACTGCAAAAGATGGAGAGTTCGATTGAAGAACCAAGTTGGGAGAGAGATCTGTGCCTCCGGGCTCCACTAGAGAATGCAAGCGACTCGGCTGAGTAGCTAGCACCGTAGCACCGTACCTTACTCCGGTCGTATTACAATTACAATTTTTGGAAAAATTACGGGCGTACTACAATTTTTGGTTAATATTTTTTTTGCACCCACAACAAATCAAAATTTCCTCATGTACTTATAATATTTTATCCATAATTCTTTATATACCCACACCATCCCAAATGGCAGTCAACCGGAGAAAAATAACGATTTTGTCCCTAGACGAAAAACTCCATACACACAACATTGGACTTTTAGTTCTTTTATACCTATAATATTTTAAAATTTTCTTACGCACCCAAAACATCTTATCTATAATTCCTCTTGTGCCACCATGTCACCGTCTAACAAGTCGTGTTTGTCATAATTTTCTGAATTTCAGAAATACTTATCTTCTTCCCAAGAGCCGCCTCTTCCAAGTGCAACTAAGGTGTAAATAAGGTTAGTTTCAACCCGAACATGACTAATCCAACTTAATTTATAATAGAATTGGATTAGGCATTTTGAAAAAAATAAATTATATAACCTAATTCGAATCGAACCTATTTCAAAAGCGGATTTATTTGAGTTGGAAGATTGTTAACCCGTCCTATTTTCATATATTAGTGTACAATATAATAAATTATTAATAAATAGTCTTATATTAGCACATAGTACATAGGAATTAACTAAACATTATTGATTTAAAATAAAATTATTTAGTAATTATATCATTATATAAGTCATAAATTGAAAAGTATTCCTATAAAAAGGATTAATTTTTATTCTTTCATATAAATTTATAACTTAAAATAGATTTAATTAAGCAAAATATTTTTAATATCATATGTTTATTAACCCGATTTTTAACTCAAACTGAATCAATTTCTATAGGTTAAAATAGGGTTGGTTAATGTGTAAAAAATAGGATTGAGTTGAGATTTTATAATGTAGGTTAGGGTTGCATTTATTCTAATTCGAGTTAACTCAACCCGATTTACACCCCTAACTGTAATCCCCTCAAGTTTAGCACAAGCTTGATGAATGAAACTTGAGGAACCGTGATGGTGGTGACACGAGAAAAATTATAGGTGAAATGTCAGGGGTGTATAAGGTATTTTAAAAAATGTTGTTAATATAAAAGGAATAATGGTCAAATGTTGTGAGTATATAGGAAATTTTTTCATATCTGTTTATTAAAGTTCAGGGAAAAAATCGTCATTTTTTCTCTACTTAACAGCCATTTGTGACAAGTGGGTATCGGAGGAATTATGGGTGAAACGTTGTAGGTATGCGAAAAAATTTTGATTTATTGTGGGTATAAGAGAAATATTAGCAAAAGGTTATGAGTACACGAAGAATTTTTCCACAATTTATTCACGTAGATGAACAACATGTGTATGGTTTTGTTGCTTTTAATAAGAGTGCAACTGGGTTTGGTGTGCATTAACCCAATATCAATTTGGGTAAGGTAAGGTACAAAATGTCACTCATGGATATAAATATTACTCGTCATCTCAAATAGGATATGAGTGAGATAAATGCATTTTATACCCGGAACTGACCCATGTAGATATAATTATATATGTATATAATATGTATAAGATGTTCTGGTGCAACGCACTTGCACCATAAGAACAGTACATTTGACCAAAAATGAGTCTCGCACATACTAGAATATAATAAAACTTTATACAATCATTTATCCATATATAAATTTTATAGAAAATGGTTTACATGTTGAAAAAATAACTTTAAAGTTGTTATTTACATCAAAATATTTTATTACCTTGAATTTATACCATTTTTAGATGGAATACTTACACATATCTAATTGAGATGAAAATTGGTATAATAATAAAATACGTCATTCTAAATATAATGAATGGAGTATATTATAATTTTATGATCATGTAGGACCCATTTTAAGACAACTACACTACAATTATGGTGCAGGTGCGCTACACCTGAATATTACTCAATATATATTATATAGAATATGTTGTATCTGTTTGTGTCATCTTGTATACACACTCATTTTAACAAATTAGAATTTGAATGAATGTTGTGCCTTGTGAAGTTGTGGATTGTAAAGTAATAAACCAATTTATTTTTATATATATATGTGGTTGACTTACAAAAGTTTTTTACACATAAGCTTGTGAATTGTGATTAATATATTAATAGTTATAATAATTACGTTTTGGCAATCTATACTTTATATTTTTATATAATAATATAAACAATAATATTTGTATTTGGGATTTTGAAATATAAATAAGTATTGTCTTATATTTTTTAAAATAACGAGAAATTTTTTAAAAAATATTATATTTACATATTAAAGGAACCAATTTAAAACTGATATTGAAACTGATCCTACGAGTAATTAGTAGGGTAAAGTACACTAAAAACTAAATCGACAAATTGATAAAATAGAGTAGGTCTTTTGTAAATAAGGTATGACTATGGTAGACCATTGCTCAATCCAAATTGCACCGTTACTTTTAAGCTCTAATTTTCTTTAGCACCGTTTGGTATACAAATGTATCTCATAGAAAAGGAATTACAAGAGACTTGGTTTATGAATGAAAAAAATGAGACAAAGAAAACCGATTTATAAGAAATGCTCGTCCAGCTTTTCAAACTAAAACATTCCACTCTGCTCTCCATTACTCAATTTCTTTAATTATTTCTTTACTTCTTCATATTCAATTACTCTACTTTTCAATCATTTTTACATAACTATATATTCAACCAACTTATATTTTAACTTTATTTTTTTTATTTCTCATCATTACCCACATCGCATAACATTATTTTCTTACATTTCAAAAATTGTTATACCAACAACAATTTCGGATACAGACACTGTCAGGGTGCATCTGATACAAACCTGCCATGAAAGTAGGCAAGTCTCTAGCATCTTGCGTCCATTTCTTACCAAGATAGCTCATTCTCTTGGACAGGTTCCTCCAAGGAGAGAGTGGACGACTCTATTATATTGCAATAGAAACAAATTACAAGCAAAACAAATCCCCCTTACAACACATCTTTTCCCCTGTTTTATAGCCTACGCTATCCTGATACAATGAATTAAGACATATGATTTCCTTTGTACTCTGCCTAACAAATACTAATTCTCCTCATCGTAACTGCCTCTTATTTATGCTAGCGTGTCTTCTCCTGATGACATGGCTGCGATGTCATCCCCAAATGATAACAGTATCCATTTTTAAATTTCAGATGATGCATCTCCAAAATGAAAAAAATAAAAATGTAGCAACATTCCGGTTAGACTAACTGCTTCATTCCTTAATAGTAGTGCCCAAATTTTTTAATCACTACCTCACGATACTCTTATCATTATGGATTTTCACAACAAAACTTAAAGGGCCCATCAAAAGACATACACGATTTCCCTATTTCTTAATCTTTTGTACAGTCCAATAGACGCGTGCAATGCAGCAGCTTCTATGAACACGAACGGGCACACAGGCCAGTGTGCATGAGATTTCGCACCCCCAGTGGGCTGTGGGTGGGAAAGCCTATGCACAGCTGCAGCAAACGATCTGCCAAGTCCCAATTCTGTGGCGGCTTATATGCGCATAGAGATTCCCGCCCATGATCAATGGATGGTTGGAGATCCATGGCACACAGTTGTGTCCCAGGCACGAAGGCTGTTGTAACTAGGCTGAAACCGATCTCCGTCATCTTGGACCCGAAAGCTCAATCGCCTCTACGACAAGGGACGATTCCTCCACATAATCCATGTATTTCTGGGGTGTGTGCTCTGATGACCGAGATCGAGGTGTCTCGATCTTCTGTGAGGCCTCCCATCTCTCAGCCAGTCCGTCACCTTCCAACATCCTCACCACCTCAGACATTTTTGGCCGGTCGATAGGATGGAATTTTGTACACAGGAGAGCTACTTGCACCATCTCCTCCAGCTCAATTCTGTCGTAATTGTTCTTCAGATCTTTATCCACCATAATATTTAGCTTGTTCTCCTGATGAAGCTTCTTTACCTGAAAAATGAGGGGGGGGAAAAGAAAAGAAAATCAAATGAGGTGGAAACTAGAACCAAAAGTCTAGGTTAAGAAAGAAAACCAAATGAGGTGGAAACTAGAACCAAAAGTCTAGGTTAAGGATAAAAAGAAAGAAAAGCTACCCAATCAAGCATTACGCCTTTCTGATTAGCTGCCCTCCCAAAATCTAATGCCTTCTGACCTGTGATCAGTTCAAGAAGTAGGATACCAAAGCCAAAAACATCTGTTTTCTCAGATGACTGGCCAGTCGACAGGTACTCAGGTGCTATATGCCCAACAGTCCCCCGCACAGCTGTGGTCACATGGGAGTCTCGGTGGTCCAAAAGCTTTGCCAACCCAAAATCTCCAACAACTGCTTCAAAATCTTCGTCCAGGAGAATATTTGCAGCTTTAACATCACGATGAATTATCTTAGGATCACATTGTTCATGCAAGTACAACAACCCCCGGGCTGTCCCCAATGCAATGCGCTTCCGCCTTCGCCAGTCCAAAACTGGTCTTCCATGAGTGTGATCTGTGGGAAAAGCTACAAGCTTAAAAATAGAAGTCTTATATCCCTCCCCCACACCCCAGCCCCCCCACAAAAAAAAAAAAAAAATGGAGGTCTTACTAAAAAGTGAGAATATTGTCCAGTGTGGGGCAAACAAAAATGCAAAATGACCTTAAAAACTGTCAAGAATGATAATTGTCTTTTTTCAATCTATAATGGTATTTATGCAGTCCCATACCGTGATCAAAAGCTGTAAGGCAGTTGCAAAATGGGCAACATAAATAAATATTTGCCATCATAAATATAAAGAAATTTTGTTGTAAAGCAGGGCTAGAAAGATCAGAACAAGGATTGATCACTTTCTCCTAGTCACGTTATAGGGCAGTCCTAATCCTAGATGAACGTTTGACCACTAACTTCAACTCATGGCATTGGCATGGAAGCCTCCTTTCCAGTAACATCAGACTATCAGTGCCCTTTCTTAATCCAGCCAAAGCCAAAATAGAGGAAGAACAACCACTATCATGTTCTTCTTGTATACATCATTTAATCCACCTACATCTATACTTAATACATGAAGAACCCCCAGAACTGCTAGACTGAAGACATACTCCAAGGATAATACAGAGCCATGCGTTATTGATTAATGATTTGATTATTGTAGGTTCATGATAAGCCTCCTAGTAGTCAGATTTTTTTACACAAATCCCCATGGATTTGCTTGTCAGTCATTGCTTTGCCAGTAATACAAAGTGTCTCAGAAAAAGGTCGGCTCTGCACTGGAACACAGATGGTATTTGATTGTGCCAAAGTCTGAACCGTACTCTAAATTAAACTGATTGGTGAAGATTTGGTTCAAATAAATGCACTATTAAAAGTAAAAAACGAAAGGTACTCAGTTTTTAGTTATTTACAAATTTGAAAAGTATTATGCCCACTGACCTTTCAACCGAGAAGCAACACTTCCATTTGCCATGTATGGGTACACAAGGAGCCGCTCATTCTCTGTTGAGCAGAAACCACAAAGACGGAGAAGATTACGATGAACAGCCAGGCTAATCAGCTCCACTTCTGTCTGGAATTGAATTTCACCACCAGCAGCATTGTAATCTTTTAGCCTTTTCACAGCAACTAGTGTACCATCTTGTAAGCATCCCTTGTAGACAGTCCCAAATCCACCCCTCCCAACAATATGTTTTGAATTGAAATGATCAGTGGCGGCCCGGAGCTCCTTGAATGAAAACCTCTTAAGATGACCCAAGCACACCTCAGGGTCATATTGATCTGCCAGAGAAATATTAAGTCAAAAGGATGTGCCAGCCAACAAGCTCAAGAAAAATACAAGCATTTGGACAATTTTTTAGGCTGTGGGGCACAAATCCACCCATGATGAGTTGCTTTCAATCTGATCCTTCAACTTCACGATGCCTGTGCCCACACAATTTGACAGAATAATGCTCATTCATGCATGTAGAATAGAATCAAATATGGATAATCATCGTCATCAACAGTTGCTCCCAACTGGGTCAGCTAGAATCAAATATGGATCAGACAGAATTTTCCAAAGCATCTTGCTGTTCAACCAAGGTAACCCGTGTCATTAATCAGGACAGAGTGATCCTAGCCTAATTTCTGAACAGTAGATGGAATTGTAAAGACATTAGGAAATGCAAGGTTAGGTTATCCATTATAAATGTAATGCCAATAGGTGTTGTCAAATCAACTGCTTATATGCATGACAAGTGCATCCTTCTACGAAAACGAACAAACACATTTGTATGGAATAATGGAATGACAGAATCATCCAGTGACCCTTTAATTTCCCTCATTATGTGTAGTTTCCCTTGTTTCTTCTTTTCCTATCGTGGCTGGATCAGACCAAGTGGGCAGAGAATGTTGATTACGAGTCAAGCCAATCACTGAATTCACTCTAGGCTAGGGCAGATAATGAGGACAGATATGTCACTCAACCTTGGCAGCTAATTCTAGGCTGCAGCATTCAAGCAACCCATCCTTCTTAAGAATTTTGTATCCAGATTCTTTATTTTAAAAAAAAAAAAAAGAGTAGAAACTTGAAAACAGATGTCAGATAGAACTTAAAGGCTATCAAAATAAATTGGAAAGCATGTAGCCAACAAATAATGTACAACTCAAAAGCAGAAAATATTTTCAAACAGGTCAGGGAAACTAAACCCATGGCATTTTATAACATCAAATAGTACAAACCATTCACATCAAAGAAAATCTGCCGATGGTTCCGGTGCCGCCACCAAAGAAGTAACCCGACAAAAATGATTGCCAAGACAGCTGAACCAATGCTTGCACCCAAGGCAATTGCCACTTTACGGCTTCCTCCTTGTTGCGATTGCCCTGAGAAAATGTAGGTTCCATTTTTCAAAGTTCTATGAAAGGAATCAGAAATGGAAAATTATGAGGCTTTGCTAGACACCGCAGAATACAGATGCAATCATAATTTGGAGATAGGAAATACAGCCCGATTACAGTGACAAATCGACTTCTAAAATTCGAATGCTTTCATTTCGGTTAGGAAATACAGCCCTATTGCAGTGACAAATCGACTTCTAAAATTCAAATGCTTTCATTTCAGCCCAGCATGAATTTGCAATTATTGAAGTCTGCTTCTACTACATGTCCCTGATGACATAAAATTCCAGAATGACAAAACATTTCTGTATCCAAATCATGACATTTCTATATTGGATCCACCTTTCACAGCATCTGGCGAGTATGCGAGAGGCTCAGTCACCACAGCAGAACAATTGTTTGCAGATCTCCGACCACAAATTAAAGGATTTCCAATGAAGCTGGAGAAAATGGAAAAAGAAACATAAAGCAACTGAGCCTCATTTTCCACAAAAAAAACAAAGAAGGATGCTCCATGTTCAAGCAAGCTAGGATTTGCATACTTTGAAGTTCTAGCTGATATATTCAGCAAAGAACCACTCAGATTGTTGTAGGAAAGATCTCTGCAAGGAATTCAATTGAAGACTCCATAAGTTTATTAGCTTGAAACTACATTTTCCTATATAAATCTTCAAACAAAAATAAAGCAGTCAAAGTTTATAGAAACATACAAGAGAGTGAGTCCTTTGATGTTGGTCAGAGACATGGGCAATGGTCCAGAAAGGCTGTTGTTATTCAATCGCCTGGCTTGTTGACAAGCATTAAAAAAATGGAAAGAAATTTTTTAAGTTTCCTAAGCCATGAATAATTTCATCAGAAATATAAGTGGTTAACAGAAACTCCAGTACAATTTAGAAACATGTTCTGAGAATTAATGTGCTGGTGAATCCACAGATCTTACAGGTAGTTCAGGTTCCTCAAGTCCCCAATCGAATTCGGTATCCCACCATTAAACATATTGTTAGAGAGATCAAGTGTTTGGAGCTTTGACAGATCCCCGATGTTGTCAGGAATAGGGCCTGAAATGGCATTATTTTGTAGCAACCTGCGTAAGAACAAAATTCATTCATTCATTCATCATCCTTTTTCAAGCAACTGTATAGCACTCAGTTTTGGAGTTGAGGCACGTTTTCCTAATTAATTAAATTAAATTTTACAGGACTGTCTTATGATGGGCTGCAAGCCACCACCAAAAGTATCACCACAAGATGATTCTGGCCACTGAAAGATCAAGCTCTGTCATAAGAATGGCACTGCTGGGTAAAATGAGATAAAAGCCAACTATCCACGTCCACTGGAGGGCAATCACATTTAGGGTCACCATAACAGCTTGTTTGACCCAACAGAAGTTCGAAGAACCAGGCCAGATATTTCTTTTTTGTGTGAAGGCTTCTGCCATTAAAATCGATGTGCAATTTTTCCATTGTAGTTGACATTCTGGAAGATTAAACTCTGCAAATTATTGCTCAAAAGAAGACAAAAGAGGAAGGAAAAAGCTCCGCTTACACAGATTGCAGATTAGTTAGGTTGCCAATTCCTGGAGATAATTTCCCAGACAAGCTCTGACTAGGTAACCCACTGATAACATCAAACACCGGAAAGAAAATCACTAAACCAGCAAGATCAAGTCAGCAAATGGATTGATTATCATGGAATTTCATTCAATAAACATAGCCAGGCCTTACAGGGCGGAAACAGCACCGTCAGGAGAACAGGTAACCATCCTCCAACCGCAAGGATCAACGGAATTCATATCCCAGTTCTCCAGTACATTGTATGGGTCGTTCAGTTCATCCTTTATTGCCATCAATGCTACAACTAAAGTACAAGAGAAACAAAGGTAAGACCAAAAGAAGAAAGAGTTTCAGAAACGCCTATGAAGTATCATCAAATCCACCTAAGATGTCAATCTTCATACAAAAAGAGAACAAACGAAACAAAAAATACAAAGCCAAAATTAGGTTCTTTCATAATATAAACGGCCTGAAAAGCATCTATCAGGCGTGAAATACAGCCACGTTACTCACAGATACACAATAAACGAGCGGGATTCAGTCCATGCCAGCAGTATTCAACTCGAAAGAAGCAGCAAGGCAGCAATGGGAAGAAAACACAGATCTCTCTGGATTTATTCTCATTAGCAGTTCCGAGACTCAGGACTTCTAATAGAGAAATTTTGTGAAGCCTTAGAAGAGAATATTGCCGCCAACAATTTCAGATAACCAAAACGAACATGCAAGGGAAAAATCTAACTCACCTTCATAGTTTACTCCAGAGGGCGAGAGCGTAGCATACGAACTTCCCATCCATGCTAGAACCAGAAATCCAAGTTTCCAACACAGGACATTCGTTTTTCCCATCCTCCTTCGAACTGCAAGCAGAAGATCAAACACCAAGCACAGCAAACAGAACAACACCAAGAGGCCAGCCAACGGTTTCCGAGCACAGGGACAGGATTTCCAGCAGAAGGAAAAAGCTAAGAATCCATGATCCGGTCAGCTCGTTCGAACAGTCATAGAAAGCTTTTTAATAAGGATTTGCATTCACAATTGCAGACATTTCGAGCGCGAAACAATAAGCCAGCGTGAGGTGGCCTAAAAGCTCAGTTGCCAGCTTCTTTCTATCAACGATCAGAATCTAAAACCTTCGGCAGAGAAAATCGGATACCGAAATTGAAATTGAAAACCTCATCCGTTACTTTCGCCGCGAACAAGTTACGAATGCAGCTAGCTTCTCTTTTCGCAAATCTCGATGGAAGTCTTCTGACAGCCAAAACCAAGTGCTAGAAATCGAAAACTCTAGTCTGAGATACGCCGTTTACAGCATAAAGAGACGGCACATCCCAGCATTCGCATACGGACTCTACCAAAATCCTCTGAATACATCCCAGCGACAGTCCCACCATGACCAGATCCCAAATGCTGAAATTCCACCTGCGAAGAAAGCATTCGGTGAGGAAAAACACCGGCCGAACACTCCGACGAATTCAAACCAAATCCTCCGCGAATCAAAATCCCGACACCCAGACCACTAATCAAAACCAATCATCGGAACCGAACGCCACAATCTTCCATCTATTTCAACAATTAAAACGGACTATAATCCTGAAAGACACCTCCGACATTCGAGAATCCTTCTGCATTTGGTCTCGATCTTCTCTTCTGCCTCGTCTCTGTGACTACCACTCAGTCCCACAGTCTCCAGCCCGAAGAACCAAACAACAAACAATCAAACACGCGAAGGCCGGCTGGATGGAAAGGGCCACGCCAGACACGAATACAGAGATAAAGAGCGACCCAGAAAAAAATTCAAGAGAAAGAATTTTTTTTTTTTTTTTTCTCCTCCCTTCCTTTTTTCTCGTCAATCCTTTCTTTTCTTTTCTGTTGCGATTTGCAAATAGCGTAATTGTGAAGTGCGAGCATCTTAGTCCCAGTGAAGTGAGCTTTGCAGAGTGCCAGCTGGAAGCATGGATCAGCCCAACCCATTTCTGCATGTAGCTCACGCTATTTGCCTTCCAAAAACTAATCCTGCTCTTGGAAAACGATGCATTATTTCACGGCCGTAACTAAAATTCGTCTGATCAATTTCCGACTCGTGGCTCCAATTGAATCATCCAACGGCTGGGATCATCTGCCTGGTAGTACTGCGGCCACGGGATTTCTTTCGGCTGATTAGGACTGCAACAACGACCGGACAGGTGGGCAGGAGAAAACGATTCCGCTGGAAACAACAATAATACATGTCCACCACCACGCTGCATGGGAGATTTGCATACAGGCGCCTCAAGTTTATTTTGAATTTTGTGTATTCTGGCCTTTGAGATTTTTATTTGCAAAGGTGAGACAATGGAATAAGATGTTCTACTTCGTACAAAAACACCATTGATGCTCGCGCGTCACCCAGTAGCGCTATTGATGTTTTTGTACGAAGTAGAACATCTTATTCCATTGTCTCAATGGACGTGATTGACGGATCATCCTCCAGTTCAGCTTTGGGAAGGAGGGATGTACGCGGGTTCGGATGCGTCTCGGTTTACCGCATGGTCACGCCTTTCCAGTCACACAACCCCCCTCTCTCTCTCTCTCTCGTCTCCTTTTGCCTGTCAGGTCACGTGCTTGACTTGTCTCAGGCTTCCTTGGCTTTTGGTCGAAGAAAATGGTAAAGCCTTCTGGTGAGGTACGCAGAGCGCCGGGAATGGGGATGTCTCTGGTATGTTGATGCGCCATCGGGGCCAAAGTTTATTCGCTAAAACGCTAATAACCGGGACTTCGGAACATGCATGTGTGTTTACGCCTGTTGGGCAGATTAGTTTATTGCATGTTGGGGTTTTCCGTAACTTCAATTTTCAATACATGCCACGCCGCGTCCTACTGTCCCTGTTTGTTTTGCCGGTACAGTGAATTTTGAACATTGATTGGCGAGGGATTACCAATTCGGATGCCCCTGCCGAATGATGCACAGTATTTAGTGGGTTTGTCAGGCACCTGATAAATTTTGAAAGAAATTTTTTTTCTAAATGTGAGTAAGTGATGAATATGCATAAAGAATTGTGAAAATTTTTAAAATAAAGTTAAAATCTAAACAGAAGTTGTATGAAAAGTCGAGAAAATGATTGGGAATATAATAATTATATAAAATGTAAATAAATGATTGAATAATAAAATGGTCACAAGAATAAAAAATTAAATAAAAAAGGCATTTCTTTGGGGGGGGGTAGCTGGGTTTTGTATAGGTAACAGGCTCTTCAGGCTTAGGAACTTATTGGTCAAAAGATTAGGTATGCGAATAGAAACGCTTGTTGCAAAAAAAGGAAGAAATTTTTTTTAATAAAAGTTCTTATTTAAATTTTGCGGGGGAAAAAAAACACGTACGATAGAAGTGTACACGTGTGACGGTACAGATAATACCATGATGTGACAATCCATATGATAATAAATGATCCAAATTTGAAGGTAATGAGGATAATGCATAAAAACCATTGGCTGGGATTCCCTTTGATTATAAATTAAAATTCAATTATTTAAGTTATTTAATTTATCTGTTTATCATAGTACTAAAAATAGAAGTATTGGGTGAGTTATTTGCTTAAAGATATAATTATGTGCGAATTAAAAAATATTTATATCAAGTCATGAATGCATTAAAATGCAATGATAATTTATAGAATCATTCGTCTATAAATAAAAAATATTTTACATTATTTAGATGTTAAATTAACAATTTTAAAACTAGCGTATAAAAAATATTACATTATTTTTATTCATTTATCAAATTAGGATTATGCAACACTTGTAATTTAGACATGTGACTTGCTAGTCCAGATAAGTGGTCGAGCCTATATTTAATGTAAATTTTCAATATCAATCATACACATATGGCATGATTATTAATTTTGAAAAAATCACATTCACTATTCTAGACACATTCACAACTTTGGAAACATTAGTAACTTTTGGTATATCTGCAATTTTAGATATATTGGCAGCTTTAGATTCATTCATAACTTTGGATATAACAACCATTTTGGACACATACATAACTTTAGGTACAAAGAGATAACTTAAGCTTTGAAGTAACAATTTTAATCTGAATATAAGTTTTCCTTATGGTTAAAATGTCATCCTATCTTAGGTTCTAGCCTTTTGGTTTAGAAGTTTAGCCTTCTTAGATATACATATAACATGAGTTTCAGTCTTTATTTTCACAAGCTTCTTGCCCTTTGTGAGTTTTTAGGTATACAATCTTTTACACTTATAAGCTAATGTCTCGTAGTTATGGTCAATTTCTAGGTTGGCCACTACTTGAGTTATTAGTTTCCTATTCCTTTTCTAATTTAATTTTATAACCCGATGCTTAACTGGTGTATGTAGGGTTGAAGCTTTTGCAGCCTTTACGATTCTATCCAACTTCTTATTTAGGGTTTAGCATTGTGTATATGATTTTTTCTCTAGGCTACAACTTGTTTTTCCCTAATGTCAAGTCTTTCATAAGTATTAAGGAGTGACGTAATCATTTTTGAAAGCTAAAAACAACTTAAGGTTATATTTGTAAATTCATTTGATTTTTTTAAAGAATATAATAATAATAATAATAATTAATTAGTCATATTTTCATATGTATAAATGCTCTGCTACATTTTATAGCAGCTCAAAATCAAATCTCATATTAAAAAGAGGATAAAGTTCCTAACGCTTATAAGTGGACATCGAGTTAAAATGGTGTGACATGATTTAAAATCATACAGCTAAGCTATTAGGCTAGAGCAATCATATCATACTGCGAATCTCATAATTCATAGGCGTTAGATTACTGTTTTCTAGATATGTGCATTATAAGATTAAGTTAGGCATTATAAATAAAAATTAATTTCAATGGCAATAGACAAAGTAGGTTTTACATTATCATCAATAAAACTTTTTAATTGATTTTAAAAGTTGGACCCTATAATAAAACAAATGGAAATTATGAAGGTGTCTACCTTAATTAATGGAAGTTTGAAATATCAAACATTTTAAGAAAAATCATGCTTTATTGCTGTAATTTGATATGCATCCGCCATAATTTTCTATTATTTACTAATTCAGAGTCACTTTTCTTCACTTGTCTTACTTTATTTTTTTAAGTCACGGATAGTAACTTATACTTTCTTTTATTTGTCTTCTCTTGATCATAATTCAAAAACCCGTGGGGCATATAAAAATAAAATAAATTGAATTTTCATCAATAGTATTTTAAAAAAGATAGATAATAGTAATAATCGAAATAACATTTTGAATCATAAAAATCTCAATTTCGTTAGAATAAATAAAAATTTTCATATATTCTCATATATCCGAATAGGGAGGTCTAATTGTGAAAGTAGCTAAAGACCCTTATCCTTCAACTTTTGAATCATGTAGAAAATAACAAGAGCAAGAGAGAAAACCAAATTTACAACTATTCATGCACAGATACATTTGATAACATGTAAAAGTAAAATAATAATAATAATAATAATAATTTGGCATCCAAACTATCTACATCTATTTTTAAATTTTTTATGTAGCTACCATGCATTTTAACATAATTCCATTTACTCTTAAATATTATAGCATGTTCCAAGTCATAAAAGATTTTTAGATTGAACTTGTATCATCATTCTTAAAATAATTTTTCAATTCACAAGACAGTTTTACTCATTCCTAATACAACATTACTTTTTTCTAATACATATAATTACATTCTTATCCTGAATGTAGATTCAATTCAAGAATCTTATATGATTTAAAACAAGCATTTGCTCATATTTCATTTACTCTTAGTAGCTGCTCATTTCATATCACTGGCTCACTTCAATTTCTTTTTTTATTTTTTTCTTTTTTACATTTTGAGGCTCTTTAATAATAGTTTTTTACTATTTAGTTTCACATCTTTCCAAGTAGACACTGATGAGTTCATTCGGATTTCGGACAGAAAAAAATTCACTCTTTCCCATCCACATTTGATAGTCTGATCTTTTAACTTTTTAACGATCATAAGTTTTCTATTATTAGCTTTATGCTACGATTATATTTTCAAATCGTGGCATATGTCTGTCTTATCTATTCTATATTTATTCTCTCTAATATAGATAATTATCCACAAGATATCACCTCACCTTTTTTGGCAGAACTTATTGTTTTTAACATCCATCCAAACAAATCATAAGCGAGCGATTGACACACTGCTCTTGACAAGAATGAAATGTAATACTCATTTCTCGCTTTTCTTTTAACTCACCTTTTGCTTGGGATTTTAATTATCCAAGTATCATATTTTTTTTTTCATTTTTATCCGTATACTTTAATCATTTTCTCATATATTTTCGTACATCTATTATACTCATTTACACTTTATTCCCACTTTATCATAGTATATCAGACCACTCTTAACTTTTCAAAATACATTCAATAACATTCTAACTCAACGGTTAACAATTCCGAAATGCTCCATAAATCAAAACAGTGGAGTATTTAATTAAAGGTGTGCATCGAGGTCTGTGTTGAGGTAGCGGATTAGTTAGCTAGTGGATCCACCAGTATAAAACTCAGGGACCCACATGACTGGCCCACTGGTGGAGACCGACCATCATTCTTCCTCTTTTAGAAAAACACAGCAAGCAATGACATTATGGTCCCCCGGGTTCTTTGGAATTATGACAGCCAAACGGACGGTCCATGAGTCCTCATGCACCGGTGAGCTCCATTAACTAAAGCGGGCGCCGCATCCCATTTATCCAAACCGTTCACGTTGCATCGAACCCATGGCAGAGCTGATTCAAAAAACCTCCCCAGGCTGAGGTGATCAGGAGAACCGATCTTCCAAATATATAGACTCATTCCAAAAGAAAGGTTCAAATATCCAGTCAGCTAAACTTCCCGAGCTCAGAGATTATGTATAAACTGCCACCGACAGTACTTTCTGTGATGTTGATCTTGCGGATCGCGAGACGATTTTCTGTGTCACAAATCCCAGCCGAGGCTTTGTTGAAATCCCGTTGGAGCCATTCCCAGTCGCGTATTTTGGCGGTCCTGGCACTGGTTCTCATCACTCGCAGACAAATAATTAAAATAGCGCATGGGCCCGAAAATGATGCATCAAGCACGCTAAGCCGAGGACTTTTGGTGGGATATGGCGCAGGAACGCCAACATCGTCCTACCCAACGTCCGTGGACCATCAAAAGTAAAATGTGGAAATCGAAAGCGATGACTCGGGGATGGGCCACTGGTCTGGATTAATGATGCAGTTGATGGCGTATTTAGAACTACCAGCGTGCTCTTGAAGTCATGGGTGCAGTTAGGTTGGGCGTATGGAGAAAAAAAAAAAAACACTAATCACATATCTAGGATCAAAGGCAGGGGGAAAAAAGGCCTAACCCTAATCCCTAAGCTCTTGGCCCGAGAAAAATCCTTGTTTTCTTGTCAATAAAGAAATCGGTGGTGGGCCCAGAAAACTCCCACTTGTATGATCGGAGCAGCTTTTCACATGGAGAATAAGAAAATAAATTTTAAAACACTTTGATGCAGAGGAGGCTAATTCCGCATTGTCCATGATCGCTGCAAAACTTGTAAATATTCTCCATCGAGTAGCAAATCGACAAACTCGGGAAGAGGGTTGATAGTTGATACTTGCACCCAACGGATCTTGCTTTTTATCCTCCGGTATTGCCACAACGATTAGTACGCGCAACTTTTAAAATAAAAAAAAATTTAGTAAGTAGTAGGCACACTTTCTTTTATTGTTCCGTTGGTAAATTATTTTATAATCACCTTACACCAATAGGTAGGTAGAGGTGCCTGTCAGTCAGCTCGTCCAATCCTTTTATAAATGAGTTTGGGTTGAAATTTTTGAATAAATTGGTTATGATTCGTCAATCCGTTCAGTCATTTAATTAAATAAATAGATTAGGGTAGATATTTTATAACTTGTTAGCCCATTAACCCATTCAACCTATTTACTAACCCGTTTAACCACATAACCCGTTCAACATATTTAATAACTTGTTTAACTCATATAACTCGTTCAACCTATTTAACTTGTTTAATTCATTAAAGTTATATATATATATACGTAAATTCCTTGATTATTTTCCTTCATTAAGTCTTTTTTTGTCACATAATTTTCCTTTTTCATAGTTAGCCTAATTCCATTTTATTGTTATTGTCTTATTTTCATTTTTCCAGCACCAAAAACATCTTCTCACCTCTCCCTACCAGATTATTGTCCACCAGAGTTTAGGCATTCAAGTTGTTTGCTATACAATCCGTTAACAACCCACCGACCTATTTATTAAATGAGTTGCAAATGAGTTAAAGTTGAGGTTTTTTAAATAGATTAATTAACATATTATGGTTGAGATATTTTTAATTGGTTAGAATTATAATTAAGTTCTAATACGTCCAACCTGACCAGTTAACACCCTTACCAATAGGAGAAAAGACTCATGTTCCTCAAACTGAAAACGAAATTTCAACTCGTGAGACAAAGATTCCAATAAAATTTAATCCCAAACTAACGGTATGACAAGCCCTAGTGATAATAGGTGCACTTGGTAACAAAGATAGATGAATACTTATTTATATGTGGTGCGTATGATGGAGCTCCCACCTCACGCCAATGCCTCTTATATATGAAATGGGATGCAACTTTTGCATAAAGTGATGTTGAATGGCAAATAATCCTTGTGCCATAGAAAGATCATGACTAGGTTTTTAGTTATTACAAGGTTCATTGTGAAGGAAAAACACTTGCATTAGTTCTCATCTATCTTCGTATCAAAGTTAGGTAATTTGCAAATATACATATAATTTAACTATAATTGTAAATATTAAAATATTTATGAAATCAAATATACCAAGTGAGTTTTTAAATTTGCAAATGTACTTACATAATTTGTATATATTTATAAATATATTCATGTTGTAATAGTAGCATGTCGTGCAATAATGACATGTATATATTTACAATTATGGTCAAATGCATGAGAATTATTTATATTTTTTATAATTATATTGGTATATTTAGAATTATGATCAATGTGTCAAACTGTATACATATATTTGCAAATTACTCAGCTTATCAATGTGAGAAAAAGTGATATAAGAATAATTGTTGATTTTTCACCCTACTTTCTTTGTTTTGTAAGGTATCTTGAATCCCTAAATTCCTCTAAAATTATTTGTAAAAGAAGTGATCCAATTAGCCCGAGCTAAACAAATGACTTGCTTAGTCTATCTTATTTTAAAAATCTCAAAAAGTATATACAAATATCTAAAAATAATAAAATATAGTTTATATGTTAAATACACTTAGATAAATAAGTATATGAAGAGAAAAATAAAGAAAAATATTTTAAGATGAACTAAACAAATCATCTACTTAGCCTAAACTAGAAGCATTATTCCTGTCTAGTTGTCTAATTGAGCTAGCCGTTAAGAGGATTTGCAGGAGATGGAGGTTCCTTACCCAGCAATTTGTTTCTTAGGAACTACAGCCTGCATCCCATGGTTAGGAGCAACATCAACTAAAACAATTCCTTACCATCAGGTAGTGTTGTCAGAACATCATCCACCCCCATTGAAATCCTTCTGTAGTATCCTTCCCATGTATGACCCTCCTAGATTTGCTTTGGAGTAGATGCAATTCCAAAACAAATGCTCTTTATCTTCCGGATGCCGCCTGCAAAACAATGAATTTTGGCATGAAATGGGATGAAGATTTACATCCTTAAAAATACTTTTATCATCTAAGAAAGAACAACTTGTTCTCAGTTTTCATAAAAAAATTTCTCAATTCTTACTTAATTTTGTCTATTATAGATAAAAAAAAAAAAAATTCATCATCTTCCGTTCTTTAAACAAGTAATACTCGTATTTTTCAATTCAACCAGTTATGTGTATTCAACAATGCAAATAATATAAAGTGCGAATATAAAGAACGAAATCACATATCTAACCTAATATGCATCTTTAAGCATGCACGAACAGGATTTATTATTGTTGTTGATAAAAAAAATTTATTATTACTAGCAGTAGTTTGATTCGCGGCATAAAACATCTTCGGTCCGAAAAGGTTACGAAATTATTCGGACCAGACATTCGAACCATCCGGGCTGGTCCGGTTTTCCAGAAAAAGTAGCAATTTTGAGCTGTTCACTCACGCCACAAAAGTGCGATTGCCAACCTTGAAAAAAGGGTAAATATAATGCGTTTGCTGGGGAGTGATAAAATTTTTAAATATAAAATTGATAAAAAAAAATTAATATAAAATTATGAAATTAGTTGAAAAGGATGAGATATAATAGGGATGATGATTATGTGTAAAAAAAATAAGATTAAAATAGATAGGTTAATTGTATAGATAGTAGTATAAAAATGATTAGAAATAAGATAGACGTATAGAAAAATATGAATAAATAATTTTTAAATATGGTAGTTATGGAAAATGAAAAGTTTTACTTTGAAAAGTTTTTGTTAAAAATAAATATACTCTTGTTATAAAAAAAAATTTAGATATGGTATGTTTAAAAAGTGATCAAATTTTTGATATAGATGTTTTTAAAATGTAAGAAAATGAAGTAATATGATGTGAGTTTACAACAAGGAATAAATAAAATAAAGTTAAAATATATATGTTAGGTATATATAATAGTTGTGCAAAAATAATTGAAAAGTAAAGTAGTTGTATAGGAAAGAATACAAAAAAATAAATAAATAATAGAATAGTCATGGAAAGTGAAAAGTTTTAGATTAATTTTTTTTTGTTTTAACTAATACCTTAAGTATGATAATAGTGTAATACGATATTATTAAGATTAGAACAAAGTTTCATGTGTAAAAATAATTATAAGCTATGTGTATGTTTTACTATATCTAAAACTTTTCAAATGATTTTTTTTTAATTTAAAGTGTATTTGAGAAATGATAAAATTTCTAGATAAAAAGTTTTTGGTATAAAAGTTTTTAAATTAGAATAAAACAATGTGATATGATAAAGGTAATAATGAGAAGTAAAGATAACAAAATTAAAATAGATAAGTTAATTGTATAGATAATTGTATAAAAATGATTAAAAGTACGGTGGTTGTATAGGAAAATATAAAAAAATAATAAAAAAATAAAGTTGCTATGGAGAACGAAAAATTTTATATTGAAAATTTTTAGCTTGATATATTTTTCTTATTACCAAACACAATCTTAAAATTTTGCATTATCTACAACTATTTTATTTTTTTATATTTTCTTATACAACTATCATATTTTCTAACTATTTTTACACAACTACTTATAAAAAAAATTAATTTACTCTAAAGCCCCCAAGCCTCCTCTCCCCAATCTGGCCACGAAAGATTGGGCTGATTTTCAGTGAAAACAACAACACAATACGCATGCAAAAATTTCAGATATGCGTCTAAAGTCGAAAGCTGTAAAAGTTGCGGGACTTCCATACAGGTCCCTCAAATTTATGAATTTTTGACGTTTTGTTTCTTAAGTTTTATATGTATAACCGATGATTCGAAGTTTAAAAAGCGTATAGTTCTGTTCACTCCACCAATGAGAACACTAAAATTGTTAAATTTTGATCAAAATGACCAAAACATTCTTTTGTAATTTTATTCCCAGATCGAATGCCCTATTTGGCTGGGCCCTTTTTTGATTTTTTTTCCTGCTAACATTTTAAATTTTAAATAAAATATTTATTAAAATATTTCTATTCTTTGCATTTACAATTCAACCCAAATATATATTACAATTTACAATTCTAACTTCAAGGGTATAAATCTAACAATATTGTTCATGAAGTAGTTACAAAAATATTGCTTCAAAAAATACGGGATAAACTCCTTCTGTTGGGATTCGAAGCCTCGCACCCTAGGCAGGACTCTTTACCAATTACACTACTTGCATGTTGGCAAGCATTCATTAAAGTATTAAAAGGTCATTTTGTCATTTAAGTCTAAAAATTAACAGAGTTATCTTTTTATATTAGCTTTTTTCGTTTTTCGTCGGTTTTATATTAGCTAAATGACCAGAATTGTACATTTGTGAAATTTTAAGTCATCTGCTGTAAACATGAAAATTTAGTGTCAAAAAGTGCAAATTATTGTAAATTTGAGGGATCTGTATGCAAATCCCTCTAGAAAAGATTACGCCCCATCCTAACGGCAGCACGGATCATTCAGACCATCCAAAGGCAGAAACCGGCCGGCTCTACAATCAGGAATCCGGATGAACGGACAACATTCGCAGTATCTGCGAGACTACTACGACGCGTCTTACTCGCACGCGCGAGAGCAGCAGAGCTGGAATTGTCACTCGAATATTTTATGGATGGCGTGGACCGGGATGGTCCGATTTTGTCCTGCCCGCGTCTGTCTTTCTTCGCATGCACGGTGCACGGTGCAGCTGAACGGTCTCCTCCATTTCGAATCACGCTTTCGATCAACCGCGACGAAAAGGGAACATCGCCCCCAGTTGTCTCCAAGGGCATCCTTAACAGATACGGACAATGCGTTTCCTGGCGAGGAAGAAATCATTCGAGTACTGGATCATCAGGCACATGCAGATCACGGGTTGAAAATTTGGCACCACTGCCGGACCAGACCACCAAAGGGCAAGGCCAGCCACGCCGCAAAGCCGCAGTGGCCCGCAGGACTACCGAAGTAATTAGTGATTACCGAATAACCACAGTTCTATTAAAAAATCTGGCCCACGTGTCTATACTTTCCAGAGCAGGGATGATGTTGCCCCTCGTAGCTCATGCACGTCTGGCTCGTGCCATCATTCCGGGCTCTTGGAGGTCTGCCTCCTCTTCTAGAATTCTTATCAATGAATAAGAAATTAAAAACTCAAAACAGTTTCTGGATAGGAAGGGAGTTGAAAAAGGAGGAGAAAAAGTCACGAAAAGTGGAAAAAAAAAGGGACAGAAATGATGCAGTGTGTATTGAAGGTGATAATTACTTCATTCAAAAAAAAAATTATAATTACAAATTCCTTAATTACCAGAAAATTAAAAATACGATTATAAAGATAGCAAAATGTCGACTAAGTTAAAAACAACTACTTGCATTTTCCTACCTATTATACTATCATTTGAAAGCTTTTTTATTTTTTATTTACGGCTATTATTTTGACAAAGTATCCGAATTGATAAACTTTGCTCGGAAACCACTTGACGTCAACTGAATTTATGGGCACCCATATAAAATTAAAATCACGTAAACATTTTTTTGATATCAAACTTGGACTTTAGAAAAAAAAAAACTGTTGTTAGAGTACTTTTGCAGACAGAGTTCTTGAATGTTTGTTTTATCTAATCATTTTCTTTCCCAAGTGGCGCTGTTGTTGTTGAAATCAAATTGGGTTTGATTTGATAGCAACTCTACTTGGTAGAGATGAAACTGATTTCTTATAACAATAAGAAAACTTATAAAGCCAATTTTGCTAATGCAATGTAAGGCTCTCCTTAAGAAAAAGACTCTTTTAATATCTTAGGCAACATTTGGTAATTGTCAAGCATGTACAGGTGGAGAAAATGAAGGAAAAATAATGCTCACGGATACGGCCGTAACCTTCCCAACATATTATTTTTTTAATTTTATCCATTTATTTCAATCATTTCTCTTTACCACTAATCTCTAACAATTCTACTTATTCTAACTCTCTTCCTGTTACTTTCTATCAGTCACATTACTTTAAAAATATTTTATTTTCTACTTCCCATCATTTCGCACGATCTCACACTTTTTTACCACACCAAATATTATGTTAGTATCAGGAATTTTTTAAAATATGAATGTGTTTGGATTCGAATTTCTTTTAATAATATGGACTAACGCAATCCCAAAATCATAGCTTTTTACTCAACGAGGGTATCATCATACTGATTTTTCGTGGACATACACGAGCCAGAAATGCAGGCGTGCGGCAGCAAAAGAAAGTTACTATCCCTCGCGGAACAATCCGCATCCGCCAGATTCCTAAACATTATTTTGATTCTCTTCTATTATTATTTAATTGGATCTCGGGCATTTAAATAAACGTATCACGGCATCACTAATGAACATACTCGAAAGCCGAAGAGCATTTTTGTCGCTTTGGAAAAGTGAAAGGTACAATGTCAGTTTTTCCAATTACCCACAAGCACGCACCGCGCATAATCGGAATTTTTTACGAAGTGGCCCTTCCTCGGTAGATTCCCTAATTATTACAGCCCACGTGTCAGTAATTTTCGGATCGTACGTGCTGCCCTTTCCTTTTTTTGCCCCGAGTTAATCACTCTCCTAATAAATGGCGCGTGTGCGGGTGGAAAATCGTGACAACCTACAGGCGTTGGCGAAAGGAAATCGACACCATCCAGATCGCGTATCACGGCCGGATAGATAATACGTGCACACATCTTTTTTAGCATCAAGAAATCCTCCTAAAGGAGCGGGTAAATGGCAACACCAGAGATTCAAATTCCGATGCAGGGATCCCTGCTCACATGGCTTCGTTTAGATGCATAAATAGAGCAAGAGCCAAGTTCGAAATTCGAATACGTGAAGAAGGCAAGGAGCACGAGTGCGCCTGATTCGCTACGAGGATGGGAGAAGCGAGCGGGTAAAAGCTTTTTACGGCACGCTACAGGTGAAAAAATCCATTTGCTTTTTCTTTTGGTATTATGCTGGTGCGCTGTTTCTAATAAATTTATGCACTTTTTTAATTTTAATTTTCATCGTAAATGATATCATCATTTCTTCTTTACACTTTTTTCTCTCATTTTTACTCAAAACAAGCAAATGTTAAAAAGACAAACTCGCCTGCCGTTTATTTCTAGCCAACTTATCGTCTCTTTTGCAATGATATACAATAGCACACATCCAAATATCTTTTGTACGGAATTATTCAGAAAAAAACAGATATCTTTTGTACGTTTTCGTTTACAATCTCATATTTCGCATTTCCCCGTCATTTGGTTGAAAAGAAAAACTCCTCAAATGAACAGAATTTTCGACCTTTATATAACATATGTACATAGTTAATACTAACAAATCTTTTTCCTTTTCGTCATTGTTCATGTTTTCAATAAATTTTTATTTATATCGCTCCCTTTATTTTGACATTTTTGAAGTCCTTCCATTGTTTTCAACATATTTTAAGTGATCGAGGGTGGCGTTCAATCGAAGCAAAGCAAAATAGCCAAGCAACATGTGAAAGTCTACCGTGAAATTGATTGCGACTTGCAATCTGTCGTATTTTCCATTCATTTTGGTACTTTTTAGATCTATTTTTCTAAAATCATGTATCAAGTAAACTCAATATAGAATCATCAGAATCGATTTTTTAGACGACTATAACCGCAGTAATATATCATCTTCAGATATCCTCGCGTTTGCTGCAATTTGTTAGTTAAAATAATTGCGAACATCTCAAAAATATATGGATAAGAACTTGGCGCATAAGCTGGACCTTAGAAATTTAATTTTTTTAAAAAAGTAAAAAATAAAGTTAGAAGTTGCATTTTGTACCTGGTTTTAGGGGAGCATTCTCGATATTAAAACAAAAATAAAACCGGAATATTCTGGATCGAAAATATTAAAATGTTGGATAAATTTGACATTTATATCTCGTGAGTTTACACGTCTGTGTTCAACAGGGAGACTGGATTACCGATCGAGCATTCAACGTCTCTCTACAATGGTGAAAATGAGCCATCTTTAGCATTGGTATGTAACGGGACGAGGATGAGATTTTTTTAATTTTTAAAATGCTTTTTTAGTTGAAAAAATAACCATTTATTTTATTTATTTCTCATGTAACTTTTCTAGTATCCTACTCCAAACAAAATTTTTTCATCATATTCCATATTCCGCCCATGCCAACCGTAATTGAAAATGGCAACCAAGATGTTACCGTGCATGTCTATTGTTATTTTAAGTGGCTCGAAAGTGATAGTTGCGGGTTGCAACCAAAATGCTGCGCATGCCAATTGCCAAACACCGTGCAGATTGAAAGTTTTATTTTGAGTGGCTTCTGTAATCGTTTTAAAAATTCTTACAAGTTGAAATTGCCCAAATTAGGGTCATGGAAAGTATTTTACATCGGATTTGATCACTCATGTCGATGGCTGTTACAACCGGCGGTTGCTTTTTGCTATTTCAAAGAAGTAGAGTGTCAAAATAAAAATAATAAAAATAATAATAAAAAAGTGGCGAACTAGCATGGGCGTTAGCGAGCTATATTGAAAATCGAAAGCTTGTAAAATGTATCTTCGGTTAGGTTGACCACAGCCTCTCTTATTTTTCAGGACTTGAGTTTCGTAATTTAAGTTTAAAAGTTGGGTTTAAATCTAACTTGAATTTGGGATAAGTTTGGATTGATAGAAATCTAAAAAAAAAAAAAAAAAACGAATTCTAATATATGTTAGAAAAATCATACATGACATATATAGCCTTGACATATATTTTTTGTAAATTTTTTTTATTATATCATGCATGGAAATAATTTTGGAAAGAGAAAAAATATATTAGATCTACTTCATTATAAACAATTGTTTAATGTACATATTTTGAAATCTATAATATAATCTTTATATTTTTAAAATTTTTGAATAGAAATTGATGAGATTAATTTAAAATTCAACTCAAATTTTTTTCAAATTCAAGTTGCATTGGTGTTGAACCTGATCCGTGAAGATAATGTTAAAGTTTTAAAAATAGAATTGAGTTGAAGTCAGAGTTCACATCTTATAACTTCGAGTTTGTAATAATAAGAAACTAAACATGAATCACCTAAGAGCACACTTGGTAATTTAGGTTTATGATTTTTTTATGATTTTCTCTCTTGCATTCTTATATAAATAATTTAGTTATCTAATAATGTTATTTTTTAGCTTTACTCTAGTACTTTAATTATTTTTATAACTACTTCATTTATTTTAACATTACCAATATTATTTTATATCAATTATATAATTTTTTTTTTAAAATTATTTTTCAAAATTTCATCAAAATTTAAGTGATAACAAAGTTACATCACATGATAGGTGCGCGAGCCCGCTCTAGGAGCGGTTAACTTCAAGGTATGTTTGATAACGTAATTTTTTGTGAGTTTATAAGATAAAGTGGAGAATGTAAAATGAAATATTTTCATATTCGTGTGATTGATATAAAATAATAGTATAATTGGAACAAATAAATTATTGGAGAATAGTTGTTAAGGAAAAATGATTAAAATGTACATGTAAAGGGTGCGTTTGGCAATTAATAAAACATGTCAAGTTAAAACTTTTCAATCTAAAATTTTTCATTCTTTACAACTATCGTATTTTTTAATCATTTTTTCATATTTTTCTATACAACTACCATACTTTTCAATCATTTCTACATAATTATTCACACAATTAACATATCTATTTTAACTTTATCCTAATTACTACTCATCATTACCTCTATCATATCACATCATTTGACAACTTTTACTCTTTATAATTTTTTACCAAAAGTTTTATTAATTACCAAACACACCCAAAATTGAAAAAATATAATTATTACATAAATAAATAATTTATGTGAAAATGAAGAGGACCGGAAGTTTCCATATCCCCCCGCCCCATCCAACATTAATGAATACCAAACGGGCCCTTAATTTTTAAAGAAGGCAGAGGTGGAACCCACTGCTTATATATATGTCAACTGATAAGAGCGTTGAACTGCTCCCTTAGACCAGTCGCCACCATGCTCCAATCCGTTTTCAGGGTTGCCTGCCGAATCAAGAAAAGGGTCCGATGTCCGAAGAAAAGCAGATATTCTCTCGATCGACGTTGCGTTCCTTACCGTTTTTTAACTCTGCGTGATAAAATCAATATGCGGTGGCCCCCATCGGCCACAGCGGCACAGCGAGTGCGAGTGACGAATGATTCCCCGCCCGAGGATGTCGCCGGTAGTAAGTGCTCTATTCGCATTTCATGCAGCACGCGAAAGCGGAACCCACGTTCCAGAGTTTCGGCCATCTGATCTACCCCCACTCGTCTGCTGTGCGTGTCATCTTGCTTGGAGAATCTAGTCCGTCCGTGGCTAGGAGACGAAGGGCCGAATCAGGGATGCCCACGGCTCAGATTTCAGTGGAACGGATAGCTAGCCGGAGAGACCTGGGTACGGCAATACACACTTGCAAAATGGAATAGAATAGCAATGATCTGAGAGGAATCACTTTTGATCTCCAGACGCCATGAGGCTGCCCCTGCTGACGAGGTCATATTGTGTTGGAGGGCCCACCGTAAGGGGTGCTTATTCCGCAATCGTTGCTGAGCCCACCTGCCAGAATTCTGCAATGGCTCAATAAGGACATTTTTGGAAACTCACCCAGCATCAGGCACATGGCCGGGATCAGTCCAAAGTGGGCTGTCGATATTTTAATGGAAAATCATGTAATAATCGATGAATTTCCATTCAACTCTCGAACGTTGTGGGCTTGGTTATCCATTTATAATTGGGTTTCGGCGTGATTCTTTCTTTCAGCTAGCCAAGCTGTGTAAAGGTAAAACTGGCTAAAAAAGAGAAAGGCGACGAGTCAATCGATCTGCCATTTTTTTTTTTTTTTCTTTCAATGGATCAGAGAGTTAGATAATTGGCTTTTCTTTCAATCAATCAATAGGTGATGTGATCGTTGTACAGGATAGCAAAAACAAGAAATTTCAACAATGGTTTAACCTTTCCCGTGAATTGATGTGCGAGGGGGAACGCTTTCGAAATGCGCAAAGGATACTTGTTTTTAGGTGATGTCAATAGCCGCTGTGGCCAACTTGCTAGGACGGGGTCCGCTTCTTGCTGCAAGACAGGTGGGTTGGTTCTGCTTTTCTCTAGCTGGCCCACCGGGACAAGGACTCCATGTTTATCAAATCCTCCTCACATGCCGCAGCAGCAAGGCCGAGAATGGCCGTCTAATCCACCCACGTGGTATGGTTTAATCATGCACGGATCGATAATCATGACGAGTCATATATCAACTAGCAGATTGCCCCAGTTTTCCAAACGGTTTCAATCGCGTTCAGGTTAAGTAGGATTCGACGAAGTGAGATCACAGACACTTTTCCCAACTTTCTTTCGTTTGAGAAATGATCCTCTGTAGACGGCCTTTCAAGATATGATCACAATTCATATGGGGCTAGATGGGTTACACATTGTCATAGTAATCCCTGCATTCGGCACTTGCCGGTAGGGATGTGGGTCTGGTCGTTCCAATCATTTGGGAGGAGGCATCACGCACTTAGCATGTCCAAATTCCAAAAGAAAGTCCACATTGGCAACGAAGGATGGAAAATGATGACCGAAGGGTCTGTTATAGGTGGCATGTGGACCTCGAATAATGTTCATGATGAATGGCGCTGGGAGCATGGGCCTGTCAGTCTGCCAGAACCGGTGACCGGTCGAATGTCTGCAGCGAGCTATCCTTGCAATCGCGTTCGAGTCTTGTTTTCGGCGAGAACGCGATAGAAGCCAATCAATATCACGAAATGTCTTCAAAACTGATCTTTATTTTTATTTTTATTTTTATTTTTTTCCTGATGTTAAGAAGGCAAAAGCCCCCTTATTCTTAAAAAAAAAAAAAAAAAAAAAAAAAAGCGAGAGAGAAGAAAGAAGGCAAAAGCTCCCTCGTTCCCAATATTCCAATGCAGAATCTCAAACGACCAAAGGGATCAGCCCATCCGAATCACTGATTCTATATTCTTTGATTCTATATAGATGATGATAGTATTGGATAGTCATTGTCTAGTACCATCCTGTTTCCAGAGCTGAAGCAAAATCGGCTAAGAGATGTGCGGTCTCATTACCATTATCAACACATGAGTGAAGCCACCCATCACAGTTGCTAGGTGTTTGGTTACAAAACCGAGCTCAGAGTCTCAGACGCGATGTTTTCAAAGTTTAACCGGTTAAACGGTTTGTTAATCCATTGTGATCTGTGTCATTAATATAAAATAATCATTATAATAAATTTATTATCTATTTTAAATTCATTTAAAACATAACATACTTATCTATAATATTATTTTCTATCAGCATAAACAAAACATATGCAATAAAAACATAAATGAAAGAAAATTATTTCATATGTTAAACATGGCCATTTTAATATTTATGATTTTTTTAAAAAATACGTTGAATTATAACTTACCTATAACACTGGTTGTTTGTGCACGGAGAAAGGTGAATGGAAAAGTGCGGGGTTAAAAAGGTGCTCCACTTATTTGTTTTTGTTTTTGCTAACCTTTTAGATTAGACCACGGTTAAAGTCCATACAGTTTTAAACGGCTGACCTCTGAGCGCTGCGGTTCCGATTTCAAAACACTGATATCACGTACACGATCTTTTTTGTGTGTGTTTGGCACTTTTGCCTTGAAGGAAGTGAATGGAAACTCTAGAAATCAAGTCAATTCTCTAACGTACACTTCGATGATTTGGAGAATGCAACCGGAGGGTAAGATATACGAAAGAAAAAAAAAAAAAAAAAAAACATGCAAATCGCATCTATTTATACATTTCTTCTTCATTAACGAATGGGCCGTTAAGTCATACAGGCCCACAGAGCACGGTCACAGGAAGGCTAACGGTCTTCCAAGAAGGCCATGAAAAGTCCAAGCCCATGAACCGCAGACTCAGATCTAGCAGACTATCCAACGTAAGTACCATTCTGTAGCCCCTGGGCCCCAGTGGTCGAATCCAAGTTCGTGGGATGAACGCAAACTGGTTAATCAGTACATTGGTTTTAAATTTTTTTAATATAAAATTTGCAAAATATGCTATTGTTTAAAAGATACGGAAAATATTTTCAAAGGCATAAAAAATTATTTGGTTTATCTATTTAATCAGTAGATTTAATAAATATATTTTAAAACAAACTAGATCATATTGATGATAAGTTTTTTTATTAAATTTATAGACCAATAAATTATACGAAAATTATTTCAAAGAATCGGAACCGGAATTATTTAAAGAATAAGATAAGATAAGCCAGATCTAAAATAAGGTAAATAAGTTCGATCCCCCACCGTTCAAATCGGAAGAAAATTATATAGAGCATCCGCTCAATCCGACAGGTGAAGCACTTAAAAAAGGGCATTATATTTAATACATTTTTAATATCTAAGTCATTAATTACATGTTAGTCAAGATTTTATAACATAAAATAAACTTTAATTATTTATACGAACTCCCTCAAAAACATATTTATATGAGCTTTTTTTGATCTATTTATATTTTATATGAGCTTTTAAGAATTAAATTCATTAAAATATTTATTTTTGATTGATATAAGTTCTATGAATATTATATTCTTCTAATTTTTTCTATATGTATATCTTACCGTGTTGAATATAATATATGAATTTGATTTGTATAATAAGTAATTAATCCATACATATGTATTCAATGTTTAAATTTATGAATAATAAAACGTTTAGATGTTTCATTACACATAACAAAAAATTAAAATAATTATATTTAATACATTTTTAATATCTAAGTCATTAATTACATGTTAGTCAAAATTTTATACCATAAAATCAACTTTAATTATTTATACGAGCTCCCTCAAAAACATATTTATATGAGCTTTTTTTGATCTATTTATATGAGCTTTTAAGAATTAAATTCATTAAAATATTTATTTTTGATTGATATAAGTTCTACGAATATTATATTCTTCCAATTTTTTTTATACGTATATCTTACTGTGTTGAATATAATGTATGAATTTGATTTGTATAATAAGTAATTAATCCATACATATGTATTCAATGTTTAAATTTATGAATAATAAAATGTTTAGATGTTTCGTTACACATAACAAAAAAATTAAAATAATTATATTTAATACATTTTTAATATCTAAGTCATTAATTACATGTTAGTCAAAATTTTCTACCATAAAATAAACTTTAATTATTTTTACGAGCTCCCTCAAAAACATATTTATATGAGCTTTTTTTTGATGTATTTATATGAGCCTTTAAGAATTAAATTCATTAAAATATTTATTTTTGATTTGTATAAGTTCTATGAATATTACATTCTTCCAATTTTTTCTATATGTATATCTTACCGTGTTGAATATAATGTATGAATTTGATTTGTATAATAAGTAATTAATCCATACATATGTATTCAATGTTTAAATTTATGAATAATAAAACGTTTAGATGTTTCGTTACACATACCAAAAAAAAATTAAAATAATTATATTTAATACATTTTTAATATCTAAGTCATTAATTACATGTTAGTCAAAATTTTCTACCATAAAATAAACTTTAATTATTTTTACGAGCTCCCTCAAAAACATATTTATATGAGCTTTTTTTTGATGTATTTATATGAGCTTTTAAGAATTAAATTCATTAAAATATTTATTTTTGATTGATATAAGTTCTATGAATATTATATTCTTCCAATTTTTTCTCTATGTATATCTTACCGTGTTGAATATAATGTATGAATTTGATTTGTATAATGAGTAATTAATCCATACATATTGTAAAATATTGAAAAAAAAATAATTTTGCACTTTTGCCTCCCAAACATGTGGGCCCCACAGGATAAGATAGGATGAGATAAGAACTCTCCTAGATAGGGTGATTAAGATAAAATTTAATTTTGAAACAAATTTTATCTCCATCTCTCCATAGGATAACATAGGATGAGATAAGATTTGTTAAAATAGAATTTAATTTTAAAATAAATTTTATCTTATTCCTATCTTCCTATCCCTTAGAAGCCACGAGACTTCTATCAATTGGATTAGGGACTTGATAGATGGTGATATTCGTAAGAAGGTTTGGGAGGTAAAGTGGCGGAAGGAGAAAAATTATTTTTTTCAATAGAAGCAAGTGGATTTTATGTGAAAATTGATTTTAGTTCAATGTTATAATTATTTTTATATAATTGTTATGTATAAAGCATATTATAATTTTTATGGTATGCTTGACATATTTAAATTTTATAATCTTAAGTTTTTAAGATGTAAAATTATGCAAATAAATATGCCCCAAACTTCATGCCTAAAATATATGCTTTGAGATTATTGTATTTTATTATGCATTTTATTTTTATAAATGCATTGATGTAAATTTAATATGCAATATATATATGGACATTAGAATCATATATTAATGACGTGGGTTAATATATATATTGATCTGCATATATAAGCCTAATTTCTATTTCGTGGGACGTCCAGTAAAGATTTGAGAGTGCACGGAATTTGAAACAAAAAAAATTTCTATCAAATGCAAATCGCGTCAGAAGAATGCATTCTCCTTTTTGCAACGAAATTTTTTTTGTTGCTTTTGACAGTTCTTATATATTTAATAATTTTAATGCTTCTTATGTCCAGGGAATTTTGGAAAATTGATATGTGGGCCATTATAGCAATAACGGCTAAGTAAGATAAGCCCTCATGGGCCCCACATGCAGTAAAGGCTACGATGATGTGACTTAATGTGGGCCGTTCATTCCATTTTATTATGATTTATTCATTTGAACTTCGATTTGGGTAATCAAATAGTCTATTCCTATGTTTTTGATACTTTTGGACTCAATGGAAGGGTTTGATTTTGCATTTGAGGCCTAATTTTTAAGATATTAAATTAAATAATTATTTTATTATTTAATTAAGTTTTATTTGGATCATTGTCCATTTTCAAATAATTTTCTACTTGCTAGTCATGTTGAGACTAATCCATTATTTTTACAGGTGTACCAAATCAATTGGGACACTAGCGTTTTGGATTTACGTGAAGATTTTCAAGGATATTTAATTTTATTTATTTATTTCAAAGACATGTATTGAGAACGAGACTTGTAATTTTTTTTTTCTTTGTGTTTTGATGTAATAATGGGAACATGACTAGTGGAAGTAGAATATTGAAATTTTTATGAATTTATAATGATTAATTTCATAATAAATGTGTGATTGATCTTGAGAAATTGCATTAAATACACGGCCGAGATCACTTTTCTGGACCGGTATGTTACAGATGGTATCAGAGCGGTCACACATATAAAATATGGCTTATTAATTATTATAATAAAAAAAAATTTTAAAAAGAAAATTTTGAAATGGATTTGCAAATCTAACCCTATGTTTTCTTTTTGAGTCCAGAAAATGGTCAGTTCTGGTGCATCGGTATACCCTACTCCTAAAACCTAAGGAAAGACTCTCCCTACTACCCATGAAAGATTAAGTGCCTTAGAAAAACAGGTTCTAACCTGGAGAAAGGAATCCTATTTACAGTACCAAGCCCTAAATAAAAAGCTGGATAGGATTCTAGAGGCTGTGGATGCTGCCACCCCCACCTATACCTGTTAAACCTCGGGTTAGAAATCTAAACAGGGAGAAGGGTAAGAAACCAGTGACCCAATTAATGACTGACTCAGAAATTGATCTAGATAATGTAACCCTGGCTGATAAAAGTAAAAGGTTGCGTACCCAAAAACCCATAGAGAATGAGAAGCCTAAGAAAAGAAAAGCTGAAACTCAGGCTGTACCTACATCTAAGAAGGCTGTACCCCTACCTCGGATGGCTAGAACCCTAAAACAGGATGGTCCTTCAACTTTAAGGAAACCTTCTACACGAACTAAGGTTACTGTTTCAAAGCGTAATATATCACCTATTAACGTACCCAAAGCCCTGGATGAGTCCAAAACTGCTGATATACCTAATGCCGTGGATGAGTTCAAAGTCGCTAATGTACCCAAAGCTAAGAATGTGCCTAAAGTTATGGATGAATTTGAAACTGCTAATGTACCTAAGGCTGGGATGTGCAAAAGGCAGTGGATGTTTCCAAGGCTATGGATGTGCCCAAAAAGGTGGATGTACCTAAGGCTGCTGATATACTTAAGGCTATGAGTGAGTTCCTTGCTATACCCAAGCCAAAGGTAACGATTGAACCTAGTTCAGAGCTGCAGAAGGAAGTTTTCCCTATTCAAGGACCCAGCCTAGATCCTGTCTATACTGAGGTAGAGACCTAGGAAGTACCTTCTCAGGCTACTCACAAGTTACCCTCTATGCGGCCACAGGGTCAAGACGTGCAGACTAGAGTCGAGTCTAAGGAAGCCTGCGCCAGGAAGGAACCAAGGACTTTTTATAACCAACGACCCATTTTAACTGAGTTGGTGTGTTATTTTCGTGGTACCAATGGACATACATCTAAGGCATGTCCATATGGTAGCCGAGTTTGTTTCCTGTGTCATTCATCTGATCACCTCAAGGAAAATTGTCCTTTTAGCAAATATGCAAATTACTTTGTAATATTTTTTTAAAATAAAAGTTACGATTGTTCTTGTTTGCTTAAGAATATTTATTGAAATCATATTTCTCTTCTATGCCAGAATGGAAACTAATTCCGATGATCTGAATGCCCAAACTGGTCCCCCAGAGCAAATCCTAGTAAAAACTGCAAAAGAAGCAGGCTAAGGACCAACCAAAAGCTGAGCCTAGAAAAAGGCCCAGTAGAAGGAAGGATAAATCTCTAGTTGAATCTCCGACCAGAACTAACATGCTTGAGTAGCGTCTGAATGAACAAGAGCAAACCTTTGCAGTGTTTCAGACAGAAGCTTTTCGTTAGTGGGAACAGATGCAAGCATAGCTAGAACAGATTGTTCAACAACAATCATCATCAGTGCTAAGAAACCAAGAGCACCGTTACCACGGGCATGATGAACATCAGTCGACTGCTAGTATGCATGGGAGTCAGAGAGAAGGGCCAGATCAAAACCCAGATACTCGGGTTTAAGAAGAAAAATCAGAATTTGGTAGGCAGGAAGAAAGGGAGGTCTTGAACCAGGCAAACAGAGGAGCTAATGATAAAGCTCAAGGAACAGTTGTAGAAAGTCTGAGTATTGCAACCACGGGTTGTCCCGAACAGTGAGAAATGGATCGGTGAGATGCTGATGCATTCCATCGTTAAAACCCCCATCCTTTGCCGGTGGTGATTATTTCGCTGCCGAGCATTGAATCGAGGCGATGGAAAAGATTTTTGACTTTTTAGGTTGTGACGACCGACAGAAAGTTTTATTTGCTCCGTTTAAACTCAGTGGAGAGGCCTATCGATGGTGGAAGACACAACAACGTGTCTTCAACAGTAGAAAAGAAAATGTAACTCGGGATAAATTTAAGGAATCCTTTTTCGCTAAGTTCTTTCCATCTTCTGTTAGAATTTCGAAGGCCCGAGAGTTTGCTGAATTGAAGCAAGGCACAATGACGGTGGCCGAGTATGAAACAAAGTTCAACTCTCTACTTCGGTTTGCTCCAAGCTATGAATGGGAAGAATATAGTCGGATCCGCAAGTTTGAGGATGGTCTTGCTGAGGGTATACGCGGTCGAGTAATACTTTGCCGCAATAAAGCTATGGTGATGCAGTCGATAATGCTCTCTTAGTTGAGAGTGATACCACTGAACTTGATCGGCGTTACCTGAAGAAGGAACGATCACTAGTAAAAGATCATTCGGGAAAGAAGAAAATCAGATAGTCTTCTTCGGGGCAAACTAGAGTCGAAGGAAGTGCAAAGAATGGAGGATTTCAAAAGAAGAAAAAAGTCTCCAAGTGCAACAGATGTGGAAAGTTTCATACCGGACTTTGCAAATGCTTCAAGTGCGGAAAGACTGGTCATCGACCATCAAATTGTGTCGTGGGCTTCGTGTGCTACAATTGTGGACAGCCTGGTCACATCATTAGGGATTGTCCAACAGCCAGAAATGTCGGACAACCACAACAGCAGGGGCAAAATCGTCGAGTTGGTAGACCAGCAGGACAACAGTACCAAGGTGGTGGTGGACGACATCCAGTTTTACCAGCTCAAGCACAAGTTCGTGCCCTAATACCCGAGTAAACCCAAGCACCGACGGAGACAGTGGCAGGTATTATTCGTCTCTGTGGTATTTTTGCTCGAGTATTATTTGACACATATGCGGATAACTCTTTTATATCCGAAGAGTTCGTGCGAGAGGATAGGTTGGAAGTTACAAAGTTGACTTGGGATGTCCGGATCACATTACCTGTTGGGGGTAGTTTATTAGTCAGATATGCTTGTATGACTTGTACCCTAGAAATTGAAACTTTAACCATCCCAGTAGATCTTTTAATCATACCCATGAAAGATCTAGATGTTATTTTGGAAATGAATTGGTTAGCTAAGTAGGTACATGGAATTTACCATTGGGAGCATCGTGTCAGCCTGCGAGGATCCAATGAGCAAGATATTGATTTCAAGGGGAGTCAATTGGTAACACCTCACCTCATATCAGCTTTTCAGGCTAAAAAACTTCTTAGAAAAGGTTGACAAGGATGTCTTGTTTCAGTTCTAGCAATAGAAGATAAAGAGATTAAGTTAGAAGACATTCCAGTTGTTTATGAATTTCCGAATGTGTTTCCAAAAGAGTTGGCGGGAGTACCCCTAAAAAGAGAAATTGATTTCGTCATAGAATTGATGCCCGGTACGACTCCAATTTCAAAAGCTCCTTATCGAATGACTCATGCAGAGTTGAAAGAATTAAAAATACAGTTGCAAGAGCTTTTGGATTTAGGGTTTATTCGACTTAGTAAGTTACCTTGGGGAGCACCTGTGCTTTTTGTAAAGGAAAAAGATGGCAGTATGAGGCCGTGCATCGATTACAGAGAGCTGAATAAGGTAACAATCAAGAACAAATATCCACTCCCCGAGTTGATGATCTCTTTGATCAACTGCAAGGTGCATCGGTCTTCTCCAAAATAGATCTACGGTCAAGATATCATCAGTTGAAAGTTCGGAACGAAGATATACCTAAGACAGCTTTTAGAACCCGGTATGGACCATGGTCATTACGAATTTTTAGTAATGTCATTCGAAGTAACCAATGCCCCGGCCGCATTTATGGACCTTATGAATAGGGTATTTCGACAGTTCTTAGACAAGTGTGTTATGATATTTATTGATGATATTCTAGTATATTCCAAAGGAGAGGCAGAACATGTTGGTCATCTAAGAAAAGTACTACAGACCCTAAGACAACACAAGTTGTATGTCAAACTCAAGAAATGTGAGTTTTGGATGGATAGTGTGACCTTCTTAAGTTATGTGGTTAGCAATGATGGTGTATCAGGAGACCCAAAGAAGATAGAAGCTATAACCAATTGGGGTAGACCGACTATTGTGACTGAGGTTAGAAGTTTTCTGGGTATGGCAGGGTATTATCGAAAATTCGTGGAAAATTTCTCAAGTATAGCAGTATCACTTACCAAGTTAAC